>JAUESE010000062.1:4813080-4824455 GCA_032274725.1 Malacoctenus triangulatus
ACACACACACACACACACACACACACACACACACACACACACACGCACACACACAGCATGAGCAACTAGGTGGAAGCGGTAAGAAACCGTTGAGGCCGTGGTTTTGAAGGTAGGCTTATGTGGCTGATGACGGGAAACATTCGTTACAGTAGGTGAGAGAAGCTGTAGCCGCGACATAGGAAGTCATAATACTATGTTCAGTGAATATACAGAGAGACAGGGGGAAAGGATAGAGAGGATATAGTTTTGAACAAAAACTGTACATTAAGCAGCTTTTTAATTGACTGTTAAAATGATTTATGTCCCTTCATTGTACTTTTTGAGCAACTGACTTTTTTAAAGGTCCAACAGTTTGACGTTTCTTGTAAGACTTCTGTGTGTTGGACAGAGCGGTTGAAACATGTGAAGTTCATTGTCAAATGCTGCCAAATGAATTTAAGAGAGGCACTATAAGAGGGTAAACCTCTGCTAAGAAGCTTGTTAACCTTTCCTGCTTCAACCTCTTGCACGCCAGACTCTCTTAAAGGGCCACACACTCATAACTACATGATCAATAGTTGTAAGGATAGTGTTCAAATAACAAAACACGAAACATGTTTAACATAGAATTTCTACATTTTTTCATGCATACAGCTGTGTAGCACATCTCAACAGCAAGGCAAAGTTACCCTTCTATGTCTATGATGTCACGTCTGTATGTACAACCAGCGATTGTCTGATAAGACGTGTTGTTTGTGACTGTGGTATTTATCTCCTCTCTATGATGCCTCTCACAGAGCTGTGACCTCAATAGAGATCTACATTCCTTCCCTCCTCCACCAAGCGCTCCATGTTCTCAGGTGCTTGAATCCCTTTAGTTTTACTCCAGAGGGGATTTGAAGGGCATGAATATGGATACAATGACAACGATGATGAAGATGATGATGATTATGATGAACTTGTTGATGAAGGTAGTTTTGTCTTCTTTCAGATAAGCGCTAATCGCATTTGGGGACTGTAGCAGGAGAGGTGTAAACTTGGCCAGCAGCATTATCCGTGTGTGTGTGTGTGTGTGTGTGTGTGTGTGCGTGCGTGCGTGTTTGAGAATCAGCCGGAGCAGCCTTGAAACATTCACCCTGAAAAGAAACAGATCTTTGTGGGGGTGGGTGAGGTGGAGGATGTTATCTGAGCACATAATCCCAAACTAGGGATTGATCTCTTGACTCCTCCCTTCTTTCTCTTTTTTCCTCTCTCCTCTTCCTTTCTTTCCTCCTCCCCCTCCTTCTCCTCTCCTCCCGTCATCCAGGAGGTTTTTTTTTATTCCACTGAATATTGCCTGGTGCTAACGAGGCAGCTGGATGAGGGGTTATAATTAGCCCACATATCCTTATTCAAATTCAAATTTCACATCTAATCTCACCAAGGATTTCGAACAAGGAACCAGGATTGGCTTTCCCATTTCTGTCATGGTTTGTGACAGGTCACATTCCAGAGCAACAGAGGAGACCACACCGCCCTCTGAATCCTAAATGTAAGTCTGTCCCACCACAAACCCCCCCCCAAAAAACAGGTCATTTTTGAATACAGTTTCCACAAATTTCCTGTTATGTTTAATTATGACGAAGCTCTCTGGTGACCAAAGCAATTACAAGAGCAAAGGACATGCTGTGGGTGGATGGACCTGCTACAGAAATATTCAACATTGAAGAGCACTGTTTCAGGGCAGCACCATGCTTTACTGATCCACAATTTGAATATGCTGACTGATGCAGCCCTTGTGGAGTTGGCGTGTTAATAATGTGCCTGTGCAAGTGTTCTTAAGGGTTTCTCTGTAGTACAACTGCAATGGAGTGACAACTTTTTCTGAACATTTCTCACCTTTTACCTACAGTTGGCCCAGACAGGCTCCAGTTTCCAGCATCTTGATCCTGGAAAAAGCAAGCATCAAGGAAAGATGCATAAATCTTATGCAAAGAAATCGCTTCTCTCCTTAAACATAACCACACGATAGGGAAGTACATCTCTGTAATGTCTTTCCACCAGTAGGAACATCAATTATAATATTATTTGTTATTCAACTTTAGGTTAAAAACTAGATGCCTTCAGTCTAAAAAGCTGTTTTATACACTCAAGGCACTTTCAGGTTCTATATTCCTCTTCCTCCCGTTAACGCCAGCCTTCATCATAAATTCCATTTCTCTGTATGTTTCCGTCTTGCTAGTTTCAGTCAGCCTTTCTATGCGAGGAAAATCATGAGGTCCTTTTTTATTATATGCCTGAATGGCAAAAATAAAAAATAAAATTAAAAAAAGCTCAAGTTTTTTATTTGAGTTCACATATTAAAAATTATTGTTAGGACAGGATTAAAAAATAATGATTAAAAGCGTTTGGAAGCTTTGTGAATAATTACCTCCCCATATGATCACATATCTGTATTCAACACAAGAAGCAACAGTTTTCAATGAAAACAGGTTGAAAACCTAAATCAATTAATACACCTAAAGATGTAACACAACAAAATTGTGTTGAAGTTTCTGTTATCTTGCAGTGTCTCTAAAAGTTTTTTTGCAGTGATAACATGCAACACAAAATTTTCTTCAGGTAGTTGTAGCATTTCAGGGATTCAATCACTTAGCTGTTTTACAAAAAAACATTCTCGCAGGATCTTCTACCTCTGCTGATCTATTTAAACTGAAACTTGGGTCAAGCAAACTAGACTAATCTGTTCCATGCATGATGTTAGCGTGCTACAGGACTTTAGTTGCTTTCGGGGCAAATGTCACTATGCGGTAAACCAACTTGCGCAAGAATATAATCGAAAGTGAGAGGAGGGGAGAATTGAGTTTTAAAATATTCCCTGTGAAAAGATGCAATTAAACTCATCAATTTTTCTGGACACATTAGAGGTTGTACGATTGATAAACGTGCACATTTACAAAATGAAAAAAAGGTTTTCTTCTTTTATAAAATGCTCTGCTGTGCTGCACTCACCTCAGGGTGTGTGGTGCTTCCATGGCGTTTGGCCTACATGCTCGCTCAAGCATAAGCCGATGTAGCCTCTGCCACCCTGGTGCTGCAACTCAGAGTTTGTCATTTTATCTCAGATGGGTTTTTATAATGCGCCGGCAGAAAATTCAATGTTTCAGGACTGAGGGTCACACAGTGGCAATCGCAATAGATATCCATTTGTATTACCTGTATTAGCGGTCACAACTGTGGTTTACATTTAGATTCAGAGGTTTTTGAGACTGTGACTAGAAGGCAGAAAACACAAAGGCTTCAAATAGTCAAGTAGACAGGTGCTGTGTTTTTGTTTGACAGGAAAAAGTAAAAAAAGAACATTTGGGAGGGAAAAGCTTGGTTCAGAAGCAACACACCATATGAATTATTTCTCGAAGAGAAAAGTTTAATGATGACGCTTCATTCAAAAATAAGCAGCCAGTAATTAGAATTACTTTGTTGACTTTTGACAAAATGAGATAAGGTGTTGCAGAAGATGGATTGGAGGGTAAATGGATGTTGACTCTAGTTTATAACCCAATCAGCAAATTTTTATCTTCTGAAAAAAAAAACATCAGGGAGAAAAATTCAGCATGTAAAAAATTGGTGAAAAAAAGAAAAGAAAAAACACCTTAATGTTGAAAACAAAATGTTATTTTGTCCTATAATGCATTTCATAGTACATTTTTGGATTTCTAGGGGACATGCATTTGTGACGCGAGTGGCAGAGGTGTGTGGTTTGAGCCGATGAAATTTGTGCCAAATTTTGTCAACCAAAAACACCTTTTCTTGTGCACATTTGTGGTTTCATTTTATTGATTATTCACACAAAAACAAATTGAATACATTATTGAACAAATCATTACTGTCATTTTACAAGTTTAAACTGAAAGTCAATGTTGACGGGGGCCGCCCGGTGACGTGAGCGGTGCCAGTTTCAATTCTGTCTGCCCACAGATTGACAGCAACGGCATTTCACGGTTGGAAGACGCTCATTCTGAGCGTTTGTCTCAAGCTTGACCTATTACCGTGTCCTTCTCTCATCAAGTGTTTGAACATCTTTCTTGATCTTTTGTGTCGTCGGTGGTTTTTGAATTCTTCTCTACGTTCTTTCTCTGTGGCAATTTTCTGCGAGTCCATCCCTGAAAAGGTTAAATCGGTGCGGCTCACAGATATCAAAGGCAGGCAGTTTCATATGGTCTGTATTTTCATTTCTTATTGACCTTGATGGACATAGCACCGCATTGTACTTGTTAGCTCCTTGGCTTCAGCTCGTGAATTTATTGAGGTAAAAAATTAGAAAGATAGAATTGTTTTTTTTTTGTTCGATGACAACGGCAGAAAGTGTGTGTCCTAAAAAAATGTGGAGAATACACACTCTTGTCATCTATCATGGAGTTACAAAATAATCTATATAATTGACAAAATAAAGCATGCAGGTTTTTGGACTCGCACACCAGCAGCTGCAGAGTAATCAGACATCACATACATGACATGTGCAGACATTTGTCCTATTTTTGGTTTTGCTGGAAAAAACCCCCCATAAATTTCATTGCTAAACATGCTGAAAACGACAAGACTTTTGTTTACTGCACTCTTTCACAGCTCCAATAACTTTGTTAACTTTGAGCATGAACAGTGCTGCAAATGTACAGCAGAGCTGAATATGCAACACAAGGTAAGACTTCATGTCAGTGTTTTTTGTTCCTAATTTGGGAGCACAATGATAAAAATAAGGGCCATTTTTTCTGATTTTAGCCATGCAGCGTTGCCCTATTTTATTCAAATGTTTTGACCTTCCAGCAACACATCAGTGATTCATACTGGAGGCTCCCTGATTACAGATTCATTTTGAGCCGGCTCGTCAGATCTCCTGTACATGAATCACAAGATAATTGGGTACTGCCAATTATTTTGATCCATGGTATGTGATGAGCAAGAGGTTGATTCTGCCTTTGTCCCTCCTGCGAAATAGCACGAATCAATATCCATGCGAAATACTGCCCGTATTCCTTCAATACGTTGCAATTTCACAAGGAAGAAGCGATTTGTGACCGAGTAGAAAGAGGATTAGAATTTCCTTATTAGACTCAGATGTAACTTTTGTATTAAATTTTTTTTTAAAAAGCCCTTATTTTTACAGAATATCAATGACAATATTTTGTCACCATAGAAAAAAAGCAATGACAACAAAGTGACATGTTTTTAAACTACTTTTACAAAGTGCACTCGCAATAGCTGCGACAGCACAGACCACAATAATGCAATTAGCCACAGTGAGGGCTGATGTCAAGCCTTCAGTCAGAATTAAAGGATAAATCTCATCTCTTCACTGTAAGATGCTCAAAATAAGCATGCAATTTAACTGGACTGATGTGAAATCTGCTAGATTTTCTAAGATGGACTTAATAAAATAGTGTCCTAACTGCTGAGGGTTTGTCATGTTATTTTAACGTATTAAGACTTAAATATAGCTAACATTAAGTCTTAAAATACTCTGGAGCTCAAAAAAACAGAAGATTGTTGAAAGTGTTGTTATGTGAAACTCATAAATGAAGGTAAAGGAATAACGAAATTGCCTTCCGGTGTTCTTACATTGTTTTTATTTGGTTTGTCTTGTTTTTTGTTTTTTTTCTTCTAGACACTTGATTTGTATTCATACAGAAACAACTGAGTATCATCTGCTTCTACAGAACATCAGCATTGTTCTTTGTACGTCAGGGGTTTCCGTCCAAAAGACAGCATTGAGTCTTGGTATCTGCTGAGCTGGGTTTTCTATCTGCTGCTTTTTCTCCTTTGTCATGTCGCAGAGCTGTGTCTGGGTCCTCTTGGAGACTTAATGGAGTGTGTCCTTTCCAGGCTTTGGGAGTCGGCTCCCTGCTGTTAATGCAGTGAGAGAGGAGCAAAGGAGCAGCCGGACGAGAGAAGACAGCCGCCACCTCACACCGGGTGACTGACTGAACGAACTCCATCCTGCTCACTAATAACACGGCATCAGCAGCTCGGGGTGCTGAGCTTGCTGTACAGCCGTATTCCTAATGCTATTTTGTGTTCAGAATTGTGTTTTTTCATCCAGCCATCCCGAGTGTGGTCTCCCATTTTTTTTGTTGTTGCTCTGGATGTGTCCTGCTGGTGTTCAGAAGTGTGGAGCTGATTTATTGCACTAGGTTTTTTTTTGTTTCATCAAAATGTTTAAACAATGATTTACAGCTGCGCTACAATGAATAAAATGTTTAACTATTATTCAAACGAAGATCACAACAATACATCAGGAGTGGCCTTGTATTTTGTGGAAAATGCACTGTTTTGGGTCGATCAACACATTTCCACACGTATTGTCAAATAAAACTACATACACGCGCGCACACGCACACGCACACGGTCAATGGTGACAGCTGGAATGCTGGCATTTCACACCTGAACTTGGTGTTTACTGGCTTGTTCAAAGACACCTTGACACACAGTCGGATTGATTCGGGAAACAACCATAAACTGCTACAAAATGAATGCTATGAAGAAATACTGCAATGAAAAGAGAATTTGTCCATTACAAAAAAATATTGCTTAGTGTAACGCTTAGTATTTCTAGTGGACCCTGTTGGATTAAAGGTATTCTGCTAAACACACTTTTGTCGATACAGACGGTTTTGATCCACCACTTTATGGTCGTCTTGTTGTCTCTACATGGACCAGTGCCAGCAATTAAAACATTATGCTTGAGTACTGTCAATAGTGACAAAACCAGCGAGATTTCTTGGCAGCCATCCAAGGCTTGTTATAACTTTATAGAAACATCAAATGAAATTCTTCACATGCTGGGGTAGGCTGTGACCACAGAAAATGTATGGAATTTATTTATAGTCTCAGCCTGCTTTACCCCCAAGTTGGGCTGTGCCTGGTCTCGCCAGATGTTTATTTGAAGCCCCGACGGTTCCCATGTAAAGTTTTTCATTCGAGTCGACAGTTTCAGGCAGTGGGACTGTGTTAAAAATGGAAAAGTTGCCTGCACATGAAGACTCTATCAAAGCAGGCGGCCGAGATATAGCACAACGCCTCTGGGATGATCACTGTCTGAATTAGAAGTACATTCTGTGAAAACGTACAGCGTAATTCCTCACTCGTCCCTCAGCCACCATTTCAAAGCTCCACGTTGATTTGATACAGCTGATTCTAAAAGGCTGGAAAGAGATGAGAGAACAAAACCAGTTAACCAAGACTCCACAAAAATAAACAAAGGATTTAGCTCATCCAGGGAGCGGTCCGAGGCATCGCAAAGCACAAGGCCCCAGAGGAAAACGGATCCAGGGGTCTATTTGGACGCGGGCCTGAGCTACCTTTGTATCAACTTGGCGGGGAGAAGTTGCCCTCTGGCTACGTAGCGAGAAGCACTCTTGCCTTCCCTCAGAGATGCTCCCTGTTGTTGCTGTCTATTTGTGTGGGTAGAGGAGCATGCTAGTGACTCAGGCAGACAGTTGTAATTAAGGCCAGCTTCTCAGCCGGATGAGCAGAAAGAGATAATACGGATGTGTATGAACTACCAACTCCCCCCTCTCCTGCTCTCTCACTCACATACACACCCATACAAAGCACGGGCAACTTACGTGACACACAAGGTTTGTAGCCTTACACAGAGGCATGTGCACAAGATGAAAGCGTCAGAAAATCTCTGTAATGAATTGAGCAAGTAGGGCACTACTCATTAGAGATGCATTTGTGTACATGAGGCACGCGCAGTTTATTATTTTCAGCCTTTCTGAATTCTGGTGCAGAACAGCAGACTCAGAGGGATATTTTATTATATCTTCTGTCCAGAAAACTGTTTAGCAGCTCTTCAAAATGATTGCACACCCAAGCTGGATATTAAAGTTTTGTTTAAAATGGCTTTGGCTGTCTTCATGGTTTTGTTTTTTGTATCGCATGAAAAGATGAAACAAAAGTAAAATGGAGCTTTTTTGATTTTCAAACGTTAGGGTAAGGGCAGAGAAAAAGCTTAAAGTGAGAGCAGATGCAACTGGATGATGGGCAGAAAGGATTATTGCGGCAAAGAAGAAAGAGAACAAGTTGGATTAAATCCACATATATAGGAATGAGAAGAAACCATCGGGGTAAGGGGAGGGTCTCGACATTTGCGTAGAATCCCCCCCTTTACAAGTAAAGGTACTTCTGTCATTAATACACACTAAATTTTGTATTGTTGAAGCTTTAGAATATATGGATCAAGTATACAAGGGAAATTATACTTAATTTTCCAAGTGAATTTTATTTGGTTCCCTATCATGAGTAGTATTCATTTATGTCAACTGTAGAGAAAACAGTGAATGCAGCAGGTAACTGCAGCAAGTCTACCAGCGTTTCATGTGTACCCGACAACATCCCATGCGCTCTAAATCTGTCATAACTCGGTTTGTGTTTCGCCACCACCTTCCAGCTGCAAAGCCGCGGTCATTCTGTGTGCCCGGAGCACTGTTGCCTTGGCTGGCTGAGGATTCATTGAATAGACACTTCCTGTAGTTTAGGGCTGTGATTAACCAGCCCCTTTATGTTCCCAAGCACCCGATGCTTTTGTCATCAGTACGCCTCACTTCCTCTTTAAAGGGAGCGCAGCAGAAAAGACAACAGAGAGCTCTCGGGCCTAGTCAAACACGTAAGTACAATCGTGTTAGCCCACCACTGTTTTCCACTCTCTTCCATTGTGGATTTTAGAAAGTAGTAGACTGAGGACCTCATCGCAATGAACCTCTCAACATGTTTAGAGCCCTGTGGCCTCATTCTGGGCTGGGGCATTACATCCAGCTCCAGTGCTAATAAAACCTTTTCTCTGTAACTACACACATGCCCTTCACCACATGCCTATAAAGTGGACATTCTGTTTTTTTGTTGGTTTTCTTTTGTTTTGTTTTTTATGGAAAAAAATCTGTTGTGTGACTGTAGGAACAAATTAGCACCATTCATTGAACCTTTTCTGAACAAACCTGCAAGAGAAGACATCCACACGAAGAGCGACAGAAATCATATGCACGTTGAACTTTGACTGCAATCTCATTCTATTCAGTTTTAAATTACTTTTCATGTGTCTCAACTATAACTCTTACATTGTGATGACACTGGCTTTACAAGTCTTAAATATTTCACTTCCCATATAGCCCTGAAGAGATTTTGAATACAAACAGCATATATGACACATATCATTTTTACCACAGCGTATGACTGAATACATCTGATGAAAGATTAAAGCCATTTCTATTGTAGTAAAAGCACAGTAAAGTAAAAGCCACAGAGGTGGCAGAGCGATGTGGTGCCAAATGCACAATCTCGTGATTGTACAGTAATCTGAACTCCTGTCTCAACTCTACCAGCTGTGCTCAACTCGCTGCAGCTGTTTTGGAAGACCTGTTGTTGACTTAGCATCACACAGCCTACTTAAATTACTGTCCCGCCGTGATGTTTAAGGGACAGGTGGGAGGCTTAATGCCTTTTTTTTTTTTTTTTTTTGCATTGTCTGGTCCCTCTCTGCTTGGACCAGGATGCCACGAGTACTCAATGATACTGTACGAGGTAAAAGGTATACCCCAGCTTTAAATGAAAGCTGGGGCAGTCTTGGGTGGAGTGTGCATGTTGTCCCACTGCCTGTGTGCACTTCTATGGGTGCTCCAGATTCCACTCACTATCCAAAGGCACGTTTGTTAGGTTAATTGGTTAGTTTGAAATAACCAATAGGTACAAGTGTTCCATCTTTGTATTGTTCCCGTCATGGTCTCACAGCCTGTCCAAGATATAACCTGCATCTCTCCCAATGTCAGCTGGGACAGGCTCCAGCCTCAGGTGACTGTACTCTGGATGAAGTGAGTGTGGACAAACAATGACTGAACAATAAGAGAACAGTTACCTCAGACACTCCAACAAAAGTTGATATAATTTTACTGGGAGTTTAATGGCAGATTATCAAAACAGTTTCCACCCCAAACAAACATCCAATATCCATAAACACTCACATGCGCATGTACACACACAGTCAGAAAAAAAAAAAAACAATAAGTGGGGGTTTGTTAGTGTGTGATTGTGCTTTTGTGCGTGCTCGATGGACTTGCAGTGGGGCCAGAGCACTCCTTATTCACACCTCTTTGTCTTGGACTAATTCCACAATGTTGTCCACATGAAAAGGGCTTCCACTCACCATGTTTCCAAAGGGCCCCTCAAGCGTGACCCCTCATTATTTACGGCCCCTCCCCTTACAACTGACAAGGCCCCTTAGGGCATCAAGCATGAGCAACAGAAAAAAAAAATCACACAAACCACATTTGCATTTGATTTGATTATCCTTCATGGTTGATTCATGGCCCTCTGAGCTTCTGTTAGGGAACTGTTTACACAAGCCGTCACTCTGACACACTTATTTGTGCATCACTTTTTTCCCCCCTAAGAGAATTGGTGATTGTTTTTTTCCCAGTTTCAGAAACCTAAGTTTGATTTTATCTGTGTCAGTTTTCTGAAAATAGTCTCGTTACCAGGAAAAGGAAAAAGCATGCTGACATTTAAGCTTATTGTATCATAGAAAAAAGATTTTTATAAGCAACATTTTGTAATTCATGTTTATTTAACCTGTAGCACAGCTGGTCAATATAAAAACAAGTCCATTTACTTTAGTCATCCGGCAACCTTAAAACATCAGCCCTATAGTCCATGCTCAAGTTTCAAAGTGACAGGTCACAGTCGGCTTGCTTATCAGTATTGTGAAGCCAAGGACCTACAAAGTTGCCTTCGAAGCCAAGCTGAGTCAATGAAATTCACAATAAAAGGTCAAAGTTGTGGGAATGCAATATGCAAGTTTTTGCTGTATGTTTATTCTCTACTGGGGGAAAAACAATAAAACCATTAGATCAAACTGTATTTTGTTTGTTTTAACTTGTCTCAGGATCTACAGGTGACCTCAACAGGAGTCACTGACCAGAATTGCAATGGACGCAAGTCACAAGTGACAAGCATCTGAGGGTCTCCTGTGGTGACTTTTGGAAGATGATTTGCTTCGAAAACAAACATTTACCTTTGCAAAAAAAACAAAAAAACAATGGACATGTACAACAACAAAGTTTGGACAAATCAGTTTTGTTTTGAACATTTTCTGATCTAGAAAGTTCCCCAGAGAGCTCTTGTTCTTTGAAAACGGGTCATTTTTCTGCAAACCGTACGTAAGTCAGTGTCAAAGCAATAATTCTTCTGTTCTTTGCCTGGATGTATGTATATCACAGTTTTTCCATTTTTTTTCTTGGTGGAAATAGAAATGTGGTTGTAAGTTTTTCTCCGAGGCTGTTCAGATGCTCTGCTTTCCTCTTCCTGTTTGCCTGGTGCATGGGAGTGTGTTGCCTGCGTGCATGTGTGCATGTGCGTGTGTGTGTGTG
>JAUESE010000062.1:4824555-4835966 GCA_032274725.1 Malacoctenus triangulatus
GCTTTCCTCTTCCTGTTTGCCTGGTGCATGGGAGTGTGTTGCCTGCGTGCATGTGTGCATGTGCGTGTGTGTGTGTGTAAGCACATGTCTGCAGGGCAGCTGTGTCCTCGATATGTGGGGACCTGACCCAGCTGTCACTAACCATACTGTGGGAGGTCTCTCTGAAAGCACGGAAATAAAATGTACGTTCGTCTCTCGGCAGGAACTGACAGGGAATCATCAGTAGTTAGTATAAACAAATGAGCATGTTTTGAACAAAATCAACATCAATTTCTGGCATCACAACTTCAATGCCTTACCAGTGGGCCTTGCGTAGGAGTCAAGAACTCACTTTGAGGGCAACAATCTGCTCAAAAAATTATTTTCAGCTAAAAGATGGAGCTCATGTAAGAAGTCTGTTAAAGTTCGTTTCACATTGGCCAAGCCATTGAAAACTGTAATGATACTGCACACTGAAGTAGAGTTAGAAACAGACTTTTCCACAACCATGAAACCTTGCTTTGTTACAGGTTGCTAACTGTGGGTGATCATATGTGAAGGATTTCAGCAGTGGGCACGAGTGTATGAAGATACAAGCAGCAATAGATTTAAAATTTAAAGTTCATTGTAAAAATCAACCCCCACTTTCTTTCCAAAAAGATTTTTAGGCTCCTCTCACAATTTTTTTTACAGTAAGAATGTATGCAAGCTTTTTGTATCTATTCTTTAATCTTCACTGTTGAGGTTTGCCTGCACTGAGGCCCACTTGTAGAGCTCAAACAGAACCTCCACACTCAACATACATTGCATGTATGGGCCTCGCTGAGTTACAATTTCAAGTTTCATCAAACACAAACTTCGGTTGGCGAAGATGCATGTGATACTTGTTCTTTGTGTAGATCTTTTAAAGTGATTATGATGTATGAAATATCAATCTGTAAAAACTATCAAACAGCCGTTTGAACTCACATAATAAAAAGGTTTTTTATCTTGTTTCTATTCCAATTTCATGTTGCAGAGCTGTGCGCAAAAAGTGGATGCCTTTATCTCTTTCGTCTGTTGTCCACAGAACACACAGTGCTCTGGGGTTAAATATAATACCGATGAGTCCTTTAAAGCAAATGCGATCTGAAAGGCTGGCAAAGGCGAGGGGACGCAGCTGTCGGCGAAGCATATCTTTTTTAAGGGCTGCCCCTAATGATTGGAGACAGTTGGCAATTACGTAAGTATTCACTTTTAGGCCACTGGGCTGAACACTGTGTCGAGCCCCCCAGACCCTGGCACACATGCAAAACGGGAAGAAGAGGAGGGGGAGGAGGAGGAGGGTGAGGAAGGTGGGGGTGGGTGAACAAGAGCAAGAACAGAAGAGTGGGGGAGGTTGGTAAGGGGTTGTTGTGGGGTGGGGGGTGGGGGGGGGTGGATTGGCCAAGAACCAACCAGGAGGAAAAGCAATACACGTGCCAACACAGAGAAAGCAACATATACAGATGGACAGAAAGAGACGGGGATGGAAAAGTGAGCGAGAACAAAAGGAGTAATCACAGATGAGGATGCTGGATGAGTCGTGCTTGATAATATCTTGTTTATGGCGCCTTTATACTGTACAACATCGTCACACGAGGAAGAAAAACCTTTTTTCATTGCAATCTGTTTCAAACATATATTGAAATCTTCAGGCCTTGCAACCATAGCATAATAACAACGAAGAGCTACAGATGACAGTGAATGTCACAGCAATTGTTGTCTTGTTGCTATATTTGCTGAAGTGTCAAAATATGAGCAGGGCGCTCTGTAAGTATCAGCAACTATTTATTCAATGTCAAAATACTTGCCAAGTAAAATAGAGCAGAGGAGACACGCAAAGCACAAGGTAAAAGCCAGGATGCATGCAGATGATGCACGCTTACGCTGCTGCACACATTTGGGAGTTTTTTACACACGTGTAATGTGGCAGTAAACACAATATTCAGTCCGCATAACGAGCAAAATCACCTCGTCGGGCAATGTTTAGTGTCTTATTAGCAAGATGTCAGCTATTACACAGTTTCGGTGTTCCCTCTAAGCCAAGCATGTGTGCTTGGCCTCACCACCTGTTTCTCATTCAAACCTAGAAGGTAAACAGCTGCCTGGGAAGAAGATTGATGCACACGAACGCACACAGACGCTGCATTACTCATCTGGCGAGGGAGGATTCTGTGACTATTCACAGCGTGACTATCACAGTTATACTTTGTTTGCTACAAATTTGTTTCAAGTGTCACAGTAAATACAAGGAGATCATTTGAAGGCGCAGCACTTCTCGTGCAGAATAATATTATTGAAATCACGGTTGGTCACAAAGCATCTAATTGCCTTTTCATTTGCTCTTTTATTGATTGTGATGACTGGCTCACAAACAGTCTCTCAGTTCCTCCCTTTACTTGTTGATGAGGTGTGCATATTTGCGTGTGTGGATGTGTGTGGGGGCGATTCGAGTTTGTGTGAGGCGACAGTGTCCACAAGTGTATGCATCAGCAGGGGTGTGCGTGTTTTCACAGCTCCCTCAGCCACTGGATATTGAGTGCGATCTTCAACACAGGAACTGCTGATGGCCTTTGCTTTATTAGCAGCCTTGTCTGTGGTGCTTGCAGTGGCATCCCACGGAGCCCACTCATCTGTTGTCAAATATTTATAAATGTCACAGAACTGAGGCCTCCGAATGATGCCGGCGTGGTCTGTGAGGGTCCTGGCTATAATGAGCTGCTTGGTTTATTGGAAGCCTTTTAGGGTGAGCATGACAATGAGAACGAATTCAGTCTCGATTGACCTTTGTTGCACATTCACTTGTTCTACAAAATTGTCTGAGCTGCTTTAATTAGAATTCATTTGGAATGATTGTGTGACAAATTGCATCACCTGTGTATTCATAAATTACAGCCTGTTTAAAATGCAGCAGTCAGACTACGTGGCAGAACCAACAGGAAAACTCTCACACCACTTTTCTT
Source organism: Malacoctenus triangulatus (assembly GCA_032274725.1). NCBI lineage: Eukaryota > Metazoa > Chordata > Actinopteri > Blenniiformes > Labrisomidae > Malacoctenus > Malacoctenus triangulatus. Next base: position 4,827,519 of record JAUESE010000062.1, read on the forward strand.
CTCGAGATTTAATGAATGACTCTCAAAGCCCTTTCCCAATGTACATCACATATACATCATATAACTTCTCTCACCTTGCAAACATCCACTGATGTCGAAACACAAGTTTCTGCTCACTATTTAACTGGGATAAAGACCAGAGAAAACTGAGCGAATCAAAAAGTAGATTGAATTGATGGGATTGCTGTTTGCATTCAGGTCTTATGTGTTTTCTCTTCCTGGTTGTGTGATAAACATGAATTTGTATATATTTCTATTGAGATTTGATCTGATATGAGATTTTTTTCAATTCTTGTACACTCAGCATATCTTATCTTCATTCATTCATTCATTCACTCACTCATCCCGGAATAACCTCATCAGTTCATTCATTCATGCCCACAGAAAAGCCCTGCAAATCTGCAGTTTGTGAATAGGGAGAATCAAAATAGTTGTTCTTCCTAATGGGTCACAATGTTTCAGTAAACAGAGCTCACATAGCACAAGACTAAAGCCCAGAAGTGAAGAGAACATCAGCATGAACACCATTCTATGAGGTAGCGCACGCCAAAAGCTTCCCAAATTACTGAGCCAAAGGAAAGGTCTTTGCTGTCTTTCTTTCTAAATTTCAGGCCAGTCATATTTTTTATGGTTGTCGGTATTCAAAGGTTGCTTGTTTAAATTCTCTTGGGCTGCCAACCTGACATTGTACTCTGATGTATTTCGCCCCTGGAAGATAAACAGTTTGACACACATGAGCAGTGAATTTGTTGTGAAGCTTTTTCAAACAAATATATGAGCAATATTAGAATTTGTCTGAAGAAAATCTTTAATCTGTACGAAAATATAACTCATCCTCTTTTTATTTTAGCTCTCAAATGGTATGTAATCAAAGGAGTGAATGGGATGACTGAACACTTTGGATTTATTTTACTTACATAGTTGCTGACTGTTTCAGTTTGTGCTGTCAACAACACATCATGTATTTAATATAAACTTTTGTTTTCCCAATCAGAAAGAAATACCATACTCGAAATTCAGTCTTTAGTGTTGTTTGAGGAACGAATAACCTTTTATACTGGAGCCTGAATTTGAATGAGCAGAACGGATACAAAGGTTTCCTTAAATCAACGTTGGGCCAACATAGTTCTCTCAGTAGAAGTAATGCACATTGCAAACATTGTTAGTCACAATTTCTATCATGTTAAATAAGTCTCACTGTTGTATTTCCTTTCATTGTATTTCCTTTTGCTCAGTGTGAGGGACTGGCCTCTTTTTTTTGTTACAACAGCGTTTGCAGACAGCGGGGCCAGTGGTGACTGGTATTCACTTGCACGCTTTGTTTATCTGCTTAAAACACTGTCCCAGTGAGGAAGCTGCAACAAAAGAGCTGTGTTTATTCCCTCAGACAGTCCTTGTCAGATTGTATTTGTTTTACTAGCGAGATCATCTTAATGGATTAAGTCTTATTCAAGAGAGAAACGCTACATCGAGTCTTCAGTTCGATTCAATGTGGAAACATGGACTTTTTTTTTTGCATGTTTCCATTCGCACGGAACTCATAAGTGCCTGAGTGAGCAGACCTTTAATAACAAGCACAGAAGGGCAAACCTAACCAAGCACTTCAGCTTGAGTGTGCATTTACATCCACGTGTGTATATCTGACTTCCCTGTACATTTAGAAAAAAAATTCCATTGATTCCCTATCAAATATCCTGTGTTTCCATAAATCATAATATTTGCACTCTTAATAGGCCTCTGCAATAAAAGCCTTCATCCATTATGAGCAAACAATGCTGGAGAACGGCAATCAAAAAGACAGCTGCTTTAAAGCCTGCAGACCTCATTTGCATATTTTACTTCCTACATCCTCGGTGCTCCGTGACACGTTGGCGAGTTCGGCTCTCGTCTCATCACTCGTAAATTCCAAACGGATTACCCCCCTGTCTCTGACATGTTAGTAAGAAACGGCTTCGATTTTCCCAAAAATTAAATAAATAATAACTTGCAGGGCGGCTTGTCAAGCTGCGATTGCTAATCTATGAGGGAGGATTTGAATAAGTCCTTGGTGGCTCGGCACTCTCTCTCTCCCTCGCTCCACTCCTCAGTGTCTCACTCATCCCTTGCTCTGCAGCAGACTCAGAAGGAGGGCCCCTCTTCGAGAGCCCATCGCACTAAGTGAGATTAATTTCGACATCATAAATAACTCATAGCAGGTCGCTCCAGGGAGCTGGGAGACAGTGCCATGTTGAAGAAACAAATGTATTTGACTGTGATTTACCATTTCAATCCATGTTCTTAATCCTGTCATTGTTTTAGCAAAGTACTAAAAGCCAGTATGGGACCTATCACAATGACATGTTGTATTGTCTGTATTGTGCTTATCTAAATGGGTTCTTCAGTGAAGATTGATAGCGTTTAATGAATGGATCTCATATATAACCTGTCCCCCATTTTGACAATCACCATTATCCTTTTGTGTGGCATAATTCAAACCAAGACACCAAGACAGCCAATAGAGACAAGCTATAAATTTTCACAGGAGAAAGATGTCGGAGGAATCTGTCAAATGGCTTGTAAAAAAAAAAAGGAGAAAAAAATGGCTGACTGCAGTTCAGCTCTTGTACCGTAATAGGACACTCACTGGCTGGTGGAATGACTTTTAAATGTGAATCTATAGACTCACTCGTACAGAAAACATATTAGCAGCATTGCTGTTCTTTTTGGCAAAAACCATTATTGGTTGTTTATTTTTTTCCAAACAATACATTCATAGTCCTTCAGACAATCAGGACGTTGGTGGCAATTGGAAAAGTACACAGGCTCAGACATCCGTACTTCTTGGGACTTCCTCCAGCCATCCTGGACAATCCAAAGATGCTTCCAAACCAACTGGGAGCCATAATCTCTCCAGCGGGGTCTTGGCCAGTTTGGTGGTTTTGTCGAGATGAACTGCGCATTGAATACTGGTCTGTTTAACAGCACGTACCTGCTACTTCTCTTAGTGTGGAGGAGGAGGACCAGCTTTGCCTTCAGTTCTCCAGGAGAGCTTTACATATTTTTTATCGTATAGAGTCAGGTCAAAGATTTGAAAAGAAAACTCTTTGAATTACTTGTTCTGATGAACAGAAAAATTAGGCTGTTAACATTTGCTAGCATGTTGGTCCTGTATATATCCCATCAGCTACTTCTTTATCGCTTCTTTTTGAAATTTAGTGTTGGATATGCATCATTATCGTAGCAGGAAATAGCTGCCAGTGGTTCTTCTGATTATTCAGATAGAAGAAAATCTGCTGAATAAACAGTGTAAGGGATTTCTTCAACAACTGCATGACCTGCCTTAAAACCCATTGGCTAATTGTGAGCTCTCACTGCTGTGTGTTCTTTCTTCTTCACTTCGAAATACAAATTGATAGAGTGTTAAATAGGTAAATCAATCATATTAACCAAGACTGAACCAGTGCATCAACATAACTTGAACTGAAAAAAAAAGGAATTTGTTCTGCAACTGAGTAATCAAAATGAGCATGTTTAAAACTCGACTGGAACAGAAGGGAATCTTTTTACTTCTTAATTCCAATAAGTCTGGAATCACCAATAGATCCATAGAGCACCTTAAGCTTGTATATCTGTTTTTACTTCATGTGTCTGTGTCCTAAACAGGCATGGAATGATCCAACCCAACAAGACAAATGGAGATTTTTATATTCATCAAAAAATTAAGATTGTGGAATACATGAATATCTGATATTTTTTCCCAACAGAAAAAGCTCTCCAAACACAACTCAACAAAACAACCTCAGACCAAAGCAATCCAAACAGGATTGACCTTAACGCAAACAAACCTCCCTGGTTCCTCACTGCCGCTGAATTCGTGTCTGCTGGTCTCGATTTATTCGAGGGTGTCAGGGCCTGTTCCGCCTTGTTTACTGTTAAGAGGATGAAAATGAGCAGCCAAATAGTGCTCCATTTATAAGCCTGTTTATACATGCTAATACCAGAGGCTGTTTTGCACCCACAGCAGCACGACTGGATGCAACTCAATCAACACCACACGGCCCCCCACACATGTGTCCTAACAACTAAATATGAAAGTGCTTTAAGAGATACAGCAGAACAGATCACATCCGCGACTGTCAAAATGACTCTGGCACTGACGTAGTGACCATTGTTCTATCACCTCTTCCATGCCCTTGCCCAACACAGGATTTTAATCTCGCTTCGTTAAGCCTGTTTATGCAGTAAGAAATAAAGTATTTCTCCAAATGAAAAAAACAAAACAGCAAACCTTCTTTTTGTTTAAGAAATTTCCGCTACAAAATGTGCAAGCCATTATCATGTGATGTTCCTGCTGCCAGTGAATGGCTGTTGTGTGTACATGCTTATGCAGTAATTTTTTGTGAGTCAGTGAAATGTGTGCTGAGAGGATCTGTGGGGAGAAGTCCCGGGATGACCCAACTGTCATGTTGAGGATAATTACTGGTGACAAGAATTGGGTCTACAGCTGCAACCGAGAAAACAAACAGCAGTCTATGCAGAGGGACAGTCTGCACTCTCTAGGCCGGAAACAGGTAATGAGCCTCAAAAGCATTACTACGAACATGCAAATGTTCTCACTACTCAGAATCAGGCACTACAAATTTGCTTTCGGTGGTCGACAGCCAGTTGTACTGCTTTGTCCTGAGGCAACTTAAGAACAATATGCTGCACAACTTAAAAATGGGTACTCTATTAACACAGTATACCTAAACACCTGGGGTAAAGAAAACAAAACACCAACGGTCTGGTAGTGGTGGACACAAATTTGCCAGTTTGTATGACTCCATGGTTTTCTCTTCTGCAAGGGATCCAATGTATGTTACAATGTATGATTTTTATTGATTTATTGCTATGTATGCATATTCCATAGTGGTTGAACCTTTAATTGTGCATATAACAGGAATATTTGGAAGGAAGGTTTTTCCCACACTGTCATAAAAGGCGCAACAATACCTGACAAGTAAGAAACCCAACGTTGGCGATAGAACATTTTTATAGTTTAAAGTTTTGTTTGTACTGGTTCAATCCAGATTGAGCTGTTTGGAAACACAGGAATATTTCAGCATATCTTTAAGTTGGGTCAGTCTGAATCACATCTAGGACGGTGAAACACCGTTTCACTCTGACATTATTGACATGGACAGCGCTGACGTGTCTGGTAGGTGCTCTGGGCATGTAGCGTCTGAGTGGGAAAAACTCCCTGGCTTCTTCCACTGCACTCACTCCGAGGGTATTCAACACCTCCTGACAAGAAGGACATGAGTAAAAAGTGATGACAATGACAACGTCCCTCCACCTGCACTGACCCCACCACCAACTCACCCTCCAGGACATCTCCATAGTTTGGTGACAAAGAATAACAGAATAGGTCAGGAAATCATTTGAATGTTGAAGACTTTCTGCATCTTGTAGCTCATTTGCTTGATTGACAATCTGTTTTTTTGGCAGGAGCGATTATCGCAAGGTACTAATGAAAACCTCAACCAGGCAATATATTGTAAATCACAGCTTGCCAACTGGCATGGCAGGTTTATGGCAGAGGATTCTGAATTCATAGCTCAGTATGTAAGAAATCAACACAAGCTTCACACATGGAATATAAGGTGAATAAAAAAACTTATTTCAAACTGTTATCTGTTTTAACTGTATCTTATTGACAGCTTGAGCTGCTTCCACTTTAACTCACGATCCTGTGCAACTGGCTACAGTTCCTATCTGAAGGGTGCAAATATAGGTTCACATAAGTGTAAACACTGCAAAGCACATGGTAAAACTAACACCAAGTTCACACTGGCAGTTTTGGCCTTCGTCGCTGCCTAAAAGGAGCTAAGCTGCTGTCACACAAACACAACCTGAGTCAACAAATGAGCAAAAGATCATCACAGTAGGGATGTTGCTGTTGTTTGTTAGAGGTTTTGTAAACCAACTGTGCAACAAAATCCAACAGTAGTGAAAAACCTATTAAAGGCCCCAACTTGGGATGCTGTCTATCACTGGCATCACAGTAGAACTGCAGGCTTACTTTCCTGTATAAATGGCTGGAGCCCACTTTGTCAACACTCCACAGACTGCAGTTTTTGATCGATCAGTATGACTGGAGACAGTGAGGAATAAGTTTCAAAATTATTTCAACTATCACCAACCATAAACAGCACTTTTCTCTGAAAAAAATGCAATTTTCTTGACGAAAACTTGAATCGTGATTTATTATCTGCAGTTGACAAGCATAAACCAAATTAAAGGGCTCTGATTTGTGCCTGCTTGGAGTTTTATAAGGGGCTAATTACTATTCAGTAAAAAAAAAGCCTTTTTGTAGTAGATGTGAGATATAGTGGCACTGAGCTTTTATCCTTAATGTCTACATTTGAGGAAAATTATTCACTGTAAAAGATTAAAAAAAAACTATTTGGTAGTTCTTGTAAAGGTATGAAATCTGTCAGCAGCAAATCCTTTGCATCCTGGTGATTTAAACCAAACAGTGTGCCAAACTGAGAGTAAATGTGGATGGATGGATGAGGCCAAATCTATCATGTCTCCACATCATGCAGTCAGTCATCTTGATTTGCTGCCATGTTTCATTTGTACACAGGCTCTGCAGTGGATTGTCAATTGCATTTGCTGCAACGGCCCCTTCGGAGAGGACGGACAGACAGAGGTTTGAAGGAGGAACAGCTCAGCAGTCGCCCATTGCACACACACAGATTTCCTATTTGTTCAGTCACTCAGGATATTTCACAGCTGTGTTTACCTTGGACCCTGCTCTGAGTATTAGGTGGCACGGCCCCGGATTGCAGTGTGATTATCCATTCACAGATACACTACCTCTTCATTTTCACACCCGCTCTGCCACTGTTTAATTCATCCTCTGACACTGTTAATCAGAAATGAGGGGAAAAAAATAAAAAACCTCCCAGTGGACTTTTTTTTTTCCTGCAATGCCATCATTTATAGCATGATCTGATGTGAAAAAGGGCTTTTTCAGAAGGATTTAGTCATAATGTCATGACAGTTCCCCAATTAGGTCGACTGTGGGTGAAGTCATCAAGAGCAGTCTCAGCCTACCGTAACCCTGGGAACGTTTCCAGCATTTCTTTGGATGGAAAGATCGACAAGGTTGGGAGTTTGTACAGCCCTGCTGGCAGTAGATAGACTGGCTTTGTCTGCGCAGTCTGGCCCATAAATCCAGGAACCGTATATAGGAAATGGGAACCATACTGTACCAACCACACAAACGTCTTGGCTGGTGAAACTGTGCCTGAGGGAGGCTTTAGGTTTGCTTAATTTCAGGGGTGTTATAGGGGGAACAAGGGTAGAGGGGTTGTGTTTTTATGTCATGGTAAGAAGAAGGAAAAAAAACTCTGTCTTCATCTGCTTCATTTGCGCTCTATAAATGATTTCCCAGTTTTTTCCTAATCCTGAACTGCCTTTTTTGTAAATTGATTGGCTTCTCACTGTAACTGTCACACCTTGGAAGAGCCCAGTGTAACCACATTCAGACACTGACAAGTGGCAGTTAATTGATATTTGTTGCCGGTATTAGCTTTCGTACCTCTTTTCAGGGAAATGTAATTCATTACTTCGTTTCAGCATGGTTCTTAAAACGGACAGATACAAATCACAAAAACAACCTCAAACACTGCTTATGTGCAATTTAGTTGCCACATGGTCTGTTTCTTTTGCATCATCAGGGACTAACACAGAGATTTATCTTTACAAGTGCATATTATGCTATTCTAATTTCACATGTACATATTAATATATGCTGATTCGACTTGTACTCATGTGTCACATAGTTAAGTATGGCTGTTTTTCTAGTCTTTATTTCTTATGTAATGTTTGTATGTGTTTCTATGCTGGTCAACATGCCATGCCCCTAATTCTCCCAGACAAATGAGGGCAAATTCAAAAAGTTTAACAACCCCCCGCCCCCCCTTTCTCCAAAAATTTCTATTTTAAATTTCTCCCAAAATTTACTTTGAATGTGTCTTTTCACTAAATTTGATCAAAAGACGTGATTTACATTTGGGCATCTGCAGGGTTACATTTACCTGTGAAAAATGATTCCAAACTAACCGATTACTGTGATTAAATGTGTAACAGTTAAAATGAAAAAAAACATCAGGCCCACTAACAATGTTCTCAGTCACTATCTCAATGTAAATCCCACTCTATAACGATCCAATTTCGTGCACTCGTGCACTGAAATAATCTGTGCTGAAAGCAAATAGTGTGAAACAGTGATTACCCTTGCCAGGCATTTTCTCATTAAACTCCCAGTATATCAGGCAATTACCCATTCACATACATGGCATTTGAGAGCTAAAATGCCCTAGCAAAGTACAGAGAGACAGAAAGAGAGAGAGAGAGAGAGAGAGAGAGAGAGAGAGAGAGAGAGCGAAACAGTAAGAAGAGGCCAGGTGTGACTGCACT
>JAUESE010000062.1:4986104-4997525 GCA_032274725.1 Malacoctenus triangulatus
GTCTCCATAACATCTGAAACGCAAGTGTTAAAAATTACAGTTGAACTGAACTGTAGATTACAGAAATCACAACATCAGGCATGATAAACGTGAGCTACAGAATGTCGGGAGCGTTTAAACCTTCTCCGAGCTTCGAGCATGAACGTGCCGATGCCTCGATTACGAGTAATTAGCAGGGTGCTCAGCGCCGGTCACTGGTGGGGAATCGTAGTTTATAAGACGAGATGAATCAGGGAGGATTACTGCGGGAAAACAACACCATCCGTTAACCCACGAAGACCCCGGAAAGATTCTGCATCCATCCCTTTATGACAGTAAAGCGCGCATGTTTGTCCCTTTAGGGCCGGATGCGACATGATTACAAAGTCTCCCACGTGTGTTTCCACAGAATACGATGCAGTTTATTGGTCGCAGGTGTTCCAAACAACGGCATCGATTAAACATGGCTCTGAATGGGAGGGGGGGGCTCGTGCGTGGTCGCTCCTGGTGGGATGGGTTCAAACAGCAGTGTTGGCAAGTGCCATTAAAACTTATAGTTCTCCTGCGTTTGATGTATTCTAGCGTCGTTCTTGCTGCAACGTTGTAGTTGGAGGAAACAACAGGAGAGGAGACGGAGGTAAAAAGAAATGGTTGGACATGGGGAGGGAGGAGGGAAGAGGAGGGGGGGAGGCCGAGAGTGTGGACCCTCTCTCTCCGGTTTTAATAGCAGTGATCAGTCAACGGTGGAGGCCTGGCTGCACACGGAGCGGCAGCGAGAGAGGGAGCGAGAGCGGCGAACACAAGACAGATTATAGGAAATAACAGCGCGCGGCCGTAAACACAGGAGTCATGTTGCAGCCCCGGTTGGAAATGCCACCGTTTACCGACGGCAGACGCTTGAACGCGGACTTCCCAGCAGGAGGGAAGATCATGTGCCGGAGATTTCTCCCCGAGACGCTCGAAAACTTTGGAAAAAATACATTTTAGTAAAAAAAAACGCACGATTGTGTCGTTTTCAAATTGGACCTGGCCTGAGCTGTGTGTGTGTTTGTTTAAACGCTCAGATTTCACACGCCGGTGCTTCACAGCTAAGGCGTGTCACCGCCCGAACGGCATCACCGGGAATAATGGTGTAATTAGCATGGAGACAGCAGGGGCCTCTGGAGGAGACAATGCATTTCAATCTGTGTTAATCTCCGATTTAATTGAATGGAAATAGCTTTTAAGGGTGGTTATCAGCACGCTGCTGGAGTACACCGCCATGACCTGCAGATGGCAGCAAAGTGTTTCAGCACAACTGCTGCAGCTTGGGTGTTTTTTTTTGTTTGTGGGGGGAGGGGGAGGGGGAGCGGGTGGGGTTGTGGGGATGGCGTTTGAAGTGCGCTGTCTCCTCTTTGGGCTTTTCCAACAGCATTCAGCTCGCACGTTGGAGCGGCTTCACCGGTTACACTCTCCCCGCTTCTCTTTTGTCCATCATCGCGTCTCGGGGAGCGTTTCCATCCTGCATTCCAGCCGCGGTGGCAACATTCAGCGGTAATGATTTGACAGGTTGATGGAGCAGATCCCCTCACATGTGCGAGGAATACAAGCGCAGCTGATGTAAGCCGGCTCCGAAGAGATCCCGCCGCCGTCCCGTCCCCCCTCCCTCCCCCCTCCGCTTTATTTATGGCGGCTCATTTACATCATCAATATCTCGGAGCGGGGCGGCGCTCTCCTTGGAGGACGTGGCGTGGTGGCCCCTCCGACACCTTTACTAGGCTGGCCGGAGTCCAAGCGCCGGTAAATCTCTCCTTATAAAAGGCCGCCATAAACACCTAATGGTCCGTCATGAATATTTTAGAGCGCCTGAATATCATACAGGAATGACCTCTGGAAAACTCCAGCCTTAACAAGACAACTCTCAGACAGAGAACCTCCACAGCCGGTGTCACACAAGGGCCCCCCCTTTTTTTTCTGGTTCTTTGGCTTTTCTTTCTTTCTGTCTTTTTTTTTCTTCGTGGCATGATTGGATTGATTTGTCATTTGCAACAGAAAGAGCTTGGCCACGGGGCTGTGGATAATCCAATTTATCGCTTTGCCATTTATTACAAATTTCTGTGGCTTTTGGGTCCACTGTCACATCGATTCGTTGATTGCTTGCTTAGCTGGGTCCTAATGAGCTGCTGTCTGAATCACTGCATAATCGCCGCCCTAATTCACTTCCTCGCCTCCCCTCACACTTGGTCTGCTGGCTCGCCACTATTAGAGAAGGACGGAGGGAAACTGCTCCCCCCCCCACCTCTCTCTCTCTCTGCAGACAATTAGAAACGTCATCCCAGGAAAAGGGGGGGGGGGGGGGGATGTCATCCCTGGGAAGATTTCCCCTCTAATAAGTGACAGTCAGCAGGTCGCTCTGACGGTTTGCGGTTGCACATCGTCGGCTGCGACCTCGCTGCTCATCAGACGGGCTGGAAGCGAGCAGGTCGCCGGCTCACTCAGACTTCTAAGTATTAAACCACGTCATTACTCCTGTTTAGCACAAGATTCATCATTGGAATGGCAGGCTTAGATGTTTCGTCTTTCTGCTAGATTGTAAACACTTTGCAAATATGTGGACTAATTTATGTATTTGCTGTTTATTGGCAGTAGCAAAAGGAGAAAATATGGGCTTCACTTAATGAAGATATTATTGGGAAAATATTATAACAACTTAAAACCAAGTTATGTTGCTGCTGCTTCCGTTCGCTTTTTCTTTCCTTCGTGAAATTTGGATTCAATGTTCACTCTTGTAAATATCTGCAGAACTTGAGTTAATGAGACCTCAACAACTAGTTAGTCAACACTGTCATGAGTCTGCTTATTTGAGCAATTCAATAAAATTAGAAAAGATTTTACGTACTAATTTGTTTTTTACAGTTGGCCTGAAGTCTGCTTGAAATCAGACAAGAGACAGGATTCACCTCAAGTCGCTTCCTCTTCATTACCAATACAACTCAGAAAGACCATCACCCCCCCGATCACTCCCACCAAGAGGCAATCTGGCGCCACCAAAGGTCCCGGCGTCCACTCCCAACCAGCTGCTGTTGCGGCGTAGCAGCAGTTAGCCGTCCACCGTCTTTTGTCTCGCCTCTCATTAACCTGAGATCCCATCGCGCCGGATCTGATCCCGGCAGGCACCTCGGAGGTGTTTACCTGTCCATCACAGGGCCAACGCAGACAAACACACACACCAACATGCACAAACACCGGCCCCCCCTGTGGGCAGGTTTACAGGCAGCGGTTGACCCCGCGTGGGTGACTGTGCACTGTGGGAGAAGACCCCCGCCTGCACAGAGAAAACACGCGAACTCGGCACAGAAAAGGCCGCGAACCCAGAACAAGAACAGCAACTCCCACCTCACCATGTGCGGCCCCCTCCCCCCCCCCTCTCCCGTGATCTTTCAATTCAACCGAATCATTTTTTCCCCGCTGACGCCGAATCTGTTCTCCATCCTGTGCGACTTAGCGCAGCGACTGCAGCAAACATCTCACCGATACACTGTGTACACCTCATAATCACACACTAATTTTTCAGGTTGTAATCCGAATCAATTGTAACGCTCGCGCAGAGCAAACACGGGAACATTCGGTGCCGACGCGTTCCTTTCATGTGCGGGCGCCTCGCTGGCAGATATGTGAAGAGCCCCACTTGAGCACGGAGGAGAGCAAATACCACCAGGTGAGGGGTTTACCTCTGCACCAATAGCAGCCTGCCGGGGTGGCATTTATCGAGCCCTGAAGAGGGGCTCAAGGACACATCAGGATCTGTTTGTGAAGGAGCTGGTGGATAAATATAGAGAGGGGGGAGGGGGGGGGGACGCTGATCAAGCCCTCTATCAACACCAGGAAGCGCACCATCTGGGTGCTTTTTCCCACTCTTTCAGCGGCGTACCATTCTTACTTCAAACGCAGGTTTCAGTCTAATGAATGGTGGACAGAAAGCCAGCGCTGATGCAGAGGAAGCGTCGGCATCAAACTAAACAGATGCAGAAAGAGGTCGGCATAGAAACCAGGCGGGGGGGCGAGATGTCCGGAGAGAAAGAAATAAACGACAACAAAAAAATCCTCTGTGCTAAAGACAAACATCACATCCCAACAAGTTTTCAGACAACATTTCTTTAATACAAAGTCAACATATCTACATACACAGTGGCTTTAAACCAATTATTGTTTCAGTTCGAAGTAACAGTTTGAAAGTGATCGCACTTGGCCCTCATACAAAGGAAAAACTATTTTGCTGAGTTTGGGTTCTTTTTCAGTTTGTCCGTATGTACTGTATATCTTCTACTCTTTATGATGTCTTCTTTTTTTTGTTAGTTGTTCTTTTGTTAGCCCCCCCCCCCCTCATCCCTCCCCCAAATATTCAGTTCCAGTAAATTTTGACGGCTGTTTTTTTTTGTTTTTTTTCTCAAAAGTCTAGCATCTTTACATGAAGTCAAAAGAGTAACACATTGCACAAGCTTCGAAAGACTTCCATGGTTTCAGTTTTGGCGTGGGCCCCCCCTCCCCCCCCCCCCCTCATACCAGTCCTTCCCGTTTCCCACAGTCCGTTTAGAAATTCAGTATTTTTCAGTCCGTTATGAAACATCTCAAGGTTCCCACTGTTGAGAAATGACGAGCTGGAAATTGTGGATTTGCAGCGAGTGTTTCTGTTCTTTCTTTTTTTGTTTTTTTTTTTGGTTGTCTCGGTCATTCCTTGGTTGCGTCGCGCCGCTTTGTTTCATTGAGTCCTGATTTCTCTCTGCATCCCGTGATGAAAACATGGTCGAACAAAAGAAAAAAAAAAAAAAACACAAAGATGTGATTCTATACAAGGCTTTTAAAAAATGATGCAGCGTGGGGAAGAACATAAATCAACATGTTGCGTCGCAAACGAAGCATGTCTGGCCTTTAAAGTGGCTCTGTCCATCGGCTAATGATGGATTTATGGATTAACACCTTGGCATTTCAGTTTGACGGCTGCTGATCTTCTGGGGGTCGGAGAGAAAACGCAGCAGGCCTCTCAAAGCAGCGGTGACGAGTTCATTTTTTTTCTCTCTCTTTTTTTCTTTTTGGTCTTTGAATTTGGGAGTTTAATCGTATTCACAGAACCAGTTCCCCCCCAAATCCTCATGAATGAGTAACAGAGCTTTGAATTGATTGATTAGCAATTCAGATAGTTCGCCATCAGAGGACTGGAAGTTTCCAGCCGCAGTTAAAAAAAAAAAAAAAACAGCAGATGAGTGGTGCTGATTCTGTGTGCCCTTGTCGGGGCTATAGGTGTGAGAACAGAGGCTGGCGTGTTTCCCACTTTTAACTGGTAGCAGGGGAAATTAAAGACAGATAAAAAAAAAAAGGAGGAGTGGTAATTAAAGACCTGGGAGCAGAGCTGGAGAAAGAGGAAAACAGGCTTCACACACACCAAGAATTTGGATCTGTGAGCCTCGTTCGACGCGTTTCGGTCCCCACTAGAATGGATGAGGTCTGGAGGGTCAAATGATACAAATACATATAATCTATATATTTGTTTATTTACAGGTATACTCTAGATCATGGATATCTAACAGAAATGGCCACATTATCGCTGAAAATAACAGAAGCAATTAAAAAAAAAAGAAAATGAACTCTTTAAGAATAAAAAAACTGAGGGTCTCTGTCTGTACATGATCATACGGGGTACAGAACGTCACATCGGTGCCATCGATGACAAAAAAAGAGGGTCAGTGGTGACGTTTTTGATTGATATTTTGTTGATCAGTTCATCAAGTCCCCCCCTCCCCCTCCCCCCCCCCAAGAGAGACCACTAATGCTTACAAGGTAATCCTGATAAAGAATCTCAACAAGGTTTGTTTTGTTTTTTTTTTGTTTTTTTTGTAAAAAAAAAAAAATGGCATCCCCTGGTCGGCACAGGCCCCACCCACAGGTAGAAGTTTAACATCCGAGGGGGGAGGCAGAGGATGGCGCCCCCCTCAGCCTGCTTTAAGAAACGCACAAGGTCTCCATGATTATATATATATTTATATATATTGTATGTTGGAAATTAAACACAAACAATAAGAAACAAAACCTGTAATATTCTCAGGAAAACCAACAGGTGGAAATAATAAAAAAAAAGGAGAACGACTGATTTCATACTAAGTGTTTGGATATATCTTCATATTCTGCATTTAAATATATATGCATGTGTGAGTGTGCAGTATATATATAGTATATGCATATATACATACATATACATGCACACAAACACACAGACATGTTGTACGTAACATTTCTACAGTGAAAAAATAGAATGTCTTTTAACATAATATGAACAGATAAGCATTTTCTCTTTGCCTGCTAATTTCTTTTTTTTTTTAAAAATGCGATACAACATCTCTGTTAAAAAACTAAACCAAAAGGAAAATAAAAAAGTCAACTATGTCATGTAAAATAAAATGTAATAATACAACATTAATGCTTTTTTTTTCTCATATAATGTTACAATAACAATAAGGCTTTTTTGGAAATAAGAAGAGATCACACACAGTTCCGTCCATCGCTCTGCTTTTTGTGCACACTCAGCGGAAACCTTCGCAGGATCCGAAACGCTCGTACCAAGGCGCTGATTTTTCAAACTAAAACGTGATTTCGAAACCTTGGAAATGTTTTCTTTGTTTTTTTTTCTGTTAAATCAGACGCGTGTACGCTTGTGTTTTCGACCTGCAAGTTGTTTTTTTGGGGGGGAGGGAGGGGGAGAGGGCTTCTGTTTCAAGTTTAAACTATCTTATCGCAGAGATGTGCAAGTTGCTCGTACCGAGAAGGTCTCGTCAAAGCGCGCGGCGGCGGCGCCGAGCTCCGACACGGCTGCGTCGCCCACGGAGACATCATCTATAAAACGTAAGAGGGCGAATACCAAAGCTTCTACTGCGTCTGTCCACCTGTCACCAAACACACACACGGTGGGAGTAAAGGCCAGTTTTCAACCACATTAATGTACAGCGTCGTGACTGCAACAGGCCTTTGCCACTCTTGAGTGTCTTTACAATGATATAGATGAGTACAGAGGAGGCTGGGGGGGGCGGGGTTAAAAAAGAAGAAGGGGGAGGTGGACGATGTCATCATATGGATGCACTTTCAGTCATGCCCACCTGGGCGCTGGGGAGGGGGTGGGGGGTTGGTGTTAGCAGAGCTGGCATCTTTAATTCATCAGGTTCCTCGTCTTCCAAAGTCAGCATACACAAGAGAAGCAGCATGTTTGGTTTTGACAGGAAACAAAAACTAAACAAAAGAAGAAAAAAAAAAAAAGAGTAATTCCTCCTCATAAGACGAAAAAAGTTTCCCAAACGATGACGACGAGCGTTGGTCACTGTACACAAAGAAAGCACCGGCCTTTGTGGCGTTCCTCTGTTTGGTTGTTCCGTTTGTCCCAAAGCTTCTCGCTTCCCGGTCGTTCATCTCAGAGTGGTGCTCGCACAAAAAACGCACCCCAGGAACATGGCCGTCGCTCCTGTCGCCTCGCCGTCTGCCAGATGACTCGGCCGAAGCCTCTTGCGACAAGTGACGCCCCCCCTCCCCTCCCCTCCCCTCCCCTCCCCTCCCCCCCGCCCCTCGGTGTATCTGCTGAATGCGACGTGAGCCTTCCTTGGGCACTTTTCAGTGTGAACACACTGCGGTAGTTTTTCACATCACTGTGGTTACCTGGCTTAGGATACTGATTTTACACAAATTCACACTTCAGGAAACTAACAAGTCTTAAAATGTGCTGCTGCTGCTTCCTCCCTGACCACCACTACAAAGTGCCAAACTGGCAGTCGTCTTGATGTAGAATTGAATGCTGAATGTTCCTCCGAATGAATTATGCATATTCTAAGTGTTACAGAGTAAAAACTTTACATTTTACTTAATGCCTAATGTGGGTATTTGCTCGCTCTTCGGTTTTGGATTTCTTTTCGTATCGTCTCCTTTCAACGACCCGCCTTCAGGGAAAAAACACTCGAGTTCACTCAGGCAACCACAGTTTGGTCAAATCTCTGGATATCGCTCGCCAGAAGTATTTGATAGAAATACTTGAACCGCTCCCACAAAGAAACAACAAAAAAACATGAGCGTCACCCAGTCCCCGGCTACATCCATCTGCTTCTCGTTGATTTTTGCTTCCATTTTCCTTCATTATCTTGTTCCTGTTGTATCACGAAGAGATTTGTGAGAAGAGAAATGTCCACGAATGTTTACAATGTCCTCCACATTGAAACACTTGAGGTAAGGTAAGCAGTCCGACACTTTGATCGATGTCCGCCCCACAGCTCGAGCCACAGCCTCTGGTTGCTCCCCTGCTGAGGGGAGTTGCTTTTTCTTGAAGGGTTTGGGCAATTTTCTCCCGCGTTCTCCGATTGGAATTATCCTCGACTGGTTGCTCCGGGGGTTCGTCTTGTCTGAAAATCTACAGGATCCTGTTTGGGGGGGTCTGGATTTGCAGTGGTGATGGTGGGCATCGGTTGCTGTTGTCACTTCGAATTTCAAAGTTTCTATGGCTCAGGAGACTGTTGGGGTGGGGGTGGGGGGGGGGGAATGGGGGAGGGAAGGGAGGGGCAACAGGACTCTGGAGGGGAAGAGATGGCTTTTTACGTTGCATAGTGATCAAAACTTCCTAAGTACTCCAGAGCTGCGTGGTAGCAGAATTGATACTCGTCCTGTGGAGAGACAAACACACGGGTCCATGAAGAAGGCATCAGAGGGAGGCGGCCCAGTTCTACTGTCAACTACTTGGCTCTACTCTACACGGCTCGCTTTTACACTGTTTACATCACTTTCAATAACAACTGTGTCCCAACTCAGCGTGTGTGTGCGTGTGTGTGTGTGTGTCTTTGGGCTCACTGACCTCAGTCTGCACCATGGCTGGCCTCTGTGTCCGGAGCATCTTCACTGTCTGGAAGATATCAACCACGCCTTCATAACGCATTCTCTCCAGGACGATGCTGAGGGTGATGAAGACTCCTGTCCTGCCCACACCAGCACTGCAAAGACAAACAATAACACAGTCGATGAAGAGGTTTGAAAGACACGCGTGCGTAAGACGGAAAAGACGTGTTTCCCTCTGCGTTCATCCGTTCGTATTGGTGCAAGAGAGAGCTTCAAAAATGAGTCAAATCCCAAATTTCCCCCTGAAACGCATTCCTCCTGCAGCTCCTGCAGGATTCTGTTGCGACATCTTTGTACATCGGCAGCTCCGGCTGAAAGGAGCAAAACTTCAATAGCTGGAAATCCTGCTGCAGGGTGACACAACAATGGCGGTGGCAGGGATGCAATTTGCATGTGAGAACCTTGCGAATCCATTTACATGTGTGCTCACATTCTCGTCTCACAGTTAAATGAGCCTTCAAGGACGCACAGACACACTCCAAATCTCTCTCACATGCACACGCACACACACACACACACACACAAACAACCGAGCAAACAGTTTGTCTCATTAAGCCCCTCCTCCCATGTGTCGGAAAAACTCCTGCTGCTGCTCTCCAGAAATACAGGCTGAGTCTTAACTCAGATCCTGAAATACTTGAGAGTTGCCTCTCTAAGCTGCTTTGCTGTGAAATGACTTCCACTTCACCAATGGAACAATAATTGATATGACAACAGATTTATTTGGGCTTCTTCCAGCCTCTGATGCTATTTTCCTGAATGAGAAGTGATGGCTGCTCGCAGACACATTTGGCTTGTGTGCAAGTATCCTGACAAGTGTGTGTCTGTGTGTGTGTGTGCGTGTGTCTGATGGAGGACAAAGATAGACTTGGGACAAGGGAGGACTCTTATCATTTGATTAAGGAAATGATATCGAGCACAGCCGTCTAACTAACCACCCCAACTAATAACCGCCACGCGGCCCACGAGGAGGCTGTGAGCGGCCGCCCACCCAAAGCCTCTTCCAGGGAGTCAGTCACAGCCTGTCACATGGGCTCTTAAATTCACTCATAGCGCTCCTCTCTCTCTCTCTCTCTCTCTCTCTCTCCTGAAAGATCGACTCTCTAAATCTGAAAGGCTCGGCGAGCCGCCGCAGACTGAGAGGATTTGGTGTCCCCATTCACAGGAAGTAATCAGGCAATTAATGACAAAAAGCATGTGGGTCTAATAGATAGAGGCTGAAAGGAGGAGGGGGAGGAGAAGAAAGGAGGACGGGAGTTGAATAAAAGGGGTCCAGGGGAAGAGAGGGATGGACGGAGAGGCGAAGAGAGAGTGAGGATTAAGAAATAGACGGGCAGATGACAGATGAGGACGGGCGGTGACAGAAGACAAAACAGCGAGAGGAACAGGAGGTATAAGCTCTTCTCTTAAAGAAGACAAAGCCTGATGGAGGAAGGATGGAGAAGGAGGGATGAAGAAGAGGAGGAGGAGGAGGAGGTGACTACAGTGCTGACGGATAAAGCAAGCAATCAACTTTTACTCTTTGAGAGGAATGTCTTTCCAAAGGAGATATCTGCCTCCTGACACCTACCTGTAACCCGATTATCAGCACAAGGCTCTAATGAGTTGAGTGGTCATGTGACCCCTTTGCGGGCGGCATTAATAAGCTGGGGGGGGCTTTCGTCCATTACTCCACTCCTGCAATAACCAAGCTTTCACTTTGAGCCAGCATTTTCCATCTCCAATAATGGCTTCATAGGTGGCTGGAATAAGTCAGTCTTATTGGAGCTTCCCTGACAGATATTACAACTCCCAGAGGGCCATTTGGCGGCCGGTGACATCATTGCTTTTTAATACAAGCGAGGTGGTCTCCTGCCCGATGATGTCATGGCGCCTGTGCGCAAAAAGGGACACCGGCTGAGTTACAAAAGGAGGATATTTCCTCAAGACAGCACGGAGACTCTTCACAGTCTCTGCTTTGTTATTAACGCGCCGCCTGACCACCCGAATTCAATCACCTCCTCCTTTACTCTCCTCTCACCCATCCTGCACGTTTCATCCAAGTACAAATTTCAAAATTAATTTGTTCACAAACAGACAAATCAACCAAACAGCCATCAACTTAGAGTGGTGATCTCATAACCTCTCTGGAGGTAAAGTAATACACATACATCGAGTTTTTCAAGAAACCAGCAGGACCTGCTTGAGGTTTCAAAGCGGTTTCACTTCTCAAGAAAAAAGACTTCGTTCATGCTGAACTGATGAAGTGTGGTCACCTCTGAGATTGGATATGCATTAGAGCTCACGTATCAAAATTCACCTTCTCTGAAAGGAACTTTCACTCTTTTCTCAGCACAGTTCGGCTTTTTATTTAAGCAGTACAAGATGTGACTGTCTGCTAAACGGTCGTAGCAACACATTCACATGGATCCTGCTCAAAAGCTCGGCGCTGAATAGACGATCGGAGTTTAGACTTCCTGTCTGTGCGTCAGCGCTGAAAGTTACCTTGAAAGCGAAACCTGAAGTAATAAAAATGTATCATGAAACCATCATAGGGGGGGGGGGGGG
>JAUESE010000062.1:5018265-5028510 GCA_032274725.1 Malacoctenus triangulatus
CTTTCTTTATAAATTCACCGGCTGCTGCTGAACTGAATCTGAACCTAAAATACGATAAATTATTTCCTTCAGTTTCTTAAGTGTTTTATTCTATTTTCCTTAATGAGCCAAAACAATCCTTATGTAATCCTGTCCAGCGCTGCAGTACGCACGTTTCTTTATTTCGCCGTCCTCTTGTCTATTCTTCTTCATCTATTGTGCTCTACTGTGCATTATTGTACATGCAGGTTGTTCTACAGTATTTTCACCGTCAATTGTGTTCAGTGTGTCTTTCCTCCTCTGCTGTTCACTGTCCTACATCTTCTTCACTGTCTCGTTCTTCAATTTAGAGTAGACGAACAATTCACAGCTAAAATGTGCCACTACTTCACCAGTCAGTCCCAACGGGATCCAAAATCTCCTTCTGACAGGAGGCCGAGCCAGTGATATGAATCAGAAAATAACAAACATGTAGGGATTGAAAAGCACTGCGACTGACGAGATAAAGACAATGTTTAACATTATCTTGTGCACCACGAACAGGAAACCCTTGTTTCCAAGATCTTACAGGTGCCTCGCCTTTTTTTTTTTTTAAAGACACAGTGTCCTTTAGCTGAAGATATGTCTTTAAATTATTACAGGAACTGAACGCTGGTGTCTTTAAGGTTTTCTTTCATAGCTCAGTGTGGACTCGGGGAACAAACAACACATAAATTATTAAAGATTGTCTTGTTCTTGTTGAGGCTGAAAAAGAAGGAAGGAACTCAACATAAAACAAAGATGATCAGGCCATCGAGTCCTGCTGAAGACCAAATCAGCACAGTAACACGTTAGCAACGATGAGCGAGAGCCTCACCGTTCGTACACACCGTCCCAGGAGCCGAGACTCTCTGCTGAGCCACTCATGTATAAAACATCAACACCTGACACCGGCGGAGACAGCACCGATGTCTCGCTTTATTCAAGAGGAAAAGCAACATTTGTTTCAGGGTGGAATACTGGTACACAAGGAGACTCTCAGCAGCAGCTGCGAGAATTCCAGGTGTAGAAAAAGTAGATAGTTCTGTACGAGGAGGAGCTTGCTGCACATTATTCACTAATGTGCAGTAATATGCAGTAATATGCAGCAAGTGGTGCTGGTCTCAGAGGCGGCGAGGGGCGCCCGGCGCGATGATGGATGAGCCTTACCTTCAATGGGAGCCAGGATAACGCGGGAGTGGTCGTAGGCGATGACGTTGGCGTAACGATTTTTGGGCTTGTTCACCTCCAGGTTGGAGTGTTCCCAGGTGAACTGCTGGCCCGGATCGATGGACTGACGGGGGGCAGACACACAGAGAACATGCACACATCAAGAAGCAATCAGAGGAGCCGTGAGCAGAGCCGGGCTGCAGCAATACAGGCTCAGAGTGGCCGTGGACAGGAGAGAGGGAAGAGGAGAGAGGGAAGAGGAGAGAGGAAGGAGGAGAGAGGGAAGAGGAGAGAGGAAGGAGGAGAGAGGGAAGAGGAGAGAGGGAAGAGGAGAGAGGGAAGAGGAGAGAGGAAGGAGGAGAGAGGGAAGAGGAGAGAGGGAAGAGGAGAAAGGGAAGAGGAGAGAGGGAAGAGGAGCAGGCAGAGAGATTGATTTTCTTTTAAAGAAAGGGAGAACCCGGCGTCATGTAAATCAGTTTGCTGACTGATTTAAACGCAGCAGCTGCATATTTTTCAAAACTAAGATCCCCCGATGTCGCGGCGGCCCGATGACAATAACAGCTGTGATGAAGCTGAAGCCGGCGCCCCTCCCCTCCGTGACGAGGAGCACGTGGAGCGAGGGGCCAGCACTCGGTTCGGTGGGGGAAAAAAAAACTCAGCTGCCTTTTGAAAACACCAGAACTCCAGATTTATTCTGGTTCCTTGATAGATTAATCACATATTCCTTGATAGATTAATCACATATTCCTTTACAATTGGTTGTTTGTTTTTGGCCGCGTGCTGCTCTGTTAGTGTGGCGCCAGAGGACTGAAAAATATTTACAGATGGGGCTGAAAAGAGAGAGACAGGGACCGAGACGAGTCATTTGGAAACTTCATCTAACATGCAATCTACATGCAATCATTACAGCATCGACAGAGTCCCTCCGTTGGAACCTCATCTTTTATTCTCTCCTTCTACACTGGCTTTGCATTGTTCCTTTCTTTGTCCCCATTTTTTTTTTCTTATCAGCCTTTCTTCATCTCCAAAGTCTGCTAC
This sequence comes from Malacoctenus triangulatus, assembly GCA_032274725.1. Classification (NCBI taxonomy): domain Eukaryota; kingdom Metazoa; phylum Chordata; class Actinopteri; order Blenniiformes; family Labrisomidae; genus Malacoctenus; species Malacoctenus triangulatus. Next base: position 5,020,471 of record JAUESE010000062.1, read on the forward strand.
TTTTATCTCTCTTTATCTTTCTCATCTGCCACCCCCTCCCTGATGTTTATAGCCCCTCTTTATTAAACATTCCTCCACCCACTCGCTTTCCTTCTTAAATGATGTTATGGATAACCACCAGCGCTCGCACGCTTTCAAACATCGGGGTCTCTGAAACGTCTCGCACGCCACAAACTGGGAATCCCGTTTGTGAATTCAAATGACTCACTCTCGTACAAATATATATTTTTTTACCCGTTAGGAAACATATTGCAAATGTGACTGTCAAAAAGTGCTGCACTGATGTGGAGGGAGTAACGGCTTCTGAGAGTGATTTGAAAAATTCGTTGCTTAAGTTCATTCTGTACAAATGGCCTTTCCTCCCTCGTGTGATCAGTGGCAACGTTTTTTTTTTTGAAGACGAGCGACGGCTCCCTGTCAAGAAGACGGCGTTTTCATTCCGGCCACGGCTCCCCGTACCTGCCTGGCTCTAGATAAACTCCGGGGCTTCGGTGTCGTCATGTAGAAACCCGCGGTTGCCTTTTCATTGCAGTTTGTTTGTCACATTAACTTCTCTTCATCTCCACTCTCCAGCTGTGATGCCCCGCTCGCGCGCCCCTCGCTGAATCCTCATCATTAACCGAGCTTCTCTCCACCTCATCTCTCTCTTTTCTCCCCCTCCGCAATTTTTCCTCCTCGCTCACATCCCGCCTGGCTAAAAACCAATCAGTCAAAGCCCCGTAGAGCTGCGCTTGGCAAGCCGGGGCGCCGGGACGAGCAGCCATTCATCAAGAAAATAACAAAATTAAAATTACACTTCTCTATTTAATTTGGTCATTTATTTTTCCTGGGGGGTGGATGTGTGAAGGGGGCAGGAGGACACAGAGAGAGAGACGGGAGGAGGGATGGGGGGGGGGGAGTGAGTGAGTGAGACAGCAGTGAGCCGGTGGTTTAAGGCTCTTTCAAAGCCAAGTAATTAGAAGTTGTACTTGTAGCAAAGCATCAACTCTGGCATCACGTCTCTCGTCTCTCTTCCTCAACGAATGGAACAAGCTTGTCCATTTGGTACACAGCCCGGATGTGGATTTATGAATAATAGATACCCGAGAAAAGACTGGATCGCTATGAGAAGTCATTATCCACCCCAACATCCACCAGCAGGCATGATGACGGCAATCTATGCTGCTGTACCCGCTTCCCACCTTCGGCTGGCGAGCGGCGAGGCGACAGGCTCGGTGATTTAGGGATGGCAGGGAGGGGATATTGCTTGTATGCAAACGAGAGCTGATTCAGCGCTCCTGATTTCTAATCAACTCTGGTGTCATTTATAACCGCCGGCGTCTCAGAGCGCGGACAGCTCAGTTACCCTCTTTACACACACACGCGCGCGCGCACACAATGTGTTAAAGCCCGTCTGTGTGCAGTTCCGGGTCAAAAAAAAAATTAGAAAAGAGGAGACTTTGTCTCTTTAGTGAGGACAGAAAATCCTTAGTCTAAAATCAGTGGCACGTGTGAAAAATTTAAACTAATTTATTTACGCCTTTAAAAAGCAATTTCTTACATTTGCCTGAGTAAATGTTGGAGATAAAATCACAACTACTTCCAGTTTCTTTTAGCTGAGTGCAGTTACACAACTTTGTAAGTAGGTAAAAGTTTTTTTGGGGGGGAAATCACAAATAGACAGAAAAAAAAAATATTTGTATTCAAATGGACGTTTTATCTTTTCGAGCTGGATGTCAAACAGCTGAATAATTCCTTTATTTTACCAAGAATTTAAGAAAATTACATTTGGGAGTTCATGTTGGGTTGCCAGCAAGCCACCATGGGGAAATTCCACGTAATTCAAAATGACAATTTCCTTGCTTTGCTAATATATGAGCGAAAAACACGCAGCTGAGGTCGACTGATATTTTGTGATTGCACGAGTACTGCCAGCGACGGCGCTGCCAAGAAGCGGGAACAGAGGATTTAAAAAAAAAAGGGAGGAGAGCCACAGCAGAAGGCGCTCGCCTGTCCCCCTTCCAGTAAAAACACGAGTCGGACGCGAATCAATACTTTCGGCCAACTCCGACCTCTGAACTCTTTGGCCCACTCACCTCGTATTCCTGGGAGAGTTTGAGGTTGTCGTTGGCCTTGAGAAGTTCGGTGTGTTCAGCCAGCTCGGAGATGGGGATGGGAGGGTGATTCATCATGGCTGCTCCCCCCACAAACAAAACAAGAGAGGTAAGAGAGATTGTTAGCGTCGCGCAAGTGAAATACAAAATTTCGCAAAGGCACGCTGGGTGAGAGGACAAAAAACAAGGGTTTTAGTGATGAGGGAAGCTGGTGCAGAACGTGGTGAATGTCACACGGCAAAAACATGTCGGCTGGTGAGGTTATCGTCTGACGTTGGACCAGGTCAGAGCTCCAGATTAGTCCGGCTCGCAGAGCGCAGATTTGAAGAAGTGAAATTGTAAATTATTATTATAACGATGCTCTCTGACAGACAGACCCCCCCCCCCACCCCCCAAAAAACAGCAGTGGATCAGTATCATCAATTCTGACTCGAACATTCAGAGGCATCGATGGTTTTAATAGTCAGGGAAGGTAGATTCAAATGACATACGGTAAAAAATACATAGTTTTGATGGAGACATCAAAGTCAAAAAGAAAAAAAAAAAACACCACAGTCTCCTTTTACTCTTTCAATCAGCGCGATGTGCATGCTGGGAGAAATCCTTTGTATTCTCCATTGAAGCTAATCAAAAGTAACATTTGCTTTCAGCATGGCGACTGTCAACAAAGAGGAGGAGGATTCGAGCCGGAATCACGAGGCAAAAGCTTCGAAAAAAAGGAGGAAAAAAAACCCGTTGCTGTGATGGAAATAAGTAGCAGCTGCTTTTAATTGGCAACGATCCTCCAAAATAAAGTTGAGCAAAAAAAAAAAAAGAAGTTTCATAGTTGTACACAGAACAGACGACGCTGGATCTGCAATGCTCCTAATGTGCTGTGAGCACAGAGGCCAGTTTCCTCCTGTTGCTCCCGTAGAAAGCTGCTTATTGGAGGATCGAGCCCTGACCTGGGGTGCTTAGAGGAAAGGGAGGTGCAGGTGGGGGTGCGGGGAGTGGTGGTGGTGGTGGTGGGGGGGAGTCGGGAGGTTTTAGGAGTGTGAGTGATGCTGAGTGACACAGTGAGCTGCTCCATTCCAGCCAGCGAGCACAAAGCAAGCGAGACAACCCTCCATTTTATCTGTTGGCAACCGCCCCCCCCCTCCTCCTCCCCCCTGCATGTTTGGGAAACAAGCATTCCTCCTCGCATGTCCGATACGCTGACCCTGAAAAAAAAAATCCTCACTATTTCTCCCAAAGATTGGAGCATTTCTCCCGGGTAGCGAGTCTTTCTCTCGTGCTTCCCGCCTTGCTCCAACATCCTGTGAATATTGTGCTGCTGCCGCCATAATATTATCAGCGCTGCTGTGCACTCCAGTCGCTAATCCATTTAGCAGCATAATGCTGAGGCCATGTAATGGAATATGGAGCAGCCACAGATTGTGGCGCTGTCCCTGCATGTAACCCGGCAATACTTAACACTGGAACATTTGTAGTGAGTCGACCCAGATCAAGGTCAAAAGTCAACAAAATGTTGACATCGGCTCAGTATTTTTTTAATACTCTGGCCTAATTGAGCATACCAGCTGACATAATCACATTAACCATCCTTAATTTTTTTTCTTTGCTACAATCCTGAATATCTCTCCAAAGTCACAGAGGTCACCAGTGTTTTGGTTTGCCTTTGTTGCGCTCAAAGTGGGGCGGCGTAACTCTCCGTGCGCTGACAGTTCTTATTAGTGACGGCGATTCATCCCACGATGAGGGAATAATGCGGCAGCCTCGGTTACATGAAGATTACATGTACAGGAGACGAATGGAGATGACATCGGACGGCACCGCGACCCTCCGGACAAGGACGGACGTGGTGAGTTAGCACAGCACTCAACGGCAGCTGTATAACAAAGAGACACTTCCTTTTAAATAGATCATTGAATTAATTAATATTTGTCTTCTAAAGCAAATGTTTCCGTCCGCGTTCATTATCTTAATAACTGGTTAGCAGAAGAACTGCAGTGGTGGTGGTGGTGGGGGGGCACGAGGAGTTTTCATCATTTTCAAGTGTAGAGATTCATTACGACGGCCATCAAGAAGGAGAGGAAACATTCTAAATTAGGTTTGGATGTCGCTTTAGTGGCTTCCATTTCAAAAAGCGAAGAGATATCAGCAGCTACAGTACGACTGAAACAAATAAAATGTCTATGCAAATGCAGGGAGCCCTTATTTCTCTGGGAGAGAACAGGAGTGGGCTGTTTGAGGAGAGATCAAAGAGTGTTTGCGTGCGGTGGCGTTCGCGTTGGTCGCGTAGTTTACCTCACGTGTGTGTGTGTGTGTGCGCGCGCGTCGGTAGGTGTGCGGGAGTTCCAGGCGTCCTCCATCCGACTCCATCAGTTCCTTTCAGTCCGTGTTTACTGCCCACATTACTGCCTGCATGTTTACGTGCCTGTTAAGGTTGCAGAGATGTCGCACACGTGCATCCGAAGGAGCTGCCGGGCGAAGGAGCCCAGTAGGATCCATGTTAACACACAGGAGGGTTGCTTATTTCCTCCAACGTGGGTCGAATGCTGTTTTGTAGACATATGTAGGTGTACACGTGTGGGCAGTGAAGTGAAGTTTGAATTCCAATAAATTACTTTCTGAAAATAAATACCTTGCTTCATGTAATTGCTAGTTCCACTGTTTATTCTAAAGTTTATGTTATTATCATTTTTTTTTACATCTAATTCTATGATTTTGTCAATTTGAAATGCACACTCACAAAAAAATAACCACTCATCAGTCCCATCTGGCTTCTCATTTAGTCCCTGTTTTTAGCTCCTGCTGAAGGCGCACTGCGATGCTAATTTGAGACAATGTTTAGTTTTCCGCTCTCGGCTCCGCCGTGAACTTAACCTGAGCAAAGTCGTTCAAGGACAAATCGCTGTTTCCTCCTTCGACTCTCGCTAGCAGCCTGCTCCTGCGTGTGCCGAGACTCTTTCATCTTTCACTGCGTTCGACGTCGTCATCAGTGAGCACACACGAACACTAAACAAACGACAAACTAATTCCACTTTGGAGTTTTCCCAATCTGCATTAAGTGAGCCTGAAAAATAGAACAATATTTTCTTTGGAAGCCGAACCAGTGTCTCATATATGGTGTTGTGTCTTTCCATAGAAAAGGGAAGATGTCTGCTGGTATAATAAGCAAAGTAGAAGTGGTGAAAGGGGGAAACCAGAAACTCTGCTTTTCTCTGAGATGATTTTTTTTTGCTTTGTTTTTTATGCGAGCAGGGAGAAGGGGCGATCAAATGTCGAGCCATTGTTTGCCACCGCTTTAATTAATTCTGCTCGTTATCTGCCAGCACAGAAAAGACCTTTGTTGGTTCAAAATGGAAATGGAGCAGTGGTGGTGGTGGTGGTGGAGGAGGAGGAGGAGGAGGAAGGAGCAAGGGAAATAAAAAACAACCAAATAAGAGGAGGTGAAGAACTGGAAGAAGAGAAAGAGGGAGAACATACTGCACTCCTGTTAAAAAAAAACAACGATGTACTTCCTAATTATCTATACATCAGCAACATGGAGTCCAAGTTATTTATGCATGGTGGATTAATGCACAGCCAACAGCCCGAGTGAATATTGTGACTGACATTCAATCAAAGAAAAAACAAAAAGGAAAACAGCTCATTTTGCCAATAAAAACAAACAAAGTTAATTAGTGCTTGAATTTGGCTTTGTAATGTAAAAAAAAAACAAACAAATGCAAATTATTTTTTGTGAATTAAGGCAAGCGGTGCTTAAAAAAAAAAGAAAGAAAGAACGGGAAACAAAACCAAAAATAAATATATAGATTTTTAAAAGAAAGCTGGTGCGCAAATTCCAGTAGCATAGAGACTAACTTTCATATTCAAAATCTGCTTCACTCTGAGGACTGCTTAGACCAGAATCTGTGGGGAGCAGCAAACATATGGGAAACAAGTTCAAAAAACTATATCACAAAAGAAAAGGTCATGTAAACATAAAACAGGAATATGTGTCAACTGATTAAAAGGCCACAAAACAAAGCCAATATGTCACCCTTGGCTTCCTTTTCGTTTTAGTTTATTAACCAAACACTCAACCTCCTTTCAACTCAGGCTTCCCTTTAAGTTGTGATTTAGAACAGACGAGGAAAAACACAGCACATGTTTTCACATTGGCGCTTTTGCTGCTCGTGTGAGGAGGCTCCTTGTTGGCCATGGATGCAGAGCAACCCTTTCTTCCAAACCGTAGACAAACAAATACACCAATGAGTGATAAGAAAATTGATTTCCTATTTCTAAGCTTTTAGTTTGAAAGGCCCCCAAAGAGAGGACTGGAAAAGAGACGGGAGGGGGGGAAGGAAAAAGGAGAAACACAGCTTATGTTGGCTGGTGAAAACCAACTGTGAAAGGTCCCTTTGTCTGCAGCCTGCTGCTGAGACATCAAGAGTGAAAGGTGTGGAAAAGTCTCGGCATTCCTCGCTGACAGCTGCGGAGCCGCGGCCGACGGGAGACCCGAGCTCTGAGGGGCGGAGCCCTGGCTCGCAATCTTATCTGCTCCAGGGGAGAAGAAGCCCCTCCGAGGCTGCAGCCCCCCCCCCGTTATGTTCCGGCAGACTCGGGTCTCCTCGGCCTCTCGAGCAGAACGGAGCCATATGCGACGACGCTAACTGGACACGCGGCGCAGCGATGCGGTTTGATGGGCCGCTGCCAACCTGTCCGTCAAGCCGCGGATGAAAGCTGAGATCAGATCAGCTGAGGAGGCGGGGGGGGGGGGTGGGGGGGGGGGGGCTGCGCAAATAGGACAGGATCGCTCCATGGAGAGTTTGATCCGTCATAATCTGGGTGTTTGTTTCAGTGCAAGTGTGAAAAAACGAAGAGAGAGACCGATCTCGTCCTCGAAGGTCGCGCTGAATTCCATAAAAACACAAGTTGCTGAATGAGTTTCAACGAGTTCCACGTTCCACTGACGTCTCGGGTTGGAGAACATCACGCCAGTGGCGCCGAACGAGTGCAGAGAGATGAAGACGTTGAACTCCCCCCCACCCCCCCTCACTAATTGATTTGCGACAATGACTAATTAAAGCTAGCGGGCGGTCCTCTGATCTACTGTCTCCGACCGTCATTCATCACAGCAGGAAGGAGGTTCAGCCACGTCAGATTCTGTTTACGTGCAAGCGTGTGCCGTATGCGTTTCGACAGAACGGCGAGGGGGAGGGCACGCTTGTTACATCGATGCTGTAATCTGGAGAAACGAGGGGGCCGCCTGCTACATGTGAGCGACGGGATGATGTCCGTGGGACTTAAAAGTGTGTGTGCGTGCGCGATGCCGTCTGGTAGGAAACGTTTGATTTGCACAGGCGTGAATGTGGAAGTCACTTGTGGTGACAGAAACGTCGGGGTGGGAAGAGCTTTGTGTGGCGCTGCGTCGGAGGGGGAACAGATAGAGATGCTCAGCTCGAGACGGGATGATAGAAAAGGACAGAAATGTGATTAAAGGGGAACTCTGTGAACTTCAGAGCACCTGGTAAACTGCAACCGGATAACTCCACATTAAACTGTATCGACTGGAACTGTGCAGGGCGTAGAACCTTCACCTGTGTTTGCACAGTCTTTAACCCTTCAACGTCCTGCTCATCCTTTAGGTGGAGCCAGTGAGTAACTGGCTGTTTTAAAAATAGACACCTGTGGTAGTTTATTTATTGCTGGTTGGAATTTGTGATTATCAGAGAAGGTTAAAGATCATAAATGTCTTCTTTCTTTTTTTTTTTTTTTACCAGCAATGCACAAACGGAAACCGGAAAACAAATAATCATCAGAAAGCGGAGTGAGTACTTGTACCAGAGGGGATATCTTAGCTGGAGATAGACGGGAGATATCCACTGAGCTGTGCTGCTTCATTACTTTGGCCCCATTTGCCAATTAAACCCAAGGCACCAATGAAGATAATGACAAAACAAGACACTCTGTGCCCCAAGGA
>JAUESE010000062.1:5028601-5039986 GCA_032274725.1 Malacoctenus triangulatus
CACACACACACACACACACACACACACACACACACACACACACACACACACACACACACACACACACACACGACACTTTTTCACTGCAACACAGTACTTATAAGCCTAATAAAAACACATTTTATGCTCTCCAGCACTAGGGGTCACTGAGCACACATTGCCAATGTGGCATATGCTCTGTTGGACCGGCGAGGCCTTGGATAACTGCACTGGGAGTATGCTCATTTGAACAATGGCTGCTATTAGCTGATGGGGATGTTCACAAATGCTCACCGGCCCACTTAATTGGGCTAAAATGTCCATTCAAATTAAATTCCTCGGGTGCGGAGATAACGACGGCACCCAATTCTCCGGAACAACGGCAGGGCTGTCGAACGGGAATGGTTGCCATATATAAAAGAGAAGCCTGGGCATGTATTGGTGAATGTTATGTAAGGTAGCAAGTGGCCGTAACAAGGGTTTCAATTATTTGAGGAAGGCAGGAAGGACAACTGAGGGCAGAAGGGAAAGCACTTGAAGTAAGAGAGACAAATACTTACAATGGCCATTCTAACGGCGTCATTACAGAAGCGGCAGATAGGGCTTTAAATATCAAGATACAGATCAGGACAATGAAATGAACTCCGATGGCTCTGTATATGAGGGGGGGGGGGGGTTGTGCGTCTTTCTTCATCCTTGAGAGCCATAAAGAAGTCTGTTCTTTTGTTCCTCGGGAAAAAACACAAACTGAAGGCGGCATGGTTGTGCTCCCGCAGACGCAGGAGAGAGATGCTTTATTTTGAAATCCAAGCCTTTTGATAGAGGGAACAGGGGCTGGCCAAGGATGACAGATAGATGGTAGAAAGAAAGGTTGGGTGTTTTTCCTTCGGTCTCCGGGGAATCTCTCTATTCTTGCAGTTTGCTTGGGCAGGTAAGAATGATCGCATTTGTACAGAACCATTTTTCTGTGTCCCAAGTCAAATAAACACCTGAGAGGGACGGTCGGAGCTGTTTGCAGAAAAACTGATAAAACCAAAGGCGGCAGTAGTTGTTTTTTTTCTTCTTTTTGCAACGTAACAGAAAACCTGATGATCAAATGTTTACGCCTCATCACAATCAAGCGAGTCAAACCTAACAGCAGCAAACAACAGCTGACGTTCGGCCTGTCGTAACCTAACTCCAAAAAAGTTACTGTGCAGGACGGACATGAGAAACATCATCCTAGGAGCCAAATAAAGGAGGCCTGATAGAAGAAGGAAGCTTTAAAAGACTTTAAACATTCTGATTGGCTGACGTCAGACCCCCTCTGGACATTTACGAAGCTAGAATAAAAGCATGTGGAAGCCTGAGAGAACAAAAGAGAACGTCTGTCTGGCCTGACGACGGGCATGATTTCCATCGGTTATTCATCAATAGTTAATTGTTACTTGGGGACAAATGTGAAAACACATAAATGTGGCCTGCAGGTCGTTATGAGGGCAAATCATGTCAAACACAATGAAATGGCGCGGCATGGACATCACATACACTGCAGCACTCATTCAACCTCCAATGGCGCCATTTTATAAAACAGTTGTTTCATTTGTGCCCCCCCCCGCGCGTGTTCATGGACCAGTAACAGACATGTTTTGTATGTATACTACGGCCTTGGTCTTTGGCTCCAGAGTGCTAATTATAAAGGCAGGAACAGTATTTTCATACTGAGAGGCTTATAGTCTACAGTCTTTGCCAACTTTTAAATGAAGCTCTCCCTTTTACTTTGTTCTACGAAGTGACAAAGCTTTCTGTTTTGCAGGGTGGGAAGCCTAAAAAATACTAAATTGTCTGTAACAATGTAAAAATACAGCAGCTTGTGATTGTGGTATTGTTACACAGGTTTATATGATATCTCGATAACAACCACTGTGTGTCTTTGCGTTACCTTGTGTTTGGAAGTTGATGCGCCTCATTTCCACGGGGTCTGTGGGGTGGTGGGGGGTGATGTCTGCGTTGTTGAGCAGACATTTGGTCCGGGGCTCCGACTCTTTTCGTTTGCGGCTGGCAGGCGAGACAAACCGAGAGTAGAAAGGAGAGGGACGGGGGTTTGGGGGTGGGGGTGTGACGTACAACGAAAACAACAGGAGAAATCTGCGTGAGCGTTCGTTTTCCACACAACCGTTTTCACTCCCGCCACCTCAAAAAGTCCAAACCGACCGGGAGCTCGGCGGGTCGAGGGAGTTTAGACTGAAACAAAACCTCGGAGTGAGAAGCCGAGAGCACGATCGTCAAGTATGCAAAAATCTCCTTTGCCCTCACTAATCAAGGCATTTTTTTTGTTGTTGTTCTTGCTGAGGCACGCTATTTTGTTCTTCTCTTGTAAAATGCATTAGATCTAAGTGAGACTAAGCCTTACCTGTCAGGTTTGCTGCTTCCAGAGAAAGCAATAGGAGTCAAATAAATATATAAAGATGGTGAAAACACAACACACAAGGAGAGAAGGAGAGGGGGAGGCAAGAAGAGAGATAAATCAATAGAGAGCAGTTTAAAATTCACAGGGGTCGCTGCTGGGCTCGCAAAAAGCCAGATAAAGCTCATCAGCATTTGGAGGAGGTGTGTGTGTGTGTCTCTGTGCGTGTGTGTGTGTGTGTGTAGGAGCACGCATGTGTGTGTGCGTGTGTCTGTGAGTGCTATCATGTTGGTGGCTCAGAATGAGTGAGTACTCGATGAAACGTGCGAGTGTGCGCATACATGTGTAGGCCTGTGACTGCGTGTGTGTGCGTGTGTGTGACTGTGTGTGTGCACGAGGGTGCCGACACAGATGGGAAAGGGGAATGTCAGGGCCAAGGGCAGACCCGGGAAGCACTATTCACCAGGGAGAGGCGGGGGGGAGAGGGGACAGTGAGGTGGAGAGAAAGAGAAGAGAGAAAAAAGAGAGAGATCCAAGGAGAGATGTTACTCTCCCTAACCACCATGACGGAGGTAAGGCAAGGTCAGACAGTCAGGGATCATCTGACAGTAGCAGGCTGTACTCGTGTTGCTCACACCGGCCCTGCACCCCCCCCCCCACCTCCACCCGTTTGATAGTTCAGGGGTCCTCCCCGGGTACGACGGGTGAACTCTTTTACACCACTGCTCAGTTTGGACTTGTAGTCGGTGAAGAACAAGGGTGAAATATCGACTGTTTGGATGTCACAAAACCCTTCGGATACTTTGACTTGTGACAGAATAAGAACTGCTGCTGTGAGGTCCAACAAACCTGACAGCTACCACTGTCACATGACTCCCCCCCCCCCCTAACTAACTGTATCATCCTTATTTAGAATAAACTATTAATTACCAACTGTTTAAAAGATACTCAATCTGGGCAATATAACCAAAATGATTATTATCCCAATCCTTTTAAATTCCAGTTTGATCATGCACAATTTTGAGTTTGGGTGATATGTAAAGAATGCATGTCTAAAATGTCTTCTAATGAACTTTGTTGAATTAAAAAATTCACTCTCATCAGGAAATAGCAACACAATATATCATGACCACAGTGAATGTCTGACATGATACATTATTATATAGTATCGTGTTGTGCATACATTATGGTGTCCAGCCCTTATTTGGGTAAAAACCTCACAGTTTCCTTCAATTAATTAATTTCTATTATTCAAAATTTGCATCCCATCAAACAAAGTCCTGATTGTTTGACTGTTGTCGTCCTACCGAGCATCATCTCAAAGAATCTCCTCCTCTCTTCTTTTTCCAACCAGCTCACTTCCCACAACCATCTTTTTCCACATGAAAGCCTCTTTATATTTACATGCAACAGCATTCTTGGGTCTTGAATCTCATGCTGTTATGAATACAAAATAAGGCCCCCTTTTTCCAACATGCTCCCTAACATGCAATTATTTCCCGATCACCCAATTTCCCGGTTACACGAATGAATAACTGGTTCAACATCAAATGACAAGAAAATGTTCATTGCATGTTGCTGAATGAGGAGGGGGGGGAAACTCAATACAAAACAAAGCAACACAGTAACTCTGAAATTTACAACACATTTACCCAAATTCACTAAACAAACAGATGAATAATTGAACGAAGGTTGCAATTACAGCTGGTGTGGAACTGGCAGTAAAGGAAGGAAATAATGCGAAGGGTGAAAATGGTTGGAAGCATCTGCTGTGATTTCGTTTTTTTTAAGTGATCCATTTGCGCTGTGCTGAGATGCTTTTAGCAATGAAAGCTCTTTTCTGTCATTTGAGATTGAACATTATGTTATTTTTACTTTGTAAAGTTACAAAAAAAACAAACAAACTTGGGATTCACCACAGAAACTACCAGCCGAAAGCCAACTCACTTTTTGTACAGGAGGATGGCGATGACGATGCAGATGATGAAGACCACAGCCAGGACGGGGCCGACCACCCAGATGAGGCCGTCGCCGGTCTCCAGTGGGAACGTCTCCACCAGCTCGGGGGTCATCACCGTGTCCGTGTACGGGCTGGTGGCGAACATTTTCTGTGGGGGGGGAAAGGTTCGACTCACGCCGGTGAATTGTTGAACGCGACTCAGGTTGAGCTGACGCGCGAGATGTGAAAGCAGGGTGCTGACACAGGAAAATGATCTTTTCTTGGTGCTGTTGCAGGTTCTCGATTGGCTGGAAGATTATTAGGAAAATAGAAGCAACTGGCAAATGTCTACAAGCCTCATTAAAGACCCAAATCTTCATGGCAGCACCAGCTCAGTTTCCTGGGAACTCCAGTGTGTAAGTTTGGGGGCTGAATCCTGTCCAGCTCTTTTTTGTTATTGTTGTTTTGTGAATTCTTTTCTGAGTCTCAGCTTATTTTGTGTCATTGTACTGTGAGTTTTTTTTGAGCCGGGCCACAACAACATCTTATATAACTACAAATTGAAATATGTGAGATGAAAAGAAATAAGAGAAAGAAAAACTAATTCATTAAAGAAAAAAAAAAGACAAGAAAAAAACAAAACAATCAAAATGTATAAAAACTGCTGTCAGCCGGAGACGTACCCCGGAGGTGGCGTTGAGCTCAGCCAGCAGGAAGAAGACGTACTCCTGGCCAGGTTCGAGGGGCTTGTTCTCACAGGTGCTGTGATGGTGGGCGGATCCCACCGTGAAGCTGGGGGGCAGCTGTTTGAAGCAGGCGGTGATGTAGGGCTTCCTCTGGTCCAGCTGAGCCATCTGGCGCCGCGTGCGACGCTTTGCGTTCACCTCTTGCAGCAGCTAAACCACATAACACAATTTTTATCTTTTCCTTGCTCTTTTTTTTTTTTTTTGCTGATAAATTCTGCAGTGGTTCCTGCACATCATTTGACTGATCCTTTACTAATTATAGACAACAATTATGCCTGACCTAGTAAGCATTTCTTATGGCTAAAAGAGGGAGATCATTTCGGTTATGATCAAAGGAGGGAAAAAAAAAAAGATTTTATTTGTTCTTTTAACGAAGTATGATATGAAGTACGTGAAGCCCACCGTCTCTCCAGTAAACATCTTGATTTGCATAGACTATATGGTGTCTAAATCTGGGCCTGTAGCGAGTGAGCGCACAATAACAGGGCTGTAGGTGGAACTGCACCCGTCGAATCCAAAGACTGCTGTCTGGCAAAGCTCCCCCCGAACCAACACCCGAGCCCTCTCATTCAGTTCAAACTGCAGACAGAGGCAGGCGCTAAGCAGAGGGGAATGTGTGTAATCCCAAATCCAATAGGGATGGTTGCTGTTGATCTGGTGCTCAAGGTGACCTCGAGCGATGGGAAGAGTGGGAGACGACTGTGTAATTCTCTCCTCTGTATGCTTCGGGGGATAAATTAGCATAGCTGAGATGTGCTTATGCCTGTGTTGTGAGTGCCCATTTCTGGTACATGGCGCGCACAATGCAGCGAGCACATGTTGGTAACACAAACATGTTTCCCTGGAATCTCTCCCCGAAAGATTATTGTTGAGAAAAAAGATGACAACCCTATCAACCGTAAAGTGCTGCCAACGTTCTTCAAGTTTTATTTTTTTTATGAGCATCCATACATACTGCATGAATCATTCCATGTAATTCAGTATGACAAATGAATGTCAGCGCTCGACAAAAGCTCTTACCTCCTCCAAATCCATCTCGTCGGGGTTCTTCAGGTTCTTAACAGTTCCCGAGGTCCTCTTAAGGGGCACCACGACAACATAGTAGCTCCTGTAAAGACGGCACGATAAAAGATTTAACAACTGAGAAGTGATACTGTGTGGGAGAATAGTTAGAACAAACTCCCAAATAAAAACCTTTCAGACTCGTGCCACAGCAATTCTCTCATTCTCACCTTGCGTCTAAAAATATTCACGACTGAGCTTCGCTCTCGACACTCACTTGACGTCCTTGTTTTCCAGCGGAGGGAAGGACATGGTGAGCATGTTGTCCGGCTCGGCGTAGATGTCCAACTTGGGCTTCTTGACCAGAATGAGCGGCGCCGTCCGAGCCACCACGCGGTGTTTCGGACCACCGTCCATACTTTCTTGGCAGGTCACCCTGAACTCATAGGTGGTGTTGTGGCGCAGCCCGGTGATGAGCACGCTCATCTGCATGGCATCCACTTCCAACTTCTGGCGGGGATACTCAATCTAGATTTCGACAGGTCATTCAGAAGTGGAGTTGAGGATTGGTGGGAGGGATAGTGGAGCAGTCGATTGTTGGTGACAGAAACAGAGCGGCTAGGAATGCGGAATGAACTAGTTTTGGTTGATACTCCAAGAACTCTCTATAGAATGGTTCCCGACTATACCAGGAGGTAACTTTGATTTACTGAAAGCTGCTATTATACATGAATCATAAAGCACACAAATGGAGGATCACGTCACTTCCTAATCATATCTTGAAATTGCAAGTCCACTTGAAGGGATCTTCTCAGTTGTTCGGGGTTGAAATGTAAACCGAGTGACCCCAGACGTTGTTCTTCGGTCATCAAACTCACCATGCACTTGTACGGAGATCTGCGCCCAGAAAACTTCCAGGCAATGACCACCGTGGTCTTGGTGGCCCACTTCACAGTGAAATTCTTTGGAACATCTGTTGAGTGAAAACATTGCAGGAAAAGAAAGGAAAAAAAACAAAAACAAAGAAAGAGCGTCTTCAGTGAGTGAAACGAGGAGAGAGGCCAAGGAAAGAAAAACCAATGAAGAACCTCTGCTTTAAGAAAAAAGTTGCTCTTCCCCTGCAAGGGTCCTCTGGGTTGGAGCGTGAGTGTAACGGTGAGCTGTGATTGGCTGTGAGAAGGGCAACGCCATTGGTTAAGACACACAGTACGTAAGACTCATGGATGACAAACCCATGGAGCACAAAGGTGTGCCTAGTGGCCAGCCACCGTGGGTAGTGCCAACCCATCTCACCATTGTCTCTGAACTGTGACCGTTCAATCATTAACAGCTGACCCATGTGGTCCAAATGCCAACTGTCCCCCTCGCCTATGTTAAGTCTGGGTTGGCACTGCCGACGTGCTGCCACGCGGGCATAGAGACAGACCCAAAACACAGCATGCCAACAGTCCTCAGCAATGCATCTGTGGGATGCCATGCCACAAGCTGTCCTGTTTTGGGACGGGGGGGGGGAGGGGGGAGGGCGAAGGAGGCTTTAGGAGAGGAAGGGGACGGAGGGGGGGGGGGGTTAGGAGGGGAAGAATATCTCAAAACAAACCCAAAGTCAAAAAATAATGTTAAAAAAAAAAGATTAAAAAAAATCTTATTCCTGTAATGCTTAAAAAAGTCAGAAGGTTCTCTTGAAGTGACTGATTCAGCTGAGGTCCTACCTTGTTGGAAAACTGGGGTTGTGAGATAGCATTAGCTGCGTGAGTGTGCTCTGCAAAGGGCTGCAAGGACGACTGGCAGGAGTGTCTGACCACACAGCACTTACCTTGGAAATCTAGCTGCTCTCCCCTCTCTCAAATGACTGACTATAACTTACTGACTTGGCTTTTACCTGGTTTGGGTTAGTGAAGTGAGTATCCCACGGCAAGCAATTAATATAGCAACCGTTCCCTCTCTGCTGAGGAGGAGTGGAGGTGGTTGAAGGAAGGGGGGTGGGGCAGTTTTCATTTTTGTGTTGCTGCAGCAGATCGGTTTAATAAGCCAATTTTCAACCCCCTGCCAACTGGGCCGGGAGAGAAATAGGCAAGCCCTACCTGGAGGAGGAAAGGCCACGGTCCGATACTGGATAGGCGGGCTGTAGGGCCCTGGGCCTATACTGGTGTGTGCGCGCATTTTCACATCATACGCCGAGTTCGGTTTGAGGCTGTTGAGCTCATAGCTGGACAGGCTGGGGGGTAAGCGGAGCTCCCGTGGCGCGTCTCCGGTTCCGGCTTCTTTATATGCCAAAGTGTACTCTGTGATTACTCCGTTCCTCTCCGCGAGCACTGGCGGCGACCACGACAGCTGCACTGAGCAGCAGGTCACTTTGGGGCTCTCGTTAATTTGCGGGTAGCCCCCTGGCGTATTCTCAGGCACAGTGAGGTCCATCACAGCCTCCTCCCCGAAGCCCCCTCTGCTTTTGGCTGAGATTTTAAAGAGATATGTGGCCCCTCTGTGAATGTTGGACACAGAGTACTGCCGTTCCTGGGGAGCAAATTCCAGTGTGGCCAAAGGAGAGACATCTTTTCGGCCAAACTGGAGGCGGTAACCTTGTAGGTCCATACCATCGATGAGGTCAGGAGGATCCCAGTGAACCATGGCTGATGTGTCTGAGTCCTGAGCCACTGACAGATAGGGAGGACCAGGCACTGTGCAGAGAAGGAAGCAAGAACACACCAGTCATTGTTTTTGTGTGCGATTTCTACATTTATAAAAGTTCACTTGAGAGACAAACTTGAACATTCAGAGAAAGCAAAAGAGACAAAAGAACTTTGGCTCCGTCTGATTAATAGCACGGTCCCGTGCCAAAATACACAAAGCCATCAAATGGAAATCATCATACATTATTCATAACGCTCCTTAGATTGTTTTATGTCTTGTCATTAAGAGCGGTTTCTGTTTCTTCTCCTCCGACGAGACAAAAATGTGGCAAAGTTTGAATGTTTTATAATTACAGGAATTCTTAAGTGCTTTGAATTTGTGGTTTTGACCACGACCATTAAACAATGATGCCCCAGCGCCGTTCGTTTGGATACTCGCAGTTCTTCATCACAGTCAACACACAGTTACGTGACACCATGAGGTGCAGCTGCATTTTTAAAGCCAGAAGATTTACTATTCAGGATAAAAATTTCTATAAAATTTTGCAGGAAAACTGACTCAGTTTCAATTTAGGTCATTTATCGTAACAAAAGTCAGTTAGCCTGTGTCGCACGGAGCTGCAGAGGATCCTTGGAGCTTTTAAATACTTGAGCGATCGCTGTGCCCATTACCATTTCATGATACAAGGAAGCCCAAAATCATTTCAGTACAGCAAAGCATTACTAAAAATTTAAGCAAAGAACAGTGCCGCTTTCAGCTGGAGTCATCTCCTCTTGTAAAATGGATGATCGACTCTGGGGGTCTAGACGCCATTCGTCAACCGCGGCCCAGTTCTGCTGCTCTTATGGATGACACGCGTCTCGTGTTAACCCTCCTTTTAAAGACCCATCGCTGAGATAGAGGCAGAGGCATTTATTGGAAGCCTTCGCTTCTCTTCGCTGCCATCGGAGCTGTTGTGAGATATGAGAGCGGCTGATTCACACATTGGCTCTATCACTCTAGAAATAGATTCTATCTTGACTTAGTCCTTTGTGTTCCTCCTTTCACATGAATAAATGGCAGTGCCAAGACAAAAAAAAAACAAAAAAAAAACTGGGACATATTAGTGAGGTCACCATGGCAGAGATATCCATTGGTAGTGAATAAAGCCCAAAAAAGTTGAACTTTTCAGTGCGTTTAACGTGATTTTCACTCATCTGCATTTCTCTATACAATCCCTGTATGATTGTGATTCAAAACATCAACAAATGGGACAACAAACTGGGACTCTCACTGAATGTATGACTTAAGCTTCATCATCGAAAGCATTTTGTTTTACCATCGTACATCAAAAGTTTGTGAACACAAACTGCGTGAATTGAAGCCGTGGACCCACTTAAGCCTTTTCTTTGTGTAACTCTGCTCTGCACACCTGCTCTTGTGTGTGTGTGTGTAGACTGAACACTACTCTTGCTTGCGTATGTGTGTCGTGGTATCGGCCCCGGTCTGCAGTCGGCTCCATCTCCTATATCGCTGTTCCAGCTGCACACGGAGCCGTTTGGCCGGCTGCCCGGTTCGGAGTAAAAGTAATTTGGAGAATCCAACATTAGTCTGAAAACACGGTTCTCCCTCTCTCTGTGGAATACTATCGCTGCGTGACTGTGGATGCCTCTCTGTCTCCACGTTGTGCACTGTGCCAAGATTAAAGCCTGAATGTCTATGCAGAGAATACACACCAACAGCAGCCCACCCTACGAAGTCCCCCTCCCTCCACTCGCACTGAGCTCATCCCGTTTGCTTTATGAAGATTCGCGCCGGGAGGAGGACGGGAGTGAGTGGATGGTGGCAGACGAGCTTCTCGCCAGTAATGGAAGGGCGGAGGCACGCAGGGTTGGGTGAGAAGAATGCTCCTAATACTTCTTGGCCGCACTGGCTGGGCTTGGTGTCTTTTAAAAAGCCCACTCTGCCTTCATGGTGGCTGCTAATCGAGGAAATGGAACCTAAGAGAGATGGTGGTGTGGTGACGATGTGCGAGTGTGTGTTCTTCATCCTAGAGTTCCTCGCTTCACTCACATATATTCAACAAGCTGCAACATGTATGTGTACCATCCCGTGTCGCCCCCAAACAGGTGTTTTCTTTTGTTGTTATTCGTACGTGTAAAACTGTGGTCACTTGCCCACTGGCGAGAAGGATCAGAGGTCCTGTGCCTGTCGAGTGGCGCACAGTGCGTGGAGTGTGTGTTTGTGGTGCCACAGGTTGATAATAAAGCGAATGAGGGGGTGAAAAATGAGTGGATGAGGGATGATGAAGGTGACTGCGGACAAGGAGCAATCAGCGGCAAAGAGGGACCAACAGGGATATGAGGAGGCACAAATGTGCGCGTGTGTGCGTGCTGCCATGAGTGATTCTACGTTTTTTTTGGACAACTTGATTGGACCACTTCTCCATGACTGTGTCACCCCTAAAACGCAGGCTCGCAAGCACACACACCCGCACAACATGCACAACTGCAGGCACACACACACACACACGCACGCACGCACACACACACATGCACGCACACACACAGGCACTCGTTTTTTCATTCTTTCTCCACTTCTGCACTGCTCCCCGTGCACACTGCCCAATCTTCCCTTTCATTTCCCGAGCTCCTTCCCATCCCTCTCTCTGCGGCCATTTCAGGGTCGACCCCGGCTCAATCCCTCCTTGTGGCCCTCCCGGCACG
>JAUESE010000062.1:5046617-5074531 GCA_032274725.1 Malacoctenus triangulatus
AATAAAACTTTCCCCCTCAAACTCCATCTCCTTTTTCCCCCTCCACAAACAGTTTGAAGTGTCTTTATTTTTCAGCCCTCTAAAACACAACTTCATCCCCCCCTCCCATATTTTCTGGGATCAACTCACTGAACCTGTTTATTATCTGAATCTTTACTTCCTTTTAGTCCTGCCTCTTATTTCTTTACCTGGCACTCGGCTGCCACATGGCATTAGTGTGACAACACTTAAAAAAAAAAAAGTGCCGGGACTGTTGTCAGTACGCTGCGGATTTCACCTCCGCTGCACCGCTCTTTTAAAACAGGTACGGTAGAAATTTAGGCTGGTCTCTCTCCTGTTGCGGCTGTTGTACATCAGTGTCAGAAAGGAGCTTAAAATGCTGCGGTAATGGATGTGTAATGGATCGTGGAGAACAGTCAACGTCAGCCATCTGTCAGTGCTTCGGCTGCGCTGTGACACGCTCACATCTTCACTTTCTCCGTTTACGTATTTTATTGTTCTGCGTTTTCGCTCCTCTGTCAGTTCGTTCCTGCCCTCCGCCGCTGTATTATGACTTCGCTTTGTCCTGACAAGGAGATATTCTCCAAAAACATCTCAGCTTTCCTTTGTTTTGATTTTCTTTGTCCAATTTCATTGACAGTTCCTGCACCAGAAGGATCAAAACGACCAGATGTGAAGTTAATCAAAACCCTATTCTGTGCAGTTTTTGCACATTTACTTTTCACTTATTTCAAGTAGTTATCTTAGGTCTGGATGCAACTCAAAAAGGAAAATGCAGCAAGTAGTCATCACAGAGGGAGACTGTTGTTGCTTCTTCCCATCTATCTCATCCAGGCAGGACATCTGTGCTGGAACTTCAGATGCATCATTAGGGGCTTCAGATATATCTTTAACCTCTGACCCCCTGTTACCACCACACCGTTACAGGCCTGTATTGTACATCATTTATACATTCTTATGGCTCTCAGCAGAGCAATGGGATGTTGTTAAAAGCCAGGAGATGGAGGCAGGATATCGGAGGCGGTGGCTTCGATGAATTAGATTTGCTTTGTTGCGTTTTAATAGCAAGATGCTTGATTTCCCAGGAGTGTGTTATCTGCTTTCTGAGTTTGCATTGGTGTGACGTGGAGATCTGTAAACGATCTTGTTATCAAGGTTTGAAAAATGATGTGTTTTTGAGAAGCCTTCCTCTTTTCAATTTAGGTTGTATGACGAAATCACACGCTCCCGCGAGCCAATAAATGACAAACGCATACACAAGCAGACGTCTCCACGAGCGCACTCCTCGTTATGACACTTTCCTCTTTCAGTAAGTCAGGACGGAGAGTCACGTACCATCTTCGTCTGTCCGACAGACGAGGGGCTCGCTCTCGGGGCCCGGTCCCATCTCCGTGAAGGCCGACACGGTGATGCGGTATTGGGTCCACTTCTCCAGCCGCTGCAGCAGCGCCTGCTCCTCTGTGGCAGGCACTGTCAGCTCCTCCGTGGCTTCCCCGTCAGCCCAGGCCCCTTCTGACGGGCTCGCCAACTGGTGGCGCACCCTATACCCCACCAGGTCACCGTTCTGACTCGTCAGAGGCGGGGGGCGCCAACTTACCAACAGGGTGGTGGAGCTGGTGCTGCTGCACTTAATGTCTTGAGGGGGAGCTGAGGGCTCTGGTGAGGTGGAAAGGAAAGGGAGGGAAGGAGGAGGAGGGGGAGGGGGGAGGGGAGGGGGGGGGGGGGTCCCGGACGAGGAGCCGGAGGAGGACGGGGCCGGGAAGGGGGGGCGGAAGGGGTGAAAAACAAAAAAATAAAGATGGGAGAGATAAAGAAAATGAAAAAAAAAGAAAATTCCAAACTCAAAAAAAACAAAAAATAAACAATAAGAGTAATTGAAATAAAATTGCAAAACAAGGACAAAGGCAAAAGGTTAAAAATAAAAATAAAACCATCAAGCAAATGTAAACACAAGAGGCATAAATGAACAACGGCACAGGCTTGGGTAATAATGAATTAAGATGTGTGATACCTGATGAGGAGCAGTGGGAACGGCAGGCGGACTGAGCCTTTAACTCTAACCTCAACACAGCAAACATGGCACCTGATGTTACTTATGACTGCTAGGACCAATTCTTTTGCTTGTTTACATGAGTCGTAGTAGCTTTACGCTTTCATCATAGACACAGCAAGCAAACATGAATGTGTAGCATTGTAGTTTTGAGTCGTTTCTGTCTCTCTTCCTGCAGGAACTCTTGAAACAAGCGACGTAAAATCCACCCGGGATGTGGCAGCGTCTGTTTCGTAACAGTATTAAACCGCTCCAACTTGGTGGCTCCTATCCGTGTCTGAACTGGTCTCTGAAAACACGTTAAAAAACCCTACATGTCTGTGAACTTTCCAAATCACACTCAGTGCCGTTCCTTTCCTAATCTGAGCCAAGCTCTTAGACGGCTTGTGCTTGTCCAGAGTGTGCTGTGCAGCGAGCGATAAAATGTTTCCCTTCTCATCCAGGCCTCGGTATTATACGGATAAGAGGACATGTATGAAAATATTTCTTGGGCTTCCTCTCTCTACCCCCAAGATGGTTTTAAGTGGCACTGTATTCCTTCTATCTCTGTGTGACCAACTCAATTCATTATTACATGTTTTTTTTGGGGTGTGCAACTGTAAGCACAATAATAACAGAAAATTAAAAATCACCAGAAAAAGCAAGGCATTCAACACAGAGATATTATAAGAGGAAAAAAAAGAAAACAAAACCTATTGAAACAAGCGAAATGGTCTCATTCCACAACAAAAAAGCTGCAAAAGCTGGAGAAATAAATCGGGAACTGAAAACAGGGTACTTGGAAATGAATTTCTCTGTAACCCAGATGACCAACAGTCACAGTTAAAGTTCAAAATGACAACTCAAATTTTTTTTAAAAAGTACATGAAAAAAAAAAAACAGGATACTTGCCAAAAACAGAAAATAAGAAAATTTAACAAAAACAACAAACAAAAATAAAATCAAGATATCACAAGCATTGTCTGTCTCATCATACGTACCTGACTCCCAAAAACATTACACTTAAAAGACTTTCTTACCACCAGCGCCTGACTACAAACTGCATACTCTCACAGCCTTCCCTCCCAGAAAGCAAACCACCACGTTTCTGACATCGTCGGTAGAATTTCGGTCCATGTCGGAGTTCATTTTGGAGCCATTTTGAGGGGTTTGCTTGAAGGGAGAGAGTGGGCTCTCTGCTGTAGCCAGGGCTGTTTAACACCGCATTGTTGGGCCGGAGGGTCCGCAAGACTGTGAGAGGGGAAGCCAATGAAAAAGGGGGAGGGCAGCCGGGTGGGAGGTGGGAGGGGGAGGGAAGCTTATTCCCAAAATCTTGTGATCTTGTACACTTGGCCAAATACCCAAACATCCCTTCTTGAAATAAATTCCATTTCATAGCACAGTGCCGACGTATCTTCGTAAAAAAAAGCTAAGTGCCGTTTTGAGAATGCCAAAACACAAGAATAGAGGGAGAAACATCGAAATCTTTTATTGCCAAACTCATAAAAGTTTAATGATAGTGTTCTGACTGTAATGTCACTTTGGGGGGAACAGCTTTTAAAAAATGAAACTCAAAAAAAATAAAGACGAGAAGTTTTTTCGTATACGACAGGCCTCCTCTCAGTGAAAACTGAATGTTCCAGCACACAACAAATAAGACGAGATCTCAGCCCCAGTTCCCAAACCCTTCTCTGTGTCCAATGGGCTTATTTACTTAAGGTCTTACTGGATTTTGAGCCTTTCAGCTTCTTCCCTTTCGCTCACATTGTATTTGCAAACTCTCCACATCAAGAATGATTGCTCAGTTCTCAATCTTTGTGGTTGCGGGGGGGAAAAAAAAGGCGGTGAATCTGACAGGGGCCGGGCTATCACAGTGCACAGGCAGCCTCACGCCTGATAACGGTTTAAGAGGAGCTGGGTCACAGCTTTAATAAAGTGCATATCCCATGAAGGCCAGCGGAGGGATTATGGATACTAGAACTATACATCCACAAAAGGAAGAAACTCCGCTCACGCTTTACTTGGGAGTTCTTTTGAAGCCTCCTTGAAAGAGTTCCCTAAATGCTACTTGACAAATAATTAGTCATGTTTGCATTGAAGTCTTTCTCTTTGACTTTTCAAGTGTGTTTGGATGCAGTTGCGTTCGATATCCTGTCACGCCAACTACAGGCAGCAGGTATTATAATCTTGAGATTAGACATAAATTCAATGGGACATCGGTGGATTTAAAACAGGAACATTCTCACCGATAGTTTTCTCACAGCCGTGCTCATTGCAGAGTGTCACCTCCTAAAATGACACAGATTGCTCTTCCAGCACGAGCACATGTCTGTATTTGAACTGCATTTCCACGAGAGGCCTCCAATGACAGGATGTTCGTATTTGTGGATCATTATGGGATTAATCCTCCCTCGTCCGACGCCAAATGGCCATAGTGTGGCTCTCACAAATATTCCAATACATTTGAGAACCTGCAGCAATTACTGTAAGTGGGGGGCTAAACTGCTTGTTTGGTTAAATACAGAGGATTTAGAATCTGCCACTTTAATTTGAGAGATGGCACTTGACTGGCTACTGGCAGGTTCTAGGTATAATCTGAATGTGTAACAAAGCCCGACAATCCCGAGCCTTGGCTCATTGCTCATCGCAAAGCATGAAATTAATTCTGATGCTATGAAATGGGATTCTTATCTGTCACTCGGGAGCCCTGCAGTTCCCCTAACACCCACTCCCAGGGTCCGTCTCAGGTCCTCGGACCAATAACGGCGAGATAAGCCGTCAAAGAAAGCGGCGACACGGACTTCCCGGCTCTCGGGTTGCGGACCGCTCCGGCCACGTCTGAACGGTCTCACAGGAATGGTCTGAATCTGGTTGTCTGAATATGGCAGCATAGCCCAAGAGGCCCTGCTTCTGAATGAGGGCCACTGTCGCCAATAACACTCTGTGTACCCAAGAAAAGAGAAGAAAATCCTCAAATAATCAATTTGAGGCTGTCTGATTCTGAGAAATCGGTTGTGACCTCAGTCGTCACGTTCAGAGAGAATTGTTTCAAAGAGTGACTTTTTTTTTCCGGGAGTTTTTGACCGAGTGGCCCTCATGACAAAAGCCTCTGGTAATGCTACTTGAACTGAGCACAAAAAACTTCACCAATCTGTGAACATCATTTTACCACAGATAAAAGACAAAGCAAACTGGAAAATCACGTTGTCTGTCTTTCGTCTTACTTTGTGGCAAAGCGTTTCAGTCTGCCAGACATCCACAGAGATTCATATCGGGAAGCCAAACGGCTTTGAAGGGTAATGAGGAGAATATAAGTTGAGTCTCTGCAGCCACTTCCATCAAGCGAGTGATCAAATGTCACTTCTTCAGAACAATCACATGTAGAATAAAATATATTTTAACATTTTTGGTCTCTAAACAGTGAAAAACTATCACTTTTTAAATCATTTGTCACTCAAAAATTACACGAACTTTGTTATTTTACTCGGCATGTTCATTAGTGCAAACTTTTCCTGGAAATACTTTCGACCATCTGTATTACAATTCAAACCAAAGACACTGTAAGTCACAGAGCTTCTATTTTTTTTTACAGCCTTGGATGCATAGAGTTACTGCTATCTCTGACTTTTATGAGCAACCAAATTACGGACGTGGCAGTTAAATATTTAATTGCGCCATGAATTTGAAATGGCTAAAATATACTTGCGGTTTATGTGTTAGTGTTGCAGAGAGACTTTTTGACAAACTGCATGTAGAAGCGGGTGCTCCCGCCCCTGCAGGTCGCGGCAGACTGAATCCCTGAACCACACCGTCACTTACCTCAGAGCATCCACAAGATCAAGTAACATATTGTGTTGTGTTGGATAATACTTTGACTGACTCAGTCTTTGCTTGTCTGAGAGTGGGGAGAAAGACAAAGGATGTTTCTTATACCTGCTTGCGCAGGGACTCTTCAGCGTGTGAAAAAAGAAACAAACTGAAAAACACCAGAACCTATTAGGTCAGAGGTGTGGAGACAGTCGGAGAATAGATCGGAAAAAGTAAAATGATCCTATTCAGGCTGAAAGATAAATTCAGGAACATTTGATAAAACTGTCATGGAGAGAAGAAATAATGATGGACACGATGTTTCTGAACAAAGCCATTTCTTTTTCCAGGACAGAATTAGCAAATGTTCACGATACACTGTCAGTTATTGTCAACCGGCAGTTTTTCTTCATGTCTTTTATCAATGAGAAAGGAAGAGTCCCTTGTCTCAAGCAGAGCTTGACCTGTTCTCCCTCGTATTCGCTCAAAAATAAACCCTGTCCAGTCATGTCTGGTTGTGAGTGTTTGTGGTGGACGAGGGTTGCAAAACCCCAACAAAAAGACAAAATTTAAAGAAAAAACTCGATGCAAGCTACTGTTTGGAGTGATGTTAAAGCAATACTTCTTTTCGGTAACCCAGAAACGAATAGAAACTTATAGATTAAAAAAAAAAAAAGAACCCTCAAACATAAAAACCTCCATCAAAAGAGTCAACATAAAAGGAAGGGGACATAAAGTGAGGAAGGTGATGTCAAGCCATTCCAAGGAAAGCTTTTGTTCCAATGCACAAGGGAACAAGTGGCAGAGAGAGAGACAGAAACAGAGCTGGAGGAGGGAGATGTAGGAGGAGGAGGAGGAGGAGGAGGAGAGGGGTGCATCCAATCCAGTCAGCTTGCAGTGTATCGGTCAAGAACGAATGCCAAACGGAGGGGAAGGAAATCACAAACACACATTGACGGGTGGAGATGTGCACGGACAACCGAGAGACGCCAAGACAGAAATGGGGCTTCATGAACATCAAATCATTTCATGCCTGGACTGATCAAAGATCAACGGTGCAGTGACAGGTGCTCAACAGCACCCCCAGCGGGCAGAGTGAGTGTCACATGCAACTGGCGCTCTCCTCAGTGACTCTGCACTGTCTGTGTGGCTCTGCTGCATAGCAGTAACAAAAAGAACTGTGAAGTGGTTGTTCCAAAGTCCCCACGCCCAGATGCAGGGGGACACAGCCAACAAGTTGCACTGGTAGAAACAGAAAATGTGTTAAAACACGTCTACTCCCACCACCATGGCTCTCCTATGTCCCTGTAAGAAAGGATGTGGTTTCAACCTCACAAAATCTAATAAAGCATCGTCACTTTATTGAGGAATGAAAGTAGCCACTTCAACAATCCACGTGTCTTTGCTCCTGATTTCAATATTCTGCCTGATCCACATCCACAAGGACGAGCTGAGATCCGTCCGTAATCCTATTAATCCCAGTACATTTTCATGGTTCTTTACCATTAATGTAATAAATGTCAATACACAACATCACTGGTAATCTTTGTGTGCGGTGTAAACCCCAAAGATACGAGTTTAATACCCTGTCATCCCAATAGTACTTATATCTACAGTTGGATATTTGATTGGATAATCTATGCGCATTCTCTTTCCTCCACAGCCTCGGCTACGGTGCACTATGATATCACTCCGGTTATTTTTAGCTCTCCCTGGTTTAAATAATTCAGTAGTGCCTCTGCAATCTGTAAACTAAAATAATCACCGCAGAGCTGATCTACCACAATGAATTTAGTATGTGGGCATGCAAACAAGTACTTGAGGTGACTCCTTGGAGACTTTACCCTGCGATGACAAAAACCGCGCACGAACGTCGGCGAAACGAACCCAGTACATATGAGAGCCGTGGCGGTCTTAAGAGCAGAACTGACATTTTTTGTGTCTCTGTCACATGGGAAGTGCACTTGCTGTTGACAAAGAAAAAGCAAATACAAACAAAAGTGAGAGGGAAATAAAGAAACTGCCAAAATTGTCAGTCCACAGAGACTCAAATTGTTTGACAGTGGCAGCACTGGTACATTGCACCAGAGCAGCAGAGTTTCAAAATGAGATAATAATAATAAAAATCGAAAATAATTTTTCAACACTTATTGTTTTTCGTCCTATTGGTGCTTCATTTCAATCTTAACGCCACAAAACAATCTGTTTTTTGGTGTGAATGTCACCTTCTGTAAGGTTGGAAACGCCATAGTCACACTGAACACTAAAGAGAACAGTGTTTGAAGACAATGTTTAGAAACCACATGTTGAGGCAAAAATTCAAAAACACAGCAAGAGAATCAGATTCATGTGGAAAAACCTTATCAGAATTCAAACTCGATGATGCGCTTCACATCAGGAAAAGGTCGACAAGTTCCAGTCGGGAGTGGAAAAAATAAAAGCACATATCCTAAACAAGAATTTCTTTAGTGAAGGTTGAGGAAGACATAAACTTATTATTTCTTCAACATCTGGCTGTGGAAAATCCCTTTGTTAAACACAACCTCAATGAGAATAGGAGAGAAGACCGAATAAAAGGCTACATACTGGCTTGCAAGGTCTTGTGCGAAATGTCATTTGTGAAGGCTCCGATGCCTTTGTTAGAGATGGCAGCCAGGGAGAAGCGGTACTCTGTGTCCGGGCGGAGCCCCTCCACAACATACGAGTTTGTGGGTCCAAAGGTTTTCTTCATCTGTTGGTTGAGAACACGTCATTGGCAAGTCTGACAGTGAAATGCGGCACAGAAATGTGATTCTGCAGGATGGCAAACTTCAGCTTGCATCACAGCTGCTGAAAACTGAAGAGCCAGTGTTATACTTACCTGGTTGCCGAAACTGCTCTCCATGTAGTGCAGTTCATAGTTCACGATGCCTTCTTTTTCATAGGCTGGTTCCCAGGTCAGTTCAATGCTGGTGTCTGACACTGCACCAACCTGGAACTTAGACGGCTGGCCTGGAACTAAAAAGTACAGCACAAGACATCAAGAGTTGGATGGCAGGAAGGAATAAAAGTCACGTTTTATCTCATCGTCGACTTGTTCAGCAATATCAAACAACTTTGCCTTCATGATGGAAACATGCTAAGGTTAGACCTTGGATGATGAACGATGTGATGCACCAGAAGAAGAGATTACGGTGTAAAGTTTGAGGTGTAGAGTCACGCAAGGTACAGTCGTACTTGTTTCGGAGGTCCCTTGAAGAAACTGTGTCAACTCACCCCGAAATGGATGCAGCGATTTCACTAAGCCCTCAAGCTATTTTCTTTGGACTACTGTGATCAAACAGGCTTTTGTCATCATTTGCAGAAGATGCAGATGTGTGAGTGAACTTAGCACAGCAGGGGAGTATAAGTATCTCTCAGCGAGCAAGCGCAGTCTGTTTAAAGTTGCAGAAAAATATGCTGCTGATGCATAAAGCCAACTAATGATGCTCCTTCCTGGTTGTCAAAACAGCCTTTTTAGGAGCAGGGATGGAGGGAAGAAGTTTGGGTCTACTTTCTTCAAAACTACCCAACAATAGTGAACCACAACACAGGTTCCTCAGTCATGAGTGGGCCTTTCCTTACCTCCTTGTAGCACTTTGACATGAATGGGCTCAGAGAAGGGTCCGTCCCCCACTGAGGTGAAAGCCAGCACTCTGATCGTGTAGGTCTCTTGGGGAATGAGACTCTGGATCGTGGTAATGATGCTGTCCTGCACGTTGTGAATCTGCCAGTTGCTCATGGGCTGCGACGCGTCCATGGTGTAATAAACGCGATAGCCCTTGATCTGCCCGTTGGGCTCCTCTGGTTCCTCCCACTGCACCAGCATGGTGTTTTGAGGCAGGATTTGAGCCTTAATGTTCCGCGGTGGGCTGGCCGGGGCTTGTTCACCAGTCCGAGTTTCGACGGGCTCACTGGGAGGACCCTGGCCAATCGTGTTGACGGCCGACACGCGGATTTCATACTCTGTGTTGGGGTAGAGGCCCCCGATGCTGTATCGAGTAGTGGTGATGTCCTCCACCGTCTCGTACTTGCTGTCTGGGGACTTGGCTCTGTACTGGATGATGTAGTGGGTCACTGGATCAGGGTTTCCAGAGTCCCAGGTGATGGTCACACTGGTGGCAGTGGTTTCGGTTACTACAGGGGTACCTGGAGGCTTGGGGAGAGCTGGGAAGTTGACAAGACAGAGAAGATGATGGCATCATGTCAGTCATTGAAGAAGGGCATCAAATGAACTCAGACCCTTCGAAATGATCCCTCATCTCTTACATTTGACAGTGATTTGCGCCACAGCCTCAATGATGCCAAGGCTGCTCATGGCCACGCAGGTGTAGTTGGCTGACTCACGAACGCTGCTCAGTTCGAGAACGTTCCTGCCCACTGGCATCTCATCCTCCGGTGTCAAGTCCTCCGAGTTGAGCATCCACTTGACATACGGCATGGGCGATCCCACCGCCACGCACGTTATGTTCACACTGCCACCGGGCATAATTTCTTGACTCGTCGGTGGAATGGAGAAGCGAGGAGGCACCCGCCGGACTGGGAGAAGGCATGAGGAAGGGGAGAGGATGACAAAACAGGGCAAGGGAGTCAAACAAAAAAAAAGAGAGAGAGAGAAAGAGAGAGGTAACAAGAGAGGCCGATGAAAATGGACCCTTCTCAAGAAATCAACACAAAAACTTTTCAAAATGGTAATGTGAACTGAAACACAAATTAAAAACTAGACTCTTCAAAACAGAAAAATATACAAATAATGAGAAGGAACTAAACTAACAAAACTGCTTCAACAACAATATAGATTAACAATTAAGCAACGATTCATAGCAACAAGGTTCCATTGACCAATATTTGACCCATCACAGCACAATTAAAGACACAAAAATCTATTACGAGTTTCTCATCTTTGGGACTGAGCTGCTGACATACTTCTACGACTACAGCACACCTGATCGTGGAGTATGAAGGCATGTGGAAAAAAGGCCATGTGATAATGCTATCACATAGGGCCAGCATGGCAACCTGGAACTTCCTGTCCTCTCAGCCACTCATGCCAAACATGAAGTAGGCCATTACAGGCTTCTCCCATAGCACAGGAAGTGTAGGGTTACTGGACGATTGACCTTGTCTCCATGAGGTCTCTAATAAACACAGTCTAGCATAAGTTTGCACTTGACACCTGCCTCTACTTCCTAGTTATCTTAAAGATGAGAAACTTTAATCAGATTTTTGTGGTTTAGGGTAGATCCACTGGACAAAGCCTTATTAAGATCTGACACGGTTCCATTGATAGATGCAGCTATCAGTTTCACAGACAGCATGCATAAATAGATCGAGGTAAATTAAGGAGTAAATGATAACAAAATCAGATATAAAAATTGAGATAAAATGCATAGAGGAATATAACTGAAGGGTCGCTAGCATGCCCAGACAAAAGACGATTGGAGAGGAAAGTAGAAGTACAAGATAGAGGATATAACATCCGAGGAGAGGAGAGACTGAGAGGGAACAGTGGCAGAGAGGGACAGAGGAAGAGATAGAGAGGGGGAGGTTGGAGGAGGGTAAAAGGGGAGGGTAACCCGCTTCAGTGCTGTGTAAAACTTTGTTTTTTTCTTCAGCTAATGTGACAAAATGTGATGATGGCACATTGTCACATCGCACTTCCAGTTAACACAAAATAAGTACTGAGGAACAGAGTGTGTGCCTAGAAATACACAGAAAAAGGAATTATAATAATTGTAGCAAGAAGAGGTCTTACTATCACAGAGTGTTGGAGTAAAGAAACAGAACTGGATCAACAGGGAGTAGAAATCCAGAGAAGAGGAGAGATACGAGGAGAGGCAGAGACAGAGGAAGTGGAAAAGGGCAGGATGACAGCTTAGGAGAGGGAGACAGGGAGAGCCTTAAAACTCATGGAGAGGACTGAGGAGATTTGAGTGGAGGGAAGTTGATCATGAGCCTGAGACGCAGAGGGAGGGCGTGACAGGTGTTATGTGTTTGCATGTGCTCATGTACAGTAGAAGTAGACATGTATTTATCTATTTATTTGGCTGAGTTGAGATATAGGCATGAAAGTGCGTGTGTACAGTATGTGGGAGTTGGAGAGTGAGAGTATGGCTGAGCAGAAAACACTGTTTCTTCATGAGCGGCATCCCAGCAAGCATTTGACAGACAGCGAGAGGAAAGTCGTGGCAAACTTGAATATTATTGATACGTGAGTTTTATTCATGCTAACAGTATTCTAAGATGGGACACTTTTTAATGTGTTTTGAAAGGCTTAAGTAAGGTTATGATGGGAAATTTACTTTGTGTAATTATCCAGTTACAGGAAAGTTAAAAATCTACTTATTCTCCATTAAAGAGTAAAACTGTTTTTTAACCTATTCAATCAAAATGAAACATACATATACAAGCCATCAACTAAGGAAAACTAAAAAGTGTATTGTTAGAACTGAAAGAACGGCAGCAAACTATCTACCTAATTATTGTCAAACTGTTTGTTGGGATGCGGAAAGTTCAAAAGAGAGAAGGGAGTAGTAAAGATGCAGAAGTTTGAAAAAAAAAAGATGAACTATATGGAAGAGATGACTTCAGAGACAGACAAGACAGGAAAGACAAGGACAAGAGACAAGACACAATGCATAACAAAACAGTCTCAAGCAGCAAGACAGCTGAGGGGACAGACAGAGGGAGACAGGCGGACAGACAGGGACGGATGGGCACGCAGACATACTGTACAGTACGCAAAGGGGGAGGGGAGAGGGGGGATTTGGGTTGTCGGAGAAAGGAGGGGGGAGGAGGATATAAGTGGGGGATAGAATAAGGAAACTGTGGTTCTAATCAATAAAATAAATTCAAAAAAAATTGTCATAAGAATAAATAAATAAATAAAAAATCATGGCTCAAAGTGGGTTTGAAGGTCTCACACACTGGGGCTTAAAATCAAGAATCAACTCCACATCATCTCCTCCCCACCCAAACACTACACCTTAATGCAAAGGCAACTCGGGAAGTCTTAGGATGGGTGGATGTGACGTGTGAGGGTGGGGTAGGTCGGGATAGGGGGGAGGAGGGGGGGTCACTTGAGGACTGAGGAGGGGGAGATTTGGCAGGTGGCTGCGGGGGGACGGGGTGCATCAAGGATAGGTAGCATTCCAAAATACACCGTGTCAATCCAAATGGGATTCATATGATCGTTGCGTGGGACAAATAAACTTTTTCCACCAAACTAAGGCACAAATATCACCTACACACACTCCAAGGGGATGTTTTTACCTGACAGCCGACACAAACTGACATGATCACCGACAAGAACATACAGGTCGTCAACAATTTTATCCGAAGGGGTGAATCTTTTTCAGGTAATCAATTAAATCTGACATTATGTGGAACGGTGAAAAAGACACCGAAATGGCCTTTAACAGCCATTACCGCCTCAGCCAGAGAAATCACTGTAATCTGCTTTACAAGAAAAGATTCTCTTTTTCAGATCACAGAGTCAGGTCAGGCAACAAATGGGGAACCTTTCTGTTCACCTCTGAACTCTACATACATCCTACCAGCAGTTCACTATTGATGTCCGTTACTTTAGCGCTCTGGAAAAATAAATGATCTGACCTTGAGGGCAAAAGCTGATCTTAAAAAAAAAACACAAAAAAAGTGCTGCTTGTTTGCAAACCCAAAAAAATACGGACTGTCAAAAAGCACCAGGAAAAAAAGTCAATAGCAGATCTAAAGTTGTTGAAGATCTTAGAGAATTAGAGTTCAACAAAAACGATCAGAAAAAAACATGAATTCTTTCAGTATGTCTTTGGTTGTCGCTATAAAATAATCAGATCCTCTATATATTGGCCTAACTGTGAGGGAAATGAAATAAAACAATGGGACACAGGACATTTTAGTTGGGACATACTTGGTTTCATCGTGATTTAGCCACAGAGTGACAGTGCAAAAAAAAAAAGTTTAAAAAGTAAATCCCATCAAAGAGTTTT
Source organism: Malacoctenus triangulatus (assembly GCA_032274725.1). Classification (NCBI taxonomy): domain Eukaryota; kingdom Metazoa; phylum Chordata; class Actinopteri; order Blenniiformes; family Labrisomidae; genus Malacoctenus; species Malacoctenus triangulatus. The sequence continues at coordinate 5,060,460 of JAUESE010000062.1, forward strand.
AAAAAGTCTATTCTCACTTTTTGATTTGTCAAAAAATGCCTAACTGAACAACAAAGGTGAAAGGGCAGCCCATTCCTCACACGGACATGCATGGGTGTGGCTATGGCATGAGTGACATGTACAGGTGCGCCCCCATCCACTCGGGCAGACACCGGAGAACCAATACAATCCAAAATAATGTCACCCAAGCCCATCCAAGCATGCCATCCATTCCCAAATATAGCATTGTTCCAGACACACACGTACGAAATCAAACCAAAAGGAAACAAATGAAACTGAACAAATCCACAAAAAGAACTATGTCCGAACAGCATAGACAGTACCAGAGTGCAGCTGTGTTCAACAAAGAGGTATGCATCAATACTATTAGATGTTTTTCAGCAGTGATTTGTCGCCTGAAGTTTTAGCCTCCAATCCAAAGAATGGTGAAACTAGTGAACTTGGGGTGGGGTGCCGGTTTATTCGGGGGGGTGGGGGTGTCCAATCAGAGCATGTCAGAGGATGTTGTTCTCTCCCTGGGGCTCAGGTCAGCCAATGGACCGGGAGCTGGAGTGGCTGAGTGAATGAGGTTTCCCCCACAGGAAGATGTACAGTATCTGATTACATCAGTGTCTACGGTTTCAGAGCAATATGGGAACTAACAGCAATCAATTGAAACTATTAGCAGCAATACACAACTCATTGATCCCACACGCAAATACTTTTTATTCTTAAAGCCTTTCTGGTACTGGGGAACTTAAAATTAGTTGATATGTAATCAACAACTGTGATTGGACAAAGGACAGCTAGAGTTGGCGGGTAAGTACGACTGCCAAGAGGTTCCACCTTGTGTCTGACAGTTAGCTAGATTTGTTTATTACAGAATATTTACAACTTAAGGTCACAGATAATGGACAATATGTGAAAGTTTTATAATGCAGAAGACATTTCGGGGATTTTTGGGGTTATGTGTGACGCTAAAGGTCAATGTCACATGTAGATGAGTTTGTTGCCCTATCATTGGCTGGACATGGGCCTGAATTCTCAAGTGAACTGCCACGTCAATGGGCTGGTGAGTCTCAACAAACTGTGTGAACACACACGTGCGATGCACCCTCTCCTATCCTACTCTCCTGACAGAGAAACAAAGGAAAAAAGTAAAGAATCCCAATTGCATGGACAGGCTCCTCATTCACAGAGACCATGAGCCCAGCCGGCCCATTTGGAATTGAGCGCAAAACTATAACCAACATATATATACCTTTTCGTTTGGACTGCGAATCACGTCTAATCTTGTTTCAAGCCCCAATGTGGAGAGAAAGACGAGAAGCCTTACACTGAACGGGGGTGAAAAAGCGGTCGAGAGAGAATGCCAGAGTACTGCGCTAATGCTAATCGTGGTCAGTGTTGTGGAGGGATTTGTGCCAAAAAACAGAGGTCAGAAGGTGGACATTATTGGCCATTTTGGTGAGGCAGGTTTTGCTGCCCCAAAATGAAGGAGGAGGAGGGGGGGAAGCCAAAATAATGTGCAGCCTTTAGTGTCACCTTGAAGCTGAGATTACACCCTCTTGCTGCCTGAGGACACAGGCGCAGTATGGAGATCCTTTAGTCACACTTGCCGAGTGAGGCCTACGGCATTTACATATAAGCCGCAGGGGTTGGCCTGTATTAACATACCTTGGCTGCGCCACAGTTTAACAGTCACTATGGGTGGCTCATCAAAATGGAAATTATTACCTAAAGGAAACTGACAGGAATCATGGCAGGGGTATCTACGAGCAAGCAGTGGATTTAGGGGATTTCAGAGGGTCCCACTCTTCTGTTGTTTTAGTCGGATGACGAGCGGCCAAATGATACTGCAAGCGTGTCCCTGCACCGTGTGGATCTCTTCAGTAAACATTATCAGTCAGATTGGGAAAGGGAGTGCAATCATATATATATCCGAACTGAAATGGGAAGCAATTCTTTGGTGTGAAAAATGTGTTTTTTGATCCTGAAATAACTCTTCCAAAAGGTGGCCGTTATCTACAGGACGCCTTGAGACAAACATCTAATAGAGATGGCAGGGTTTTGCTTTGGCCAGTGAGAACATAAGGTGTAATCTAGCTTTCTTTCCCAACATTACACACAAATGCATAGCAGGACATGCAAGCACATTCATAAACAAGCAGATACCATTGTAGGAGGGTCTTCGTGCACATGCGTACGGAACAGCCCAGTCTTTCTGCATCAGTGTTTTTCTGTAGTGCTTGGATTGAATCAGATAGAAGGGGGCTGATGTGGACATTGGCGGGTTTCTATTCTGCTTCTTTTCGCGGTATTGAGCCGCTTGTCGTGAGGCCTATTATGTGCAGGGTGGTATGGACAGAATATTGACTGGTGGTTTTCACAGACACTACGGCTACAAACACCCATCAAGGTCATTTTGACAACCAATTGGCACATAAGAGGTATCTGAACACTCAATTGTATGCGAGATTAACTACTTGAACTTGGAGGGGGGGTGATAACAGATATTTTCCAAATGACTTGCTTTAGGGAAAAAGGATATGTTTGGTTGCAATGCCCAAAAATTGGAGTCAAAGTGGCAGTTTGTCACCTTGAGAGAAACTCTCTTATTGAATTGCTTCAAAGAAAACTTGGAGACTTGGAGTGATGTGGATTGAACTTTGAAAGACAAAACAGCTTAATAATAATCGGACAGTAATAGCGATAAAACAAAATTTTCCTGCTGGTCTGCATACATTTAATGCGTTCCAAAATCAATTGAAATGGCGCTCAGCTGAAAGAAAAAGCCTGCTCTTCATGGTCTGGATGAAATTACAAGTCACGAGAAGCAAATCTGGCTCAATGTGCAGCTTGGAAGAACATATGCACTCCACTGGATGAGTGAATATCAGCACGGCATGAACACTGCTGATTAGTTTTCTGTGAGGGGGAAATAGCCTTTCATCACATGACTTTCAGATCATTTCCATGGAGCTGCCTAATCCTCTGAAGATCAGTACTGTGGGACATCCGTTCGTACAAATACTGCCACCATCACAAGCTAACAGTAGGAGAGTTAGCTAACTCAGTTTCTATATTGATATCACAATATATTACAGTGGGCTCTAAAATTCATCAGAGAACTTTTCATCAGAGCTGATAACATGAAATTCACAAAGATGTGAACCATGCAGGAAGCTGACGAAAATTGAAGGAGACTTTCGCATCGATCCTTAATTTGTTAGGTATTTTATAGTCATTACTGCTCTATTATTACAACACGGATGTTTGGAAGTACTTTGTGCCTCCCTTCACTTGGCGATTCCTCATTACTTTAGTCACATCAACCTGAAAAATCATTTCTATTTCATGACTCCATGTGTACGGGGGAAGTAAGGCTTTTGAATAATAGATTCTAATTTGATTGAGTGTCATGACTGCGAGGGAACACAAACAGCAGTCATTCAACAAAACCAATCACGTCTGGCTGCCGCCATTTGAAAATAAAAGTATCTCTGAGCACCCGCTAAGCAACAGCAAATGTGATGTCGAAGTCATTATATTGTTATTGATCCACACGACACTGTAAATGGCATCCCTTAATGGCTGAGTGAAATCACCGTGGAACCCAATCAGGCCCAATCAGGTCTAATTTTGTCAGTAATGGATTGCTATAAACAAGATGACAGGAACACTGGCTGTATACACACTTATTATTTCATTCGGCATTTGCATTTGCACTCCGAGACTCAAGAAGCAGAGCAGCGTCAGTTTGAAAAAAAAAGAAATACAAATTCCACAAACAAATGAAGCACAAAAAGGGACAAACGTTTGGAACAGAAAAATAAGGTCTGAAACAAAACTGGTAATAAAAAAAAAAAGGGGGAAAAAACTCCACACAAACACAACACCAGTGTCACAACACAAAAAGTAACTTAAAAATATGAGTAAGCCAAAAAAGGGGTGTAATCAGGGTAAAATACTGGTTAAAAAAAACAAACGGAAGGAAACAACTGAACAAAACACAGGGAATGCAGAAAGAAAAAGACCATCACGGCCAAGAGGGTTTTTGTACAGGCATGCAAGCACAGTTACATTCTCCCATCATGCAACAGTTCCTGTTATTTCCACGTGCTGGGTTTCCGTAGTAACACGTGCAAGAAAGCCTTTACGTGCAGAAGCAATACCAAAGGATGCAAAACGAGAAAAGGCCCCACAATGCAAACATAAAAAGTAAATTAACAAGACCCGAGCTAATCGGGTTTGCTTTCATCATTTCTTCCTCGGAAATAAATAAAAGTTTATTTTCAAAATCATTTAGCACTTTGGAATAACTGATTAGTATCTCTTCAAATTAGTCATCAATCGAGCTCTTTAATAGGCAAATACAGCTAAAATTTTTTTCAAACATGTCGATTTTTTTTTTCAAATGTGGGTTAAAAAAAGTAAAAAAGAAAAAACACACCAACCTTCTCGAAGCTCTGAGGGATGTAAAGGGGTTGATGCAGAACACAATGACATGAGGAGAAGAGAAAAATAGGGGAAACACAGAGAGAGTAAAAAAAGCCACCTCAAGGTGTTTAGCTGCAGCTACATTTCCCTTCTCTTTAATCCTTTTTTTCCTGCTTTTCCCTCGTCCCTGCTTGTGACACCCGTCTTGAAAGTACACTTGCCTGCCCCCAACCCCACCCCCACCCTCCCCACCCCCCCATTAAATAAACTTTTAACCAAAACAATCAGATTCACCCCAGTGGCCGCACTGTCGCCTGGTAAGAAAAAAGAAAAAAAAAGAAAAAAAGAAGCTAGTGAGGCGCCACTGGAGTCAAATCATGCGTACCATACTCATAATTCAAAATTTCACAAGCTCCTTATAGCCACAAGGAGAGGCTCCTGTGGTGGCCGTATTTGCTTTTGTTAGAGAAGGAAACCAAATAAAGAGAAACTGAAAAACAAAATAAAAAACTAATGAGAGATAGAAAAAGAAAAAAAGACACAGTTTGGGATGAAATTAGCAGCTGCAGTTCAAAAGGAAAACGTTGCGAAGAGCCAATCAGGAGCCGGGTCATCCCGGTCTCATCCATCACGGCACAATTTGCACCATTTACAATTCAGCTTTGCTGATGTTTTGTCTCCTCCTGAAACTGATTCTCACCACAGCTGCTAATCTCAAGTGCATTTTGCTTTGTGAACAAAACATAGTCAACATCAAGTATCAGAATCGATTGACAGAAGTTAACTGAAAACAGACAAAGGTTTGACACCATCAAAGCATAACAAGTGTGTTACATAGTGTGAACGTCTTTGAGTAATTATGACCCTGGTGGACTCTCCTGCATGCATGCTGATGGAGCCAGTGTGTTCATGGGCTTTGCATGAATTGTTGGAGAATGATATCGGGGTATAGAGCTGCGTGTTTTCCCACCAAAAGGAACTAGAGAAGCGTCCCAGTGCTGTGTCAACAATGCGTTCCCGTCATTGTTTTTTAACGATTCCTGCGGAGCTCTCGACTATCATTTCCAATTAACCTTTTAACTCCTGGCATGCTGCACATCAACAAGGTGCTTTGCTGCTTGACAATGTCACTGCATCACAAGCACAGACAGCCTCTGCAATGAATGCTGGCAGGGGGAGACACTAATCTTGATAACCCATTTTTTTTTTCTACCTTCAGCGCCTCGCTCTTGAATTTCCCTTCCCTATGCCACTACTTCACTGGGTATGATAATAACAATAATAATGAAAAAGCAGCTCCCTGACCCATTTTATAATGTCAGAGTAGTGAATTATTTATTGGGAACAAAGTTATTTGGTACACAGCAGAGGGAACAAACTGAGTAGATACCGAGGCATCTTTATTTAATATGCACAATATAAATAAAACATGTCGAAAATGCGTCTGCTTCAATTTATTAAAGATCCCTCAACTGGGATTCTTTGTCATTTAGCATTAGTGGTGGATGGGAGGCTTTTGTCTTCATTGTCTCTTTCCTATGAACGTCTACGCTCCTTGTGACTGATTGTTTTTTCATATCTTCACTTTGCTGGAACATGCCAGCTAAAATTACAACTGACTGTAAAAGACTTTAAAGATAAAACAACCAAAGCAGAAACAGGGGAATTCTATGGATTTATGCTCCAGAACAGCATGAAGACGGAGTGGAGGAAGTGTACTATTTATACTCCCTGCGACAAAGCGTTTTTCTGGTGTGGTACAGAGCAGCTGGCTGCGTTAACAGTCCCTCTCTTCTACTTCTCCCCCAAAATGTGGAGAAGGCTAACGGGGGGGAGGGGGGAGGGGGGGTTGGGATTTTGATTGGTGAGCAGTAATACCTTGCCACTCAATCAAAATCGAGACTTACCGTCGCGCTCCTTTACCTGTAAAAAACTAATCAAAAAGAAGTCCTTCCAAGACTCTTTTTGGGTACCAACTTTGACGGAGGGGGGAAACATTTGATCGGGCACACAGTTACAGGTAAAAGGTGTCTTACAACCGATAGCGTAAAGACATACGGCTTGTTGTGCTACACATTTCCTTCCGAGTGAGTAGGGGAGGGCATTAAAAGACAAAATGGAGCATAACATCATAACAGAGAAGAACATTAGTTGGTCAATTATAGTTTTACATTTGGAAGTTTCAGTGCATATGAAATTACATTAATGGGCAGGCAATACTATCAATGCTGAAAGATTTATACGACTTGGCGAACACTATTTTGCAAAACACATTTTGTGCAAATACAGCTAGGCTAGACTGGAAGCAATTACCATTTGTTAAGCTCAACATTAATGCCACTTAAGGCGGAGCTCCACTGTGAAGACATTGGAGTAAATATGGGTAGATGATTTGATTTCACATTTGATTTCTTTTCAAACTTTGTTTTCATTTTTTTTGAGGCCTGGTTCTGGGGCCGGGTTGCTCCCTACCTCGCACATAAAGATTAGCAGGGGACGAGTAGCGCACGCCTTCCACATTAGACGCCACGCACTCGTACTTCCCCTGGTCTGTCTCCTCGCTGTTCTCGATCTGCAAGGCACCTGGGAAACGACAACATCCGACAGACAGGAAAAGGGGGAGCGGGGGGGAGGGGGGGAGTGAGAGAGAAGGAGAGCAGGGAGGACATGATTAGTCAATCTGTCTTTGATGGTTCATAAAGGAATCACACAATCCCCTTAATGGTGGGCATCTTGAATTTTTCACAAGCATTTTCACACACAAAAAAAGCAGCTTCTAAGCCACAGTGGTGATGCAGATTGGCATAACAAACCCGGTCCCACTCCAGCCTCAGACAGTCACAGATGCAAATTTGGGAGGGAGAATTAAACCTGCGCACTGAATCCGTCAAAGTGAGTTTGGAGGTTTGTTGGCATGCGGCGCACATGTAACTCAAGAGATCTCTTACAACCACAACAACGTAATGATGTGTAATGGAAAGCAACTTCGAAGCGAGTTTTGGATAAACTCGGCGTAATAACCAATCATTTGGTGGCCCGAAACCTGCCAGAAGAGGAGTTGGTGTCGGCTGAAGGGGGGAAAAAAATTCCTCCCATTCAGCACATGAACAAATAAACACTGGTGTTGTGTTTTTAACAGCTCGGCTCTCTGCAACCGTGTGATAACCACTTTCTACTGTTACATCTAATTACGTGTCTAATCTCATAAACACATGCGTGTTTAAAAATGGCTTTTATTGGATTTGGATCTATTTTTTTTTAAAGCTCTCTACACGCATAGTTTCTATTCCAGGGTTCACCCACATAAATCTCTCCTTGACTCCTTGGCTTTTTTTGTTTCTCCCCCAATTTTTCAGTATCTCCCCTCGATTTGACCACAGCAGGTCTCAAGACTCCCACCGTTCCCTCTAAAGTTTGCCATTTTTATGTGAAAATAAACAGAACCAAAATGCTTAGCAGCAATGTTGGAAGAAGGGTATGGTGGGGGGTGGTGGTGGGGGAGGGGGGGCAAAGGAGGGAGGTGAAACAACGGGCGTCAGATCATTCCTCGTTAGAGCGCTGTTGACGGCACTTCCTGATGATATCATTAGGGCTTCTGGCTGCCTCAGCAGACAGATTGCAGCCCGGGCCTCTCCGACAAACACCCAGCACCACTGCTCGTTAACGTTTAGCCAGGAAGCATCAATATGCCAGCAGCTGCCCCGGATGCTTTGTAATATACCATCACCTCTTCCATCACGCCAGCAAGTACAGTTAACACAATGTTGTACAAGGCCACGACTCTGGAACATTGGTCTAATAACGTGTTTCAGCTGTGCCACAAATGAGACCATTGGTCTTGCTTAATTATAAAGATTAGTCACGCTTTCACCTTGTCCACAGCTTGATACTCTCAAGGAATATTCTGCACCTTGGAGTTAATACAAATGTTCCTATGTTTAACAAAAAAAAAAATTGACTTGAAGCTACGACAACCTATAGCGCAATATGTTTTTTTTAAAAAAAAATCTCCTCTCCATTTACCCTCACAGCTCAGACGCCCCCCACCCTGCCCCCTCTCCGAGGGAACTGTTCTTGGCACATGGCTCAGGAACAAAATAAAAATGTCCGCCTGCAGAGTGCAGGTGGTGGAGTCTTCACTGTGGGTTTATGCGAGCATCTGATTTGAATCTGTTTGATGAGCTCTTGGAACAGCAAATGGCAGCCCGGTGGCAGGTGGGTTGGAGCGTGCTCAGAAGCCGAGCGGCTCGGCACGAGGGGGACGCCACAAAGTGAGGACTGTGTGAGGTGCGCGTCCAGGTGGACGGCGGGGGAACGCTCCGACAGCGGCTCCTCTGTCTTCTCTGCTGAATTTGCAGCAACTCTGAAAGCTGTTTTTTTTGTGTTTGGTGTCACCGAACAGTCAACTCAGAAGCAACGCTCTGGATTATATACTCCCCTTCAAGTGCCTCCAACAAAACACCGAATTCTCTCAAAACCCTATCCACCAAATGTCATTTGACGGTCAACAAAACACAACTTCCAACACGCAGCGGTGTGACACGTAAAGAACCCAAACAGATCCGTTTGAGAGCCAATTATTATCAACGCTGGTGGGTGTGAATTGTGCCTCCTGGCGAATGAGAGAGAGCAGAAAGGAGAGGAGACGGGTCTTTGAGGTGCACGGGGGATTTTTATCTGTTCCTTGAAATCCTTGGTGGAGTATCCTTCCTGGGTGGTATTATCTTTTGTTTCCAAGCCCCGACCGGATTAATTACATATTCCAGCCATTATTTCAAAGAGGAGCTACAAAGAAAACATAAAGAGATGTTTCCCCCTCGCAGAAGATTAAAAAAGGGAGCGAGGAAAGTTGGGGAGGTAAAGAAAAACAAAAAAAAGACAGTGGAGCGGCATCTTCCTCGGCAGCATTCCTGCAGCGGCCCTTTGTTATCATTACCTTTTAAAGACAGCAGGCTTCTGATGTAAAGATTTTAACAAATGCTCTCTGACGTCTTCACTTTAGCATCTGTGTGCGTCGATACCAAAAACAACCTCCAGTATTGTCTATTTCCTGCTGTTTCCTTTTGTCTTTCTTTTTTTAATGACTACACTGTGTGCATTTTGCATAATTGTGCTCTGTCTGCTCTGCCAGCCTGCGGCTCACCACGGTGCGAGTGGCCACTGGCATTATTTATTTATTTATTTATTTTTTGATTCTGCTGGTTACAGAGGACAACACAAGGAATGAAATAGATGCTGGGAATTATCTTTGACAAACACAACAAAAGTGAAACATGCACCCAGTCTGCTTCACACAATGGGTGTTCGCTGATAAAGACTTGCCTGGTGACAAACGGTAATTTATGGTGTTGCTCACAAACTGACGGAGTGAGTCCTGCATGAATCCTGATGGCACGTCGTCTGTGTCTCCAGCTAATAAATGTTATAATGAACAACTATTCCAACAGCTACCAGAGCCCGATTGTTTTGCTTGATTAGAGCAAAGCTTTGACAGATCAGTTTATTAGGCGCGTAAAGGAGCCTTTATGTGAGGTAAAATTGCAGTAATTTGAATTTTAAACAGATATTGTTTGTGCTTTTATTTTTGCATTGGAGTGCAAACCGTTCATCTCCGGCTATAATCCAGCAGCAGGCAGTTATTGAGCGACTACGATGTCACAGCTACGTTATTTTACTCAAGGACACTTAGAAAGGACAAATGGATGCTGAAGGACATCATGTGAGCTGTTGTGGGAATTGATCTGAGAATGTGCTGGAACAGGATGGACTCTAAATCCACTTTAAAGCGACACTGACCATCAGTAAACTGTTGAGCGAGTTCCGCTTGCTGAGTTACAATTTATGATGTTCCTTGTCAAAAAAAAAGGCCTGAAGGGTTGGGCTTTTTTCAAATTTTGCTTATTGAAATTTCTTTAAGTGAAACCACTGTAAGAATTTGATAGAACATTCAGGCAAATAATATCGTTGCTGAAATGGGCCTCATGTTGGTCAAAACAATCACGAATACTGGCAACCTTCAGCCTCCTCTCGAACTCACTCTCGGCTGCCACGTGTTTGATGCTTTTATCCCTTCAATAAAAAGGCTGTATGGGGGCAGCGGGTCCTCAGCATTTGTCCCAGCCGTGACAGCTGCCCTGGTTAACAGCGCTGCATGCCGCAGGCTGATCTGATGAGGGGCTCTGAGGTGCTAAGGTGTGATAACAAAGAAGGCTGCCAGCTCGACAAACACACGTTGTTCAATGTAGGCCAGACATTCTCGCACGGAAGCTGGTGAGAGTGGATGTGTCGCTTGTGTCCAGACTCCTCTGACCACCGTGGGACCACATCAACTCCACAAATATACGGTCAGCAATGTGCGTTGGAGTGTCAGAGCGGCGTGACAGCTCCTGCTTCCACCTCAACTTGACCTAGCTAGCTTTGCGGTTAGTGGAGCTAGCATTTTGGTTAGCCGTGCCCTCCACTGCCTTAGCGTTTACCCACATAGGGTGGGTCAGAAAAAAGAGCAAAGGGACACAATCTGGTTTATGTTGTGTGCAGTGTCCAAAAGAAAGAGACGGAGGGGACACGGGAGGAGACAGACCAAGCACTAAAAACAGAAGGACGGATGAGAGGATAAAAGAAACGCGACGAGGGGCCAGCATGGATGATTAATTTCAGAAAGTGCCTAAAGCTGTGGTTTGCCCACCCTGGTCGCCGCTTTGTAGCAGCTTTGCTATGTGTACCCCCCCCACCACCACCACTACCTCCACCCCCCCAGTCCCATTTGTGTAATTCAATTAGTGTGCTCCAGTGGGCCTTGATTGATTTGTTTAGGCGATCAACAAAATGGCTGGCCAAGTCTCACTCCGTCCTCTCCTCCCTCTGCTTCCCTCTACATCAGGTCTGCCGGTGGCACGCTGCTCTTTTTCAAGGCTTTATTATTCTTTTTCAGTTCACGGCTCTCATTAGTCCCTCATTTCTCATCTCCTGTCCTGTCGTTTGCCCTCATCCCAGCACAGCTCATAAAAGCGCCACGACAGTGCGATAAAGCCCCAAATTAGCCCGAACTGTATGAGTGGATACGCACAAAAACCCCTTTTTGTCAAGTAAAAGGTAAAATAGCTTCATTGCAAATGGTCGGCAGGACACAATGTGTTAATATTTATGTGTTAACATAAATGTTGTTCAACACGTTTGAAGTCACGGATTTTATCAGCAAACCGACAGTTTTCTTAGTTGCCCAGATGAAGACAGCCATGGTGGGAACATGGCAGCCCAGACCAGAGCTGCCATTTAAGCTGCGCCTCGCTCCGTCGTCGGCGTCCCGGCTGTCACTCAGGCACGCTCTGCCACCACCCCAAGGTCATTACACCGTGATCGCGCCAGCATGGGGCTCCACGCGTGACGCCATTGTTGTCAAAGCCCATCTGGTTCCTTGCAACGCTCCCGTGAAATCAGTAATGAAGCAGGTAGGGAGTCGCGCTACCTTTCTACCTAACGCTTACCTCGGGGCCTGCACCTGCACGCCGCTCGCAAGTAAGATTAATTCCACTTTTACAGTTTGGGAATCAGCGGACGAAAATGAGTCAGCAGTTGGACAACGTCTGATGTGAAGTTTGATGAACTTTGCATCTCTGAGGACGAAGCGTAGAGTAAATAAGATTAGCTCTACTGATAACAAACGTTTGACACGCTTATGATTGCGAGTCAGTAGCAAGTGACACGGTGGGGAAACATCGTCTTCTTTCGGGCTACTTATTTCATTATGCAAATTCTGAGTTCATAAGTCACGCTTGCTTTTGTTCGCCACAACATGATTTATGAGGCCTTCCTAATCACATAGAGAAGGAGCAGAGGAGGCTGTCGGACATGGAGGGGGGGGCTTCAGAGAAGTGAAGGGGCCAAACGTCGTCCACTCATGAGGCCAGCTGACGTGTGTCACAACATGCCACTGTTGATTGCTTGAGTGTAATTCTTGTAAGAAGTGGTTCAAAACAAGGACCTGCTTCGCTACATCAAACTGTAATAAAAAAAACCCCAAAAGCAGTTATTTCATCCCCCTTGAATACATTTACAATCTTGGCAAACTGAGATATTCACTCACCTGCTCAGTCTGTGGAACAAAATCATTTTACAACAAACACATTGAATCAGCTGGGAGTGAATGTTTCAGTAATAAAGCCTGATGGATAATTACAAGTGAGCGTTAAACTGTCCGGGGAAATGGAAAGAAATGAGGAGACAGGAGGGATTATTTGCATTTAGACTACGTATAATTCACTGGAGTCACACTGCTTTACATCTGTATCATCCCATCCCTACACTGATATCCTCATCCTTCCACAGAATCAAAGCTGGTCTGGGCTGTTTGGTAGAAAGGTGCTCACTTTGCCATGTTTGGATAAAGTAAGCCACCGCATTCGGCAGCAGCCGTCTTAGCTCGTGCCTTCTTAAGTTGCTGTGCTGCAGAGTAACAGGCAGGGAATTAAATCAAATGTAATTTATGCTGGCTTCTCCCCCGACATACCACGAGCATCTCCAGCAACAAGGGTTAGACGAGGAGAAGATGTGGAGGATATCAGAGCGAGGCGAGAGGAGCGGCGCTGGCTACAACTGAGAGGAGCAGCTGCCACTTTTCAACATCCTGGCCTTTCCCCACAAGTAAGGTCACTGTCATTTCACCCACCCTCTAACCCAGAGACCCCCAAAATAACAAGACAAGGCACATCCAGCAAATGACACGTCTCCAAACTGACATCACTATCCGTCCCTCCGTTTTTAACCTTTTCACAGTCTTGTGTCAGAACCAGCTGGCAACACAATTTGAATTCCTCAGTAGTTTCCTGACAGCGATGACGTGGAGCAGATACAATGGAGGCACAAACACAGAACACACACAGAGGTGGAAAAAAACAGCACGTTATTAATGACATGGGACACTGGAGAGTGGAACGCATACCAAACTCACAAAGTATGTACGGAGAACACGGAACACAAACACAGATGAAATATATCAAAGTTAGTTGAAAGAAAAGATGTGTGATTTTTTTTCAGAAGAGGAAAGCCGTTTTGCTTTTTTTCTCATGTTTAAACACGGGTGGAATTAAGAGTCTGGTTATGTCTGGTTATGTCATTTATCTGGCTTTTATTTGGGGGGGGGTGTCATCTTTCTTTAAGTTATGGTAGTTAAACATCTTACCTCGAATTGGGGTACCGTCTGGAGGAGACACAAAAACGAAGACACAAATTCAGTTTAGTTCAAGGTTAGTGTTAGTAGTGGTTAGAGGAGGTATTTGGGTTGGAAGGTTTGGTGAGACGAGGTCATTGTAATCTCATACAGAGAGAGAGGAGGGAGCGTCTCATTGACAAGGACAAAAAAAAGAAAAAAGAAACGATACTTATTGCTGGTATCACACAAAACAAAAAGCATGTGTGGATAACTGGCTGTATTATAGCTCTTGTTTGTCCCCTCCTTGCAGTAAAAGTGGAGTGTAATGCTTCATGAGCAGGACTGAGGAAGCCTGAGGAACGTCATGCATTAATATGACTGATTCAGAGAGACTTGGCAGAATAAGGGGACGGTTGGTCTCTGAAGTTCATCTGAAATGCTTCGAAAGGCACAAGCACGATTCCTGCCAATTGATCTCGAATGAAGGGTCACAGTTAAAGGCAGC
>JAUESE010000062.1:5120689-5131157 GCA_032274725.1 Malacoctenus triangulatus
ACACACACACACACACACACGACCAACATGTGTGTCCTTGTTTGTTTCGTTTTTTTCTCCTGCCTTTCTCTCTTCCTTTTGGCCTGGAGGACAGGTGATGTCATTGGTGAGAACCGAGGGGAATACAGAAGCATGCATAGAGCGAGCAGGGTATCAAATTGTCTGGGGGGACCTCTGAATGATGCCCCCATTGTTCTGACTGTAAACATTGGTGTAGGTAAAGGGAATCTCGCATGCCTGCGGGGAATTACTCTATCTCTGCTCGCAAGATGCCGAGGTTATGATTTATAGCCCCCCCCCTTAGGGCATGGCTTTCTATCTGCACCTCTGGTTGCTATATAAACTTCACAACACAATTACAACAGCTATTGTTGTTGAACAGTCTCACGAAACATAACCTGGGGCTACGCAAGCGCTCCAGTTTAACCATGAACACGGTCCCCAACACTTAATACAACCACGTTTTTTCTGAATTATAATGAGTACATAAGAGGAGAATACAAGTTAAACACAAGGACAAGAATATATCATTGGGTAAATATCACGTAGAGTTTGTTGGATTGAGGCACATTGAAAGCTAGTTAATAGCGAGAGTGAAAGTGACATAAATGGGTCCGTCATGGTTAGATTGCAGGAAAAGTGCATGCTATAGAAAGCACAGCATGTTTCTGCAGTTATTAGCACCACCATGGGAATACCTGTCAACTCGTGCTAAAAGCCTTCATCGCTTTGCCTCCAGAAACGGGCCGGGGAATGATGTCGTGTTTAGTATTCTGGCGATGCTAGCCGAGGGGGCCAATCGATTGATAAACCCTCAGCCGCTTCCCCATTATAGGCTGTGATTGGAGGGAAACGGCTAATGATCAACTTTTCCAGATCTAAATGCGACTTGGATGTCCGTCGCAACTCGCTCATTTCTGGGGGGGAATCGGGATAATTGGCAACCGTTTGTAACGGCTGATGGGAGGAAGGAAGCGTGTCCACCAGCCTCTGCACCGAAGTTCAATACCGCATGCTAGCAGCACAGAATAAATTATTTCATCCACATTTTTGACATCAGTGGCTTAAAAGAATTCAGTACAGTTACTCTAAATTTAGGTTTAGGGAAACATGAAAGGCATTGTATCATTGGCATGGTATTATTGTCAAGACTTTGTTTATATGCAAAGTATATTCACAATCATATCAGTAAAAAAGCCGATTCAACATCCATGATGGTTGACGTTCCAAGAACATTTAATAAAAATGACATAAAACTAATTTCTGATTAAAATCTGGAGCCTTCCAGTGACAGAATGTATTCATTAAAGTCGAGTCTATTCCCACTAATGGGAAATGAATATATTTCAGGGTTAGAACTTTTGTCCCCTGTGAAAACTGCCCATCACTCCAGATATTAACGCAGTGCCAGGCTTGAGTAATTACAGCCAAAATGGCAGCACGATTTCTTCTGAGTGGTGGCAGTCACCGGCCATGAGGGGCTCTCACTCTGACATGGTCAAGCTTTAAATTCAGCTCGTTTCCCCATGCAATATTGATACTAATGCATTTGATTACTGAGATTGAGAAAGGCACTGAAGGGAAAGGGTGGGGGGGGGATCGGAATTTGCACCATGAGCATGAAATGAGAGCGGGACCACTAAATGTAAAACCTGCGCGCGTACATGTTCACGCACACGCACACACATGCGCGTGCCACATGAGACCACAAAAAGTGAAAAGGATGGGAAAAATACAAGAGACTAAAAGAGGATGCATGTGACTATACACAAATGTCTCGATATGGAAACCACGACTCCCATGACTTCCATCCACTCACGTGCCGTCCTCCACAACAAACACATTACCGCAATAAGCACACACACACACAGACACTGCAGCACAGTGAAGTTGCACACACGGAGGAGGAAAAAAAAACTACTCATCACCTGAGGGACAACATTAATAATCTCTTTTATGATATGAACAGTAAGCTCTCTTCACCCACACAGTTAAAAACACCAGAGTTTGGTCGGGCTTGATGATCAAAACTGATCGTTTGATGTGGTGACTTTCAAAAAGAATAACATTTTCAGTGTTTGTGCAGTCCAGAAATGAGGAGTTCTTTGTGCCTTAGGCTTTGTGAAAGAGTAAGTTTCTTGTGCATTGTTGGATTTCTAATCCTTATGTGTGCAATTGTGTGTAGAAAAGAGAGTTTGGGGGGCTTCGGGACACTGACTGGGACTCCAAGGGCCAGCCACACATTTTAATAATATATACTAAAACAAAAACATCACATTATTTAGCATTTGTAAACTCTTGTTAGAGCAACGTCGTGCAGTCCAAAAATGAAACACGGAGGATCTGGTAGCCCACCATCCACCCATCCTATCATCACTAGAAAAAACAGATGCCTGCTAAATTGCTGCAGCCAGAAACCATTTCTAAGCATCTGCATCCGCTTCAAAATGAACTCCGGTACGGTAAACAGGCTAAAGACCTTTAAATGGTCCAACACAAGAGCTTCAGGAGAACTGGATTCTTGGAACTGACGTCTGCGATGGAGGAACTCTTACCACAGTTTTTATTTAATTCACGTCTTGAAACATCATGTCAACTGGAGGTGTGTTGTTAGCAAGCAGCAGATGCAGCATTAAGTCGGAGCTGAGGCCGCCACCCAGCCTTGGAATATATCAGCAAGCTTGCAGCTGTTACACATGTGGATGATGGTGTATCAGACAACAAAGTCACTACTGATTAGGCTTGTGTTCTACCAGCCATTCTCATGGTTGGAAGTTCCTCCATTTGCTAATGTACACAACACAGGGGCTGAACCTTCAAGGTCCCCAACAAGTTAATATAGAAGCTATATCTACCCAAGGACAAGCACAGCAGCCTATCAGAAGCACAGGGGGGCATATGAAAGGAGCGCCGGCTTGTATGGATTCAATTTCTTTAACTGGGGATAAAACTGATGTAACCGCATGCTTGCACAAACCCTCCTGACAGCAATAAATGTCTGACTCCGGCTTTCTTTGAAACTGTACAATACCGTTTATGATATTCACCCCACGGCCACTCAGGCAGTTGTAACTCTGCAAAAATTAATGCAACTGAGGTCGACGTGTTGAAATAAAAAGGAAAAAATACCTTGGAAATCTTTTTTTTTCTCTCAAATCAATTTATTAACGATTCAAAGGTAACATATTTCAAAAAGTTCACTCATGAAAATCTCTACTGAAAATCAGACCAATTTGCAGTTTTCCACAAATGACGATCCTGCTAAATCAAAGCAGAACTTACGAGTGCAAAATGCTTTTTTATATTTGTTAAAATGAATTTTCTGTATCAATCTTAATTCAAAAAAAGAAGCCTTACAAAACAGCTTAGGTGATGAGCTCACAGGTAGCTAAACATGAGTTAAAGGTTTGGTACAAATCAAATGTGAGTCCTGAAGAAGACAAAACATCTCCATTATGATGGAAAAATACAATTTTCCAAACAAACGCAGTCTTGTCCAGATTTTTTCGATAGCTCTCTCTGAACTCCATCTGCTGTTACTGCTCGGCGTTCAGCTGCTGTCGCTCCCTCTGCAGCCCTTCACCTTTAATGAAGTTTTTATGCTCCAGGTCGGACTTGCAGGTTTTACCAAAACCAGTTTACTGCCTTTCATTGATCCCTCCATCCCAGACACCAGTCCAAACTGTTGCTGAGAACACTACACAGTATGTATGTTTGATGAGGGAATGTGCAATTGCATGTGTTGTATGGAAGAACAATGTGTGTTTTGGATACTTATATGGAGCATATGTGCAGTTTACATGTGCATAATAACTATGCCCATATGCTGTTTCATATTCATGCTTGTTTGTATTTGCATAGATGTGCGGACATAAAAATGTGATTTTTTTATTGGTCTATTATTTGCACTTTTATGTGTGAATTTCCGCCATCATTTGGTGTGAGCTTGTTTATGTATATCTCTTTAATTTCTTTCATTGTGTGTCAACATCTCAGTGTGGATGCATCTGTGTGGGAAAAAAACAGAAGTATAAAATATACATACTCTCATCTGAGCGACAGAAAAAGACGACCTGTCAGTCAAGGAAGATAGAAAAGTATCATCCTCTGTGTATTATTGGAAAGGAACGACACTAAACAAACACACACATTCCCCCATTCTACTTTCTGTTTCCGTTTCCATCGAATAATGAAGTGTGTGTGTGCGTGCGTGCGTGCACGTGTGTGTCAAGGAACCTGTGTTTGTCTTCAAAATACACCCCCCTGATCAGACAAGTCATCCCTCCAATCCTCCATCGCGGTTTTATTTTTCTTACCCGTGCCCCTCCTCTCCCTCATTTCGGGTCCCCCCCCCCCCCCCCTTGAACTCATGCATACTAAACTATGCTTGCATTGCAGATGTTTGGTGGGGAATCACATGAATTTGCATGGAACTGCGGGACTATTATGGAAATGGCCGAGTGTGTGTCTACCGACCAGCTTCGCTCGTGCGATGCCGTTCTTTTGTTATTGAGAAATCAGTGATAGAATTTGAAATCAAATCCACCTCCCAGCAGAGGTGTGCAGGAAAGACCAGCCGAACTAAGGAAAACATCAGCTGTAACAGCAAACGTTGGAAATTTCAAGATTTTTTGCACCCTGATGGAATAGCAAGTGAACTGTCAACAAGTACAAAAGACCAAAAGTGTTGTAATTATGTCTGTCAGCCAGCATGTCTGATATATTTAGCTCAGGTGGTTTGTCATGGCAAACACCACCAAAGAAGAACATAACATTTCGGGGTGACGCCGGTGCTGGCTTGGTCCCTTCTGGTCCTGTTAGGCAGAAGATGACTCACACATACCAAACAGGTGCACTGAAGCCAGCACACTTGGAAGCCCCTCCAGGAACTGGGTGGCCCACCTATACCCCACAATCTTCAACTTTGGGTACATCAGAGGTGATCAGAACAAAATAACCTGTGAGACAACACTGATGCCACTGACAACCCTTTAACTAATGACTGGACATTTATTAGTAAAAAAAAACAAAATCTCACCTTTCTACCATGTAAATGTTTGCATATTCTCGTCATGGTAGCGCATGGCCATTTCTCTTTCAATACGAGTGAAGTCTGTTTGCATAAGTACAAAAATTGCACTGCTCTGACCTCATTAGGAGATTGTTGAACACCCGGCCCTGGCAACCTCTCCTTAAGAGTAGCTTTCCCATGAGCCTTTGCCCTTAACTGTTCGAGCCTCTCAGGCCCAGAAATGCTGCTTGACACCTCGGAGACACCTCATGTCGGCCATCTGCTCCCCCCCCCTGGGAGCGCCATAACCTTTCTTTGGCTTCTTATGAGTGTTTTGAGCGCTGGTTTGCCTTTTAAAGGAGTTGTTTTTTTGTTGTTGTTTTTTGCAGCAAAGAAATCCTAAAAAAAATATCCCACTTGTTTTTTCTTCCAAACTGCAAGTAGTTAACTTTTCTTGTGAACTAGTCAGTCCTAATGGTATGTGTCTGCCTAAAAATAAAACTGATCATTTTGTAAAGGTCAGAGCCATTAGTGTTCAGTTGTTGTTTTTTTGTCTCAGATCATTGTTAGGCCTGCACTCACAGCAATGTGGAGGGGTGAAAAAGTAATAGACTGTTTTGTCTGACTGCTACCAAAGGGAACTGGAAGTTTGAAAAAAGAAAAAAAGATTTGAGACCAAATTACCAGAAGCCCATCTTCAACCACTTGTTTTTCTCCTGGTGTAGCCCAGAGTTCGATTGAGAGGAAATGGGTTTACTCGAAACATTATGAGACAGCACTGTCCTCCCAATAAACACCCAGGGCTGTGAGGCTTTTAGCGGAAATCCACCTCTGTTGAGGCTGAGTGCACAGCGGCAGGAGCATCAGGGCGGTGCAGCAGAGACGAACGGATTGGCAGCTGGGAGGCTTAGGCACCGGGCTGACCACCTAAATGCGGACTTTATTGCACAGCCATTTTGTTTACCGCTGAGGGGTGACACACTATCCGTCACCTGCGTAACCTTGGCGCTCTCTGATGGGGACAAGTTGGCAGACAAAAATCACACATACTGTTGTTTTCTGCCCCTCCCGGTCCGTTGGCTTGGCTGCAACCAATAATAAAGGCCAAAGGTTACAGGTGGCCCTGTCTGCAGGAGCCATCGCTGTGGGTAGGAGCAGCCTAGAATAGGGCTGAACCACTGAGTATCACTTTGAGTCGATGTGGCAGTTAATTATGGGACGCAGTACAGGTTGCACATGAGCGTTGGTGGGAAAAAAGGAGGCAAGGTGGGGGGTGAAACAGAGAGTGAGAGAGAGCGTTTTTGACATAAAGGGGCCGTTGTGTTAAAAACTTGGTGGTTGGACGGCCTGGATAAATGAAGGGTTTGAGGGGGTGACATCAGTTTTGGCCCGCTGCCGGTCGAGCCAGACGAGCATCACAGCAACTGGCCAGCGGCTCGGGTGCCCTTTCAAAATTGCCACGGGAGGCGTCGAGAAGTTTTTGAAGGGCGGCTGGGACAGCTGGGGAAGCCTGCTTCATATTCATCCTGGAAATGAGATGCGGTCAGGGGGAGGGGGAGGAGATTATTCTAAGTGATTGAGTAGGAAGCAGAGGAGGGAAATACTGGCAGACGAGGGTGTTACAAAAATGTCTCCAAAACTCCTCTCTGCAATTGGCAGGACTCACTGTGCAACATTTGTTGTGTGGTTTGCGAAGTTTCGTTTCCAAAGTGAGACATATACCATTTGAGAAGCTGCGACACCTACACAGTGAAACGGGAGCTGGCACGTTGAATAAAATCCGCAAGTCGAGTAGAACTGAGGCTATCTTTGGTCTTCTGCTTGAAAAACTTCGGATTGAAACGCGACAGGCTTCCGTTTCATATTCTGACTCATTAAACCAGCAGTGAGGGAGAGATGATGGGACACAATCAGGTCAGCAGAACACTTGTTTCCTTTGGAGCTCATTACAAATGAAAAGTCCTATTCTCACATTAAAAGCCTTCAAACTGTCCATACATAAGACATTGACACATTACACAGAGGCCTGAACTCGGGGATTTGGTTTGTTTAAACAACAGGAACGAAAGAGGTTCAAGAAAATACATTCATGTTGGAGGACAAATTTAACTGAAAGCTGCCAAGGGCTTGTGGCAGATTTAAGTGCATTTGTTATTTGCTTAATATAATGTCAATTTTGCAAAATAAGCAGGAAATAAACTTTTACTAATTTCGTTTTCTTTCTTTTCAAATATACAAAAACGCTGCACTATTCTCAGGTGATTTGTGGTTGTGATACCTTCATTTGACTTTATACAATTTACAGATTTTAACAATTAAATTAAACAAAAAAAACAGTCTCCAGCACTGCCTGCCAGCAGTGTCCCTTTGCAGTATACTCGGTCTTCTATGTGCTTTTCCAAATTCAAGCTTCAAAATGCAATTTTCAGCTGCCTTGATACTGATCATTCACTTATATATAATACGATGCTGCATTTTCATTGTGAGGCTGCTCTTTCATGGCTTAAATCTGGGGCTCCTTTTGTCCTGGCAGGTTTTTTAATAAATTTTGTGCATCTCAGGAGTGCGACAGATACACAGTTGCACGTTCATACACAAAGACACACTGATATGGAAACACATGCTCAAATACACAGGGGCAAACTTTATTAGTTGTGTTGATAACAAAAACCTTGCTTCATCAAGTGTGGTCATCTCTTTGAGACTGTCTTTTTTCACTGAATTAATTGAAAATGGAGTTAATCCTGGTAATTAGCTCTCGAAATTGGGCCAAAGCCCATCAGCAGGCTAAGTAGTATTTAGTCATCTCACTTTAGTGGCGAGAAATGAGACGGACCATTTGTCCTGCGTGATTAGAAAAGGTGTATTCTAATTTGCACTCCTTTGTGCTTTTATCTATGTAATGAGGAGTTGAACATGGAAATGTACCAAATCGGCATCATCAGGCTCGAGAGTGCTGCATTGAAGACACACGACTCCAAACTGGATATCAGTCAATACAGCACAGTCGTGGTAAGTCTTCGACAGTCGCTTGTGCAAAATTCACTAGTCAGAATACATCTGCACAAAAAAAGATTTTTCTGTGCTTTTCCTGGTTGGTCCTCTGATTGTAGCGTTCGATGCAAAAGAAACAAGACAAACCCGAATCAACACTGAGCCCCGCCGCTTGTATTTGACCGTGTGGAACCTATTTGGGCTGGTGCTAAGGGGGAGTGTCTGTACCCTTGTCAATCACGCAGCATTGTAAAGAGCAGAGACAGATGGCGAGGTTGACCCGCACGCCGTCTCTCTGCCTGTCAGTACACCCATCACAGCCACACCACCACCAGCAGCACTCCTGCTGCAGCCTGGGAAAGACAACTGTTTTTTACAGCCACTTTAAAAAGACTCGAGGAACAGACAGCAGCAAATGTGGCACTGCGACCCGGGACTTTCTACTAAAAAAACAAGCTCCGCTTTTAGATCCGTCTTCAATAACCGGGAATGGAAAAAAAGAAAAGGTATAGATAAATAAGAATCAATAACAAAAAGGGCCTTTTTCTATGCAGCATACTTAAAAACATTCATCTGGAGGCTCCACTTCAAAGCTTGTGACGTTACCAAGTATATTACTGATGTATTTGTAATGAATGTTGTCAACATTGATTGAAAAGACTCCCAAATTATTTTAAAATCCTCGAGAGAAGTTGAAAGTACAAATAATTTGGTTACTTAAACAACTCAGGTAAAACATTTTCAAACCTCCTTAGTGTTTAACAGCTGATAGACGATGTAAAATGTTCCCACTGGGCTCCCGACAACGTTACTCAATATAAATCAGGCTGGACATCATGAAAGGCCTCGTGTCCTCTGGGGGGAAACATCAACACCCGCCTCACGTGGACCGCGTCTCGCCAATCAGTGGGAGGTAATAATGGAGCACGATCCATATTAATGTGTTCCTTCACAAAAACTTCTTGAAACACAGAGCCATCGCTGTGAATCGGACCTACTTTCCTCCCACCCACGGAAAAATAAAGAGGTCGTTTGTGATGCAGACAGAAGGTTATTGTGGACGACGGGCATGCACGTGGGACAGCGCAATAAGACAGGCTGAACACAATGAGGCTTCCGAGAAACTCGTTATGAGCACAGAGATGTTGGACATGAGCACAGGCCCATTCAGTGACCACATGTTGATTCTCAGACATGTGGGCATACATACGGACTCATTACTCACTTGAGCACATGTCTACCCTCTGACCCGTTCACGCCAACATGAGACTCTGACACTACAAGCCTAAACCCATAAAGCCTTGGAGTGACACCCTACTCATCCACTGCACCCTTCAACTTTGGTTGAATTTGGTCATCATTGAGCTTCAATGACTAGATACTGTTCTTCAAAAATGGTTGGGACCCACTTGTCGACACTCAAGTGACTACAACTCTTAACCGATCTTTTTGATATCACACAAACAGATTTGGTACTGGTAGAAAGACAGCGTCTGTCGATTTTGGTCCAGTTCTAGCAGAGTCGGGTCAAGTCAAATAAGGTGGTGTCATGTCGTGTCAGGTCAAACACTGTCATCAGTCCAGAGAAATGTCTGTTCTCAACTGCCACCTAATCGAGTGCACTTTCTAGTCCTACTTACAAAACGCGCTTCCAATGACAAGCAGCGTGGTCTGAGGAGATACATGTCACTGAAGGAGAAATAAATAGCACACTGCGATACGCATAAATGTTCCCTCACCCATCACGCTGTGCGCCGGTGACTTGAGAATGAGTTCCAGGGTTCAGGGAGAGAAGAGGGAGTGGAGGAAAAAGCGGCGAGGATCCAAGGTCAAAGGTGGAAGGTCACACAGCTGGTAAATCTCTTTAAAGCTCCTTTTTTTTTCTTCTTCTTTTTTTTTTAACACAGCACATTCCTTCACAGCAGGGCACCATTAGCTCGCCATCCATCTCTGCCTGATTTAACTCTGTCCTTGTGTGTGAAGTACATGTTTTTTTTGGGTAAACTCACGTGTGTGTGCATGAGTCAGACCAACGCTATGGCCTGAATATGAAATACATTTTTTAAGAAGACCACGAAACACTAAAGTAAATTTATTCCACATTATTCAAAGCAGCAACACCCCAGTCACAATGGGGTGGGTGCGGGTTGCCGGGTTTGTTTGTTTTTCTGCCTGCAGTACCCACGCTGATTTTAAGTGGTGGTAGAGTGGGTGGGGGGCTTTTAAGTCCTGCAACTAATGCATAAACAAGACCCTTTTCTCTGTCTCGCTGTCTTTTATTTTCCCTGCGTGTTTGTCATTTTACACACCCATGCTGTGTGTTGTTGTGCTCTGTATCCAACTGCACGGAGTTTGGCAAGAAAAGCAAAGACTGATGTGGAGGCAAGTCAGAGCAAGGCCACTCGGCTTTATCGCAACAATGTCAAGAACGCGGTGCCACAGACATGCAGATGTCGCACACGC
>JAUESE010000062.1:5138165-5151895 GCA_032274725.1 Malacoctenus triangulatus
CACACACACACACACACACACACACACACACACACACACACACACACACACACACACACACACACACACACGAATACAGAGTGCTTTTATGCACACAGCACACACACATGGGCATCAAAGCCCCCTATCATGCAAAGCCAATCCTCGACACTTCAGAAAAGGCTTTATGCTCGATGTCATGGGTCTGTGCCACATACCAATCATTTATTAATCACGCCGCACAACTCACCAACGCTTAATGGCACAATCCGCTATTTCCCCTCTGACACGCCAACAGTTAACTGAAGACTAGACCGAAGCTGGAAAAGAAATGACTGCCATGTTTTGACATCTGTAAACATTATATGGCATTTTCACCGCAGCGAGCAACAAGCCAGCTCCTTTGTACAAAAGGACTTTAAATGGAGACAGGCATATTGTCCTGATGTTTACGGATCCGACTGCACACAGGAGTCAGAGATCAAGGTCGCACACTGATGACTCTCAGCCACAACAGCAACAAAGAATAAATCTGAGCAAGTTCAACCTTTCCTTTTCCAACAGATATAGGACCACCGCCTTAAAACTGTATTCAGAACTAACATTTAATGAATTTCTGGTGATTGAGATATTTAAAAACATATTTTTATATGTTGAGGAACATTTAAGTGTTTTGTTGATAGGCCATCAGACAAACAGGGGAGTAAATAGAGACATTGACAAACTGGGGGAAAAAAATACGAAGTGGAGAATTGTGTCGACACATCATTTTTTAGAGTGCGTGCACAGATAGTTAACCTCAGCAGTGGCAGATTATATTAACCTTTTAGAGGAAGTGTTTGCATATGGAAGGAGGGGAGAGGGGGAGAGAGGGAGGGAGAGAGAGAGAGAGAGAGAGAGAGAGAGAGAGAGAGAGAGAGGTAGAAGCAAGCGCTGCAGTATAGCCGAGGGGTTGAATTAATGAGATTGGAGGTATCTGCATGGCTGCACATTTTGACTGGGCTTTGGATGAGGACAGGGAAAGAGAGAGAAAGAGGAGAGGAACGGGGAGTGGGGAGGTCAGGGCAAGCAAAGGAGGTGAAACACACAAGCACGCATGCACTCGCATACACGCACACATACACACACACACCCACACCGCATGTTAGTGCTGAAAGCTTCTCATCTTCAGCTCCCCAGTTCTAACCTTCAATTAACCTTCCTCCTGAATAGAGGAGCGTATGAGTGGTCTGGACAAGTGTGAGTGTCTCTGATTGTGCACACGCACCATCCTCTTCCCTCCACCACTGATGTGTGTGTGTGCCTGCTCACCAGCACACACACATCTGTTCCTGTTCACTTGCAGAAACAATTACACCCACCCCCATCTTTTTTTATTCCAGCATTCACGCAATTCAAAACATTCAACAACGCAAATTTTTCGATTAGTTAAGTGTTGCTTCTACATTTTCTTCTTCTCCTGTCTCTAGAACGCCACAGAAACTTCCCGGGATATCTGTGTAAACTCTGAAATCTGATTTGGTACATACACAAACTAACAGTGTTGGTTTATTTGAACACAGAGTTTTGTGCTTTTGTCACAGACAAATGAAAAGTGAAAAAGCTGAAACCTTTCCAACAGTAAAGCGTGGACGGACTGTTAAAGTCAGACATTTTTTTGAGAATGTGTTGAAGAGTGCTGATTTGAAAGTTTTACTTTGCCGTTGCTTTGCTTTTTCCTAAGCAGGTGGATTGAAGCACTTGGGACTCATTTTTGGCCCCCGCCCCTCCCTCCCTCCCCTGCCATCTTACAGACTTTAAATTACATCCAGTGAGACAGGAGGAGGGAAAGACGGGGAGGGTGTGAGATGAACAGTAAAAACTGCAGATCAGTTCCTTTCTCTCTCTCTCCAGGAAAACACTATATTTTGCCTGTTGCTACTCTCTTACCTTCCTCACGAGCCAGAGCTGCGACTAAAAATAGCAAGTTCCAGCCTGTTCGTATGTGTGTGCGTGTCTGTGTGCGCAGGCTCGCTGCAGCTGCTCGGAGGGAAGGGTTGAAGTGAAGTTGATGAGGGCCACATAAACACTGAACATCTGTGTGAGCCTATTCATACTGTAAAAATATAGTCGGCTGCAGAGGGCACACGTGTGTGTGTGTCCATGAGTTTGGGGGACAACGCCCCACTCTACCCACTCTTTCTCTCTTTCTCCCTCCCTCTGTTGGACCAAACCACTGTTGCCCCCCCCATTCTGCATTCCACCAGACTTGAGGGGCCCACGATGACTTCCTGGCCGACTCTCTCGCTCCCTCTGGTCCATTTTTGCACAACGTGTTCACGTGGGTACTCCTGAGTATTCCTGGGCAATAGCTGAGCGAGGACCGAAACACCAACACTGATATTCGGCATGTCAGACCTGCAAATGAGGAAATCCGTCTCTCTTTACAGACATGGCGACATTGTGCTTGTTTGCCTGTTTTTAATGGGAAATATATAAACAAGCAAGTCTAATTAGAGATCTCTTTTTAAGTGGGGGATTTTAACCTGTGTAGTATTGTCAAATCGCTCCCTTCTTTCTTTCACACACATTGACGTACAACTGACATATTTAGAAAGACAAAAAGGAGCAGGGAACAAAAGGATACTGAAGTATTTAGTCAGACTCATTAGAGCATGTACGTACACTCTGTCTTCATGTAAAAACCATGTTGCATGAATGTTAATACACTTGGCGACATCGCATTACATGTGTGACGACGTTCAGGGACGTGCGAGTGCGTGTTCCAATAAGGAGGGAACAGAAGGCGGCTGCATGTATCTACAAGCACTCCAGTGACGTGTGGTCACTCGTCCTGAGGCGACTGGGCTCAGCTCGAGAAACGAGGCGTGGCCACGGCCCTCCAATGACAGTCCACCGATACGATGGCATGTGGACCAGGCTTGAGATGTCCCCTTGTTCTTCTTTATCAACATGGTTCGCTTGAGCGTTTCAATGTGTTTCCACCAAGAGTGACTAATTAAAATATGGTCCATCCAATATAATTTCCATCAAAGCACGGCATCAAGTGTAATTTTACGAATTTTGCATGCAATAAGAACATGACTACGCATCATGTACGCACTGACGTTGCAAGATGATTATTTCAGGTGTGATGTGTAGTTCAATGTGTTTAAACCTTTTGGATGTTCATGAATTATTTTCATGCTGATCCACAACTTCCTGTCTCAATTCTGAAAGAGTGGACTAAATATTGAAAACACATACTTAGCAATGATTTCAAATGTGCACAGCTGTTTGTCTTTTGACAGAAGATCAATGTTTTATACATTAATCAATGTCAAGCTAAGGTGAAAGCAGGCAGAAAAAGCCAGAGACTGCTGAACCACCAGAGAAGTGGCTACTGTTACATATCTTTTGACATATTTGGGAATGTTTTTGAGCTTGTTTGTGAAATATGACAGATTCAATTCAGCATAAAATTCTCAGTGGAACAGAGAGACATAGATGAAAACTGAAGCTGAGACACCATGAAAGATCAGCACAAGCCGCAGCACTGTGCACAGCCATTTTATATCCAGCAGCATTCACTGTCTTTACGACTGTCCTGCTCTGCCTCCACGAAAGATTTCCAGGAAATCGACACTTTACACCCAAAAAAAAAAAAAAAAAAGCAACCAATATTCAAACTCCACTGGTACCAGTCAACCTGCACTTTGCATCCACAAAGTGAGAAAATGATTTGTGCTTCGGATGCCAGAAAGACAGCCTGGCTCTCTGGCAACCTCTGAAATCTACATAAAAAAGCAGAACTTCAGCACAAACAAGTTGAAGCAGTGGTTAAAGGCTGAATCCAAAGCAGCATGTGAGGGAATCTGGTCTACTTTTGAGAAACTATGCATTTGCAACAACATTTGGCATCAACAATTCTTCCAAAACTAAAATTTTAAAAACATGTTCTGATTTCTTGCAAATGTTCCTCAATACCTTGAACTTTTTGCTCCCATTGTCATTCAGTATGCTCAAATGTTAGCAATAAAGTGCTTTAAAGATGTTTTCACATAAAAAGGGGAGCGAATGATGTCAAAAAGTGCATCACTTTATATTTTTAGGTCAGAGCTTTCAAGTGTTGGTTGAAAAACACTACTTGAGAAGAAGACATGGGCCGTAATGGACATTGAGTCCCCGCCGTTTGATCAGGATAAAGCTGTCCAAGTTGTTCTGACTTCTAGTGCTGCTTGTTAATTAGGGAGGCAGCAAGATACTGGATCATTTGGAAACGACAGGCCGGAGCGATAGAAGCCAGCGAGCTGGGGGGAGGCATACAGAGGCTCAGGGAAGTTTGGTGCTGAAGACAGAAAGTAGCAGATTGTGCGGCAAAAATGTCATCAAAAACTCAAGCCAATGCATCCAATCTCACATATTTTAGAATTTCATTATCATCCGAATGGGAGAGAGTCCAGAGATGTCTTAATAAGCTGCCCAGTGAAGGTGTACGCTGGGAGATTGTATGGTTGTGTGTGTGTGTGTGTGTGTGTGTGTGTGTGTGTGTGTGTGTGTGTGTGTGTCAGTCATGCAAAGTAGGATTCCAAACAGCTCTACAGGACTCGTCTCCAGTTTCAGAAAGGAAGCCGTCTGCAGGATTCCTCCCACAGGATCCCGAGCTGCGACTGGGTCCTTGAAAAAACTCAACAGGGTAAATCATAGAACCACGAGTGGTTTGTTTTTGGGTTTGTTTGGTTATTTTAAGAATCATTTTGCTTTTTTTGTTTTTTTTGCACAACAGTGCGTTTCCCATGTATAACTTCAAGTTCAACATTGAACTAAAAGATTGGCTGGTTGGCAACCAGGCTGTCAGTGTCAATAAGGTGAGCATTATTTTGGCTACTGTAATCGAATTGCATTCTTGTTACTATTTTTCCACTTGAGAACCATCCAGAGAGAGAGAGAGAGAGAGAGAGAGAGAGGGAGAGAGAGAGAGAGAGAGAGAGAGAGAGAGAGAGAGAGAGAGAGAGAGGGCTGAGCGATCGAGCACTCCAGGCTGAGGAATGCAAAAGGGAAAATAAAGCTGAGGAGAAGAAAAACAAAGAGCAGAGCAGGAAAGAGACAGAGGGAGAAAGAAAATCAATACCTTGCCTTGAAGAGAGGCCTACACCAAAGGTGCAATTATGCTAAATGTGTTTTGTTTACGCGGCAGCAGGCCACAGACGTTTCACAACCATGGGTGGGCAGGAGCTAAATTAAAACGTTAAGACTTTGGGGTCTAATGTCTCCAAACAAATGTATTCTGATTCGTAATTCCAACCATATTTCTGCCATTCTCAAAGAAACAAGACGACATTGCAGACAAAAACTGTCACTGGATAACATACCCTGAACACACCTTCATACAGCTGTTGGCCTGAAACTCCAACAAAGATTTTTCACAAACTGTTTGAGTCAAAATAACTATTTTCTGTATTCTGATCCGAGGATATTGAGTGACACCATGCAACTGCTGCAACTGCTTACTCATTCTTAGTTCATCACCAATCACATGTTTACCTACGTTATATTATAGAATCCAAAGTGGAAATGAGCAGAAAACAGTCATTTGACAGGAAGAGCAGGAAGAGGAGTAATCTCAGGTAATGCTCCTCCTTATCTTCAAGGTAACAAGACAGTTATAATCATGCACTGTGTCTTTACAGTGAGCCACTCTGCTTCAAATTTGCTCATGTTTGAATCGTCGTACCTGACTTTTTTCCCTCCCAGTGGGCAAAGTGAGAAAATGTTGAATCGAACTGCCAAAACACGGCCCGAATCCACAACATATCTTTCAAAAAATGAAAGAAATAGAAACAGAAGCATTTCGATGTGTGAACAATGCCTCGGTCCGTGGAGGCCGAGCGTCACGACAGCTGTCAGACTATACGCATCTGTAAAGCAACTGTACAAAGTGCTTTATACTGTGCCCAATGCAGATGTGTCCAAGTTTAGTGACTAACAGTGTTGATAAAACAAAAGTCCTACAGTATGGCATCTCACTTGAGTGTGGTTAGTGCCATTATTCACGGGCAATTCTGGCGTGTAGCCCGCAAGCCACTGTGCTTCAAGAAACACATCTGAACACCATGTGACAGTGGTTGGAGGCGCAACAGCTGAAGTATTAAAAACCAAACAACAACATGGCCACATGAAGGGCTGTAGTGGCAAAAAGGGACAATTCTTGTTGGATACCCTGCAGCATCGCTGTGGAGCACCACAAGCCTCTGGAGCTGTGGTAACTTCAAAGGGACGGGGGTGTGAAAGTGGCAAGGTTAGCTTCACAAAGTCCTGCCCCTCTATAGTGGAGCATTCCTGTCACAAACAAACGCGGAATGTCAACAGCTGTTCCAGCGTCTTCAAAGGATCTCTTCTCCTCCTTGCGCCTAAAGATATCACAGCCATGTCTCGATGCTAATCCAATCAACGGTCCTCTCCGACTGACTTGTCCGGTGGCCTAAAGTCCCGCCGTTTGTCAAAACCGCGGCCCGCTGTGAAATTTGAGCCGACGTGTGAAGGACAAGATGACAGCGTCAGGTGACTGTCACCATCAGCGCGCGGTAAAGGAAGCGTCAACTTTGAAATCATATGAGCAGTTTCAAAAACAAGGTTTCCCGTCGAGATCAACTCGCTAGGAACCAATCTTGGGTGGCTAGTCTGTGCAGAGGGAGGAGAGAGAGAGCATGGTGTGAGCAAACTGCACTGGCTGAAACCTGTGGTTACATTTACAATTAAGGAATGTATAAACTAAAAGGAACATCAAGGGGTGTCTGAGTTTTGTGTGCATGAATGCAGGTGATGAGCAGTGCGCAGTAAAAAGATAAAAGCAGAGGGACGCATGATTCACCTTGTGTCAACAATGCTACGATCCTGCATGGCAGCATCCCAAAAAGAAACAGAACAAACCAGCCAAATGGTGCTACACTAAGTTTCCATGTTTACTTAGCCGAATAGCCCAAGAGTCTGAAGGCAGCCTGTGAATCAGGCGCACGCCGGTAGGACTCAAATCTTCCCTGAACTGCTTATAGCACTGTAGATCACCTGCTGCCTTTATCAGCTGCTACTATTTCTATCTGTGGCCTTTAGTCCATTTTCACCCACCACAGAGGTCATCCAAAAGCAGGAATTGCTATCAAGGCACTGTAAGCACCGAGTGGGGGCTGCTGAGGTAAGAATGGGTAGATGTCATGCATTACACTTGACTTGTGGGGGAAGGAATTTGTCATTGAATACATTATAAAGAGGGATTATCGAAATAAGACTTTTCAGTCAAACTTTTTTTAACTGCTGGATAATGAGGGGGAGGGAAGGATCAGCGAAACAAAGGAAGGAAAGCGGGTGCCCCGAGTGGGAACCAGCTTTTCTTTTGGGGCTATTCGACTGTGTCGGGCCAGTAACTTCTCTTCAATCCACTGCAACACACTGATGTAGTAATCTGAGAGCTGTAGAAGATCAGTCCATAGCAACAAATAGACTGAGGGCGCTTTCACACCAGGCCAGTCAGAGGTCTCGGTTCAATTGGGTGTGGAAGGTCAAAAAAATGTCATGCTTTCATTTGGTTTGGTTCACTTTCGGAAAAAAAAGACCAAATCACCTGGAAAACATTATGCAAGTTACAACCGCCGCAGCTGCCAGTTTGGGGCACTGTTGCCAGGAGCAAACGCTGATTAGCAACAACAATGCTGGAGAAAGAAGAAAACCTGGCACTTCGATTGGACCACGCCAAAAACAAGGAGCTTCCCAGTAACAGCAGCGAGCGGGCAGCGTGCCGTCACTTCCTGCCTTTGCGCCACTTGGTCGTCTTGGTTGTCACACAGTGACAACAGGAGATGAAGTGCCAGGGTTCACCTCCAAGTGAGCCAAGACCCACATTTTCAGCTGGACCTTGCTTGCACTGGGCCAAAGTTTCAGATGCTTTTTCAGCACCCCCCCCCAAAAAAAACCACACGGTATATACACAGGCTCTGGCCTGACAAGAGTGCACCAAACAGTGTTGGTGTGAATGCACCCTGTAATAAAGAGTCTGTGAAAGAGTGTGGTTCCTTTGTGAGATTCTCCCTCCCTCAGCCACACTGCCTGATTTTCACTCTTTCTTTATATTTGCACCTTTGCTTCCCTTCCTCTTGTTTTCATTCTCTCTCTCTCTCTCTCTCCCTTTCTCTCCCTCCCTCCCTCCCTCCCTCCCTCCCTCCCCAAGGCTGGCAATCTTGGTCTCAGAGGAATCTACGGTCATTCCCCTCCTCCTCTGCTGCTTCCTCTTCCTCCCACTCCTCTCTCTGTCTCTCCATTTCTCTCTGTAAAAGAAGAGCCTCCTTATAAACCACACACACACACACACACACACACACACACACACACACACGCACGCATATCTCGGCATTCTTCTCTCTCCCTTCATCCCTTCCTCTTGTCTCAGCGCCCAGCGTTGCATGCCCACGCCACCCGCGCCAACGGGTCAAGTGCATGCAATCGCCTCAGCTAACAACCTGCACCGACTCAGATCAAGCGAGATCATGGACTCCGGGGTAAAAATATCCCGCACATTTGGCCGCTATTCAAAGCCAAAGTGCAAATTGGCTTTGTGAGGTGGGGGTCACTTTGGAGCGCAGTGGACGCTGGTGGGCAAGGATTCGAACTTTTGAAAACATCTTAACCACATCAGATTCAATATGCAGTGTCAAAAATGAACAAGAGAAGATTGTAAATTGCTCTGTGGGTTGTGTTGCTGTTGAAGGGCAAGATGTCCTCTTGTTTGTTATTCAGGAGTCAATTACAGCGTTGTTTGGCAAGCAGATAAATTTAAGTTAACAGGACAAGAGGCCAAAGTCACCTTCAAAACAAGACATGAAGAGGGTGTGCTGTTGGGTGAGCTTGGTGGTGCGAGCTGGAAATGGGTGTTTGTGATGAAGGAAGCCAAATACTGAACTGTGAAGGAGCCGACAGAAAGTAGTTCCAGAGCGTGGCTCTGAAATGTGCAAATTCACATACACACAGATGGTTGCAGTTACAAATTATGTAATGATCTCCTCAAACTAATACAGACTCATGCAGACAGTCGAGTTATACACACTTCGTATGAGCCGTCACACACGGTGCTGCTCTGGTTTAGTGGAGAGGATACCCTCATCTGTTTACAGGCCCGCGTGCCAGCGCTCGCTTCAGCTATTAAAGAGGAAGCATCAAGTAGAGGTTTCAATTACAATGATGGCAGGGGGAAAAAATTAAAGGTGCTTGAACAGCATAATAACCACTAAAATGTCTCGACACACAAATTTTCTCTTTGCACACAAGCAAAAGGTAATTTTTCATGGTATGCCAGTTATAGCAGTGAGCGGTTCTCACTCGAAATTTACTGATACAAACAGAGAAAAGCTGAATCTGTGTCAGCCTTGAAACTACAAGGTGATGACAGTCAGACTGCAGGTGAGCAGGACAACAAAGCCATGTGATGTAGGTGTGGGCGCACATGCCATTGGTTAAGGCAAAGGACCTGAAACCTTATCGCCCCCACCCACCCACACCATTTACGTACCAACCATCCACAGCTGCGGCTGACCAATCAGTGCCGTGCTCACAGTGGTCACAGCAAGCAGGAGACGAAGGGATGCAAATCACACCTGACCCGTGGTTTCATGTCGTTGGAACTTGCAGACGGACGGTGATTTCCCAGAGCGAATCAGAGACTGACAAAAGAAACAAAGTCAAATTTCTTCTTTCAGCAAATTCCATGACATCCTGTCATGATGTCTTGCAAAAAGGTGTCGTCTCAAGTACAAGCTATCACACCTTCATGCCTGGTCCAATCACTTCTTAGGCATTGACCTACTCGTCTTTTGTATTTCACTGACAATTGCCCCTGTCCATATAAGAAGCCGGATATCACAATTTTTCAAAGTGAATTTCAACTGACTTTCTTCTGTAAGGTTGCTGACTTAATCTCGTGAGGAGACATACTCACCAACCACATTCAAATCCCCCTTTTTAACCGTAAACCACAGGGGTCAAACCTATCTAACCATGACTCCCACACGTGGCTGACGCTCTCTGGATTCCATCTTATTAACAAAAGCAAAGCCTCAGACCACCGCCGAGCATCTGCAGGCCTCTTTGGCAATGCACAGTATCACACACACACACGCACACACACACACACAACTATGTAGACCCCTCAAGCTGTCAAGAGGCACAGGAACACACTCACTCACATCCACACAGATGGAGTCATCTTGGGTTACACATAACTCCTAACAAAGCCTCCCCGTTTTATGTGCTGTAAATTCTACACAAAGGAGAAAGGGGGGTGGTGGTGGGGGGGGTCTGAACATTTTGTGTGAAATTCCCACTTTGAAGTGAGTGACGCACTAGAAGTGAAGGAAAATAGCTCACTTCAAAGCCCAGTCCAGGTTCCTCAAGGTTCCTCCTGGCTTCTTTCTATAAACATTGTATGTTCAACTCCAATCTGCCTGAGAGGCTTAAGGTTTGCTGTCAGAGTGAAAGGAAAAATTGTTACACTTCAAATTGTTCCAAATAGGTAAACCTCAGTACTCACTGTAGAGAAAAAAATTAACCACCCTCAAAGCTCTTGCATCATGACTTCTTACATTTCTGTGCAAACCTTCAGACATCGATTCCAGGATGGATGCTACGTTACCTAATTGGCTAATCAATTACATACATGCTAGCTTACATCCGTTAATCACCAGATTTTATAGCAGTTGCTGTAAACCTCGATCACTATATTCAGAAACTTGTCCCGGGAGACAGAGTGAAGCCACAGGAGGTCAACTCACTACATAGATTCAAGAGGGTAAAAGGTATAAAATGTAGATTAATGAGTGTTCAAAGCAAAAAGAAAGAGGTCTGTTGTTATTCAGTCTATAGCTGAGGTTAATAAGTGAGGTGTGGATTGAGAGAAGCTAGTGAACGGATGTGTTACCGGCTCGGTCTCGATCAAAAATGCATTCCAAAGAAGTGGCACGGATGTGTTGTTAGTAACCCAGAGAGCTTTTCACTCTAAATTTAAAAAAAAAGTTCATTTTTCAGAGGGATGAAGCACAACGAACTCCTATGACCACACATGAATATGACACAGCAGTTAATCCCTCATCTCTTCAGTGCCCGTTTAATATTCATGTCTCATATGACACAAGCGGAGGCAAAGGCCACCATCCATCATGTTGAAAACTGCCTTCGCCGCTCTTCTGATTATCATCCTGCACCGACGCCGGACCACCCTCTCGAAACACATGCTACTCCCATGCGATACTCTCGAAAGCCGACGGCCGAGCAAAAGCCCCCTGTGAATTACAATGGCGGGGTTCACTTTGTCATTAACTGGCTTGGCTCTCAGCCTGGGGACCACACCATTACCTCTACACGGGGGTACAGCCCACAGACAGCTGTTGGTCTCACTATGGGGTAAAAGAAAAAAAGGAAGGGGGACAAAAGATAAGCAACATAAATGCAGACTAATAATTTCCAGAGTCTGGAGGACTTTGCCAAATTGCTAAATGCCTCAAAGCTAAAATCTTAAATAAGGCCATTTGTCAAGAGCCGACGTAAATGCCATTGTTGAATCCAACAGAATAATATGCAAATTTGCGTCACCTGATCACTCCGGTCTAGACTATATTTTGCTACAATATGCTACGCCGACATACTGTTGCTCCGTAATCAGCGCATCAACGCGTTTGGTTCTGTGCAAATGCGAGACATAAAACCGAGTTAGATAGGCAGATAAATGATCTTGTTGGCTGGGGGAGTGGTTCTGGCCGGGGCCATTTAGGCACATCTCCTCTGGCATCAGCTCCACTCTGAGCCCTGGCACAGGCCTCACCAGCAGCAGTTGGCAAGTGCGGTGGATGGCCATCTTAGTGATTGCAGAATTGGGAGCACCCCTGTGCGTCTGAGAGACCGTTTGGCTGTGGTTTAAAAAGCCACTAAACCCCCAATCTGCTCCTTCCTATTTTTGCCCTTATGGTATATCCCTGGAGGGCACAGGTTCAAATTCATTAGTGCTCCTTTATCTCCATGAAAATGGGAGACCCTCTGCTCCCCATCCACCTCCTGTCTCTAAGCCGCTGGCTGCCTCCGCTGCTGTACTCCCTCTTCTTCACCCACACAACTCCGATTCTTTGTTTCTCGCTTCTTTGTGTTTGTCCCCCGTTCGGTTTCTGCCACACTAACCCAAGGGCAGGCGTGGAGGCAGTGTGAGCAGTAGCCCCCCATTTCCCTGCCAAAACTTGCTTTAGTCTTCCCTTTCATGCCTTTTTTTTTTTCTGTCACCCTAACTGCACCCTGTTGAGATTACAGATTGGGGTAAAATGACAAATGTCACTAGGCCTGCCTTGAGGGGTGAGGATAGTGGTTGGATTTATCTCCAAATCTTTCCACCCCCAGCATGCCCCCCTTCCCTCCCCCCTCTCTCCCCTCCCCTCTGGCTAAAAAACTGAATCACCCCAGTGGACAGGGAGGAACCTTGGCAGGCTTCAAATGTGGGCTTTGTGCTCACATTTTAGCTCGGTAGCTGACACTTTTATTTCGAAAAACTTGCAAGAAGCACGCAAAAACTTCAGTTGGTAGTTTCCGCTCCAGGGCATAAACTGGACATTATTGGGTCCAGGCAATGAAAGAGGTTTTTTGTTTTCCAACGTTTATCCTATTTGTTTTTTGGATAAATTTTGCTTCAGGTTGATGAGCACCAATACAGCCCCTCTGTGTTCAGTTTAAAAGCGTTTTCAAATAAGTTTGACTTTCATTTTTGCATTTTATTTCCCCAAACAAGGTTCCTGATTCTTCCACCGCACCATTTATAACACGCTTCTTCCTCCGAAGTGTATTTCACTTCTCTTTCCCACATGGTGGCATCAGGCTGCAAGTTTAATCAGAGCAGAACTGGCTCCTCGCTTCCTTCTGTCTCAACACTATCAACTTATATCGACAGCAAATAGACAGACTCCGATAACAGCCTTGTTTATTTCCCTTTAAAAATTCCATCTACTTTCCTCCGCCTTCGCCGGCCCAATTCCCTTTTCCGCAAGATAAACTAACAGGTGTCTGCTTACATTTTGCTCTTCATATTGGATGATTCAAACAACACTGTTAGAATATGTAAGTAGTGGTTCAGTTTCCACTGGCCACTTCCTTTGGGGTTTGTGGCTATTGATAAACAATACTTTCTATTACAGCGTTATCTGAGACATTATCACTCCTGTGATATCTCTGAATTCTGGACCACAATTAGTTTTACGTTCACTTCCTTTGATTAAAATTTCCAGATTGTCCGTGGTGCCTCTCGCACCACAAATGTTACAGTAAGTTCAATCATCCTTTGTAACAACACGCCAGATGACTTTAACTAGACAGCAGTGACACTGTCACAGCAGGAGGTGGGGGGGGGGGGTGATTCGTCTCTGTAATGACCCAGCTCAGACTGTTTGCCATAAAATGTGTCAAAGACGCCATCTCAGCTGCCTCATTGCCTATTGACCACCTGGTGAAGCCTCTCAATGCCACAAAATGACAAACAAAAAACTTGTACGCTTGAAAAGTTCAGATGATTGTAGTCAGTAAACTTACACTTCTCGAGTGAAATGTTTGGTGTTTAACGTTACTGCGAGATTCCCCCCAAAATTTATTCCACATTTTGTCCAAGAACAAAGCGGTGACAGCACGGAGGGGGGGGGGGGGGGGGGGGGGGGGGGGGGGGGGGGGGGGGGGGGGGGGGGGGGGGGGGGGGGGGGGGGGGG
>JAUESE010000062.1:5152461-5167581 GCA_032274725.1 Malacoctenus triangulatus
CATCCCCGCACTGCACCTCCCCCCTCACTGACCGCCCCTCCCCCGACCCCCCCCCCCCCCCCCTCCTCCTCCTCCTGATGGTGATAATCTCCCCAACCACTGCTGGTTCTTCTGATTGCTATGTTGTCATTCTTCCCCGAAACCTCAATCGCTTTTTAATCAGGATTATCTTTGCTGGCACAAGACGCAAGAGTTAATTAGGGGTCCAGACACTGCAGGTGCCGGAGTCCTCCTGGAACTCCCTTTTTTTTTTAATGTTCCTTTTTTTTTTTTAACTCCTATTTGTACAGCCCACAAAAACTAGAAACAGACAGAACACTAGACGCTATTATTACAAAAGAACAACATCTTGTAAAATACCTGCATGAAGGAGACCCTGAGTAAATTATGATCACTGTCACTGTGCACTGAAGCCATTTTATCATTTGTATTTGGGACAAGTGTCTTTCACGACTTTTCAGGGACACGTTCTCACACTGGAAAGTGAATTTTTTTTGTTCTTTGCATTCATCTCCCAACCACAAAACAAATGTCGGAAAAAACAACTAAATCTTCAACTTCTTGTGAGAGAAATGAAAATGCCAGGTTGCCCACTCTGTTTCCTGTCAGCTGGAATACAGCGGAGAGGGCCTGTCTCCATTTACATACAAATGTCACCTTCTATCTTCCCAGGGGCTCGGCAAGGTTTTACTCTCTTCACCGTGATGCGCTTGACAAACCTTTCTTCGCCGTCTGGGAGACAAGCTTGTGTTGCGCAGCGAGAGAGGGTGAGGAAACTCAATGCATTTCGCCGCTGGTGCCTTCCCTCTGTCTTCTTTCACTTTTACGCGCCACTGGTATGCTGTAATTTGTGTATCCAGACTGGAGTACATCGGCTTTGTTTCCTTTTCACTGGAAGATGAGGCGGCGTGCTGTTTGAAAAGGCGCCCTGGCTGCTGAGGTTGTAATTACTGAGGAAGTCTTATTATTGGGTACTTTGATGGGGGAGTTTTGTTGTGATTGGAGGGCTCTTAATACAAAATTAGGCATCTCCAGAAGCGGCACAGTGGAGAGACTGGGTTAGACGTGAATGCAGAATAAGCCCCGTCATGTCATGAGATGGAGGGCGGCATCATCTGCGTACAAACATCCATCCTCATCAGATCAGATAGCCCGAGCTGAGAGTGCTGCTCGCATTGCCAGAGATGCGGATGTAGCCCTTTTTTTGTGGGTGAGTGGCCCACATAGTGAATCTGCGCTATTTCTCATAAACCAGGACGTGTATCCCCTGATGCATAGGGATGAACAATCAGCCTGACAGGCAGGTAGTTACTCCTTCTTAACCCTGGCAAGCACCGAGTGATGCAACAGAACAGCAGACCCCCTCCCTCCCTCCCTCCCTCCCCCGCCTCCGTCTCCCGCTTCTCTCTCAGTCTCCTTCTTGTACCTTTTTTCAGTCAGTCCTCATCTTTCTCCTCTTCCTGAGCTTCCTAATTTTCGCACACTCCCTCTCCTTATTATTCTTTCCTCTTTTTTCGCTCTCTCCCCCCCTTCCTCCCTTTTCTATTCACTGGCTCCATCTCTCCCTCTCTCTCTCCCTTTCCCAGAGGCCCATGTTTCCTTGCTTGCATTACACACAATTACTTCCATCCATCAATTATCTGCCTACTCCTCTTTAGCTAGCCCACGTCCCGGTCCCCACACTATGACAACAACCCTCCCCCCCCCCCCCCCCCCATCCTGGTTACACATGTTTCTCTACGACCCCCATTTCTCACCCCAACCTCTCCTTGGAAACTGGCTGTACCTTCCCGCTCCCTTTCCCTCCCTCCCCTTCTACTCCCTTTTCTTCCTTTAAATCCCCACCACCTCCCACCCCCTCCCACCCCCGTCCAACACCAGATGTCCCTGAAGTTTGGGTGAGGGTGTGCATGTGTGGGGAAAGCAGGAACAAAAGGACAGGGTGGCTGTGGTGGGGACACAGATGGGTGGTTGGTTTTGGGGGGGAGAGGGGGGGGTTCATCTAGATGATACCCAGCCTTTTTACCCTGTGTTCCGTGGGCAACGTCGGATTAACGTCTTTTAGCACACGCCAGCCGACTCACACCTTTTTTTTTTTTTACAGTTTCACACCAATCTGTCCCTGGACTAAAGACTATTTTTTTGTGATACTTCTAATCACAACACACACACGTACATATATATTACAGTACTTCAAGAGAGTTCATATATACACGCCTATACAATCTAACATTTTCTAACATAACTGTTCAGTTTTCCTCAAAAGACAGATCAGCCTTTCCAAAATGAAATTGCACAACCCTTTTTTTATATTATCTGAATAAATTAATAATTTTCAGTTGGCTGCAAAACAGCTCTCCAAGACTGCATGCCAAGAGAAATGTTCCCTGAGCTTCACTCTTGTCAAGTGAGTCTCCAGCAAGAAAACAGTGTGAGTTTAGGTGGGGTGAACAATGCAGAGAGAGAAAGAAAAGCAGAGGAAGCAGAAAGAAACTAAATGATTTTTCTCACACAACAGTCCAGCCACATAAATTGGTGCAAGAAAAGCAGCATTCTGAATCTTTGGGAACAGGACTTGTGCACATCATGCTTTAAAGACACTCATTACACAAATGGCTCCACAGTCTGGTGTGTTGCAGCATCATCAAAAACCCTGAAGAGCCTGGATTAAATGGGCTAACTGCAACCTGTTTGAACCCTTCACACATAAGAATGGGATCCTTATAACCCCGACTCCCCCCCCCCACCACCACCACCACGTCTGCAGAGCCTCCTGCGGGGTCAAACTGCTGGGGCACAGGGCAGCCCTTCCTGTCAGGCTCAGTTTGCAAGGACGAGAAAGAGGCAGACGCCCCGAGGACAACCTCTGTGCATCAATCTGGGGGCAGCCAGCTGGTAATCACACTTAACAGCCCAACAGCAAGCGCGAGGAGACGCCCAGAGGGGACGCAGACACGGAGACAAGACCGGACACGCCCACTGGATGCCCGTCCCAGACCGAGTGTTAATTACTTCTCACCATGAAACACCAGGTCACATTAACTCCATGAGCATAAAGAGGACGGGATCAGGGCCAGAGGGGGGAAGTAGGGAGAATTGATGTTTGTGTGAATACACCATGTCTGGTACAGTTTCCCCTCTTGGGCTTTAACAGACGATGCGCCATGTTTGTTCAAGTGTGTTATATCTGGAGGGAGGCGGACTGAAGTGAAGGGGGGGGAGTAGCAAGCATCAACAGAGGGTCTGCTCCTGCTTGTCATCAGGAGCAGATTACTGTCACTTCATCAGAAGGAGCTGAAGCGAATCATTTTTGTAAAACCTGGAGGTGCCGAGGGAATGGGTGGAGGCAGGGGAGGTGACAGTGTGCTGATGTATTCCCAAAAGCTTTACCAGATTGTCTGGCGGGGATTAGTGCGTGGATGTGTATTAGAGGCAACCTTTCATCTCTGCACACAATGCATGGACATCCTCTGACAAGACACCTCTTGCACCTGAAACACTTGGACGCATAAGCAAGAAGATTGAGGAGTTTACAAAATTCAAGTTTAAATGCCTTAAAGAAACGTAGGGTATTGGAACAGTGATAACAGAAATACAATGAAGCATCTTTGTAATCCAAAAAGGAAAACAACAATTCTGTTTGAAGGGGGAAAAAAAATGGAGGCAAGAATGACTCATGCAAGTGAAAAAGATGAACTGGAGATAGAGAAAAGGTAAATTCTCTCTTCGTTCGCAGAATTTCGCATCTGAAATCTTTTAACGTATGATGAAAGGAAAAAGAAAAAAAAAAGACAAAAAGTGCAGAGTGCACCTTAAAGGAGACAGATAAATCTAGTGAGCACGATAGAGGGATGAAGAAAACCCAAGAATGAGCGGAGACCAGGGGAGCCTGACAGTCAGCCAAGATGCAAGGTGGACTTTAACTCAGCCAGAGACGGATCAATCCTGCTGAGTTCACACACACCTTATCACAGCCTCGTCTTATCTGGCCCCTGCCTCACAACCCGTGTCATCTCTGCTCAAAGTCCTTTCTAGGCTGTGTAGGAATGCTGACCCTCAGACTCGAGGAGACTTGGTGTGTACCTGTGACTTTTGGGAGCCGCGGGTCACGGCCGTTTATCCCCTCCACAAAGTTCAGACGGGGTCTCGGCGCCCAATTTTAGACCCGAGACAACAAGCAAGGGTGTCTGACTGAGTGCTCAATAAATCACCTGCCAGCCACCGGTCTCATATTTCCACCCCTGCAGCGAGGACAAAAATGTAGGTCTTTCGAATGAAACTGACACACCAGCCTCGAGACGTTTAACCTTGATGATGCATTCAGTTATCGCGGCTGCATTGCTCTGTTTGTCCTTTACGGCTGCTTTGCTAGTCCAGCCTTGACGAATAGCTGAGGTGTAAAACATCACTTCATTTGGAGTGCTTTCCTGTACATATTTAAAATAGATCCCAGAGAGCCTAGTGACTGGAAGGCACTCTCATATATGTATAACTGTACATATGTGTTCAGAGTCACAATAGGAGGATAGTTTCTTTGTGAACTTGTATTCTCGCAGCTTTCACAGTTTGAGGTTGGTTCAGAAAGTGTTTGTGTTGTCTGTGAGGGTTACGCAGTGATGCAGGCAAACGTATCCTGCAAGGTTAAGCTCGTGCCAAAGTCGCATTGCAAAAAGCGCAAGGGGCAGCCTCTTTGTTGTTATACAGTTGCAGACCAATTTTCCTTTTTTAGGATTTCTATGTTGATTCTTTTCTGCTCCTCTGTTTTTGCTTTTCCACATTGAGTGTGTTTATATAAAAATTTGAGACACAAAGAGCAGTTCCAGGCTTAAGGGGCTCAATAATTACTTTTCATGTTTGTGGAAACTCCACCACTCGCGTCGGCCTTTCAATAACAAAAGGTCACTCTTGTTCTCGCTGTTGCCACTAGCTGTTCTTGGAAATGTAGGGGAAAAAACCCAACACTTCGCCACACAGCAACAACTTGAATGCAATGAATATCATTAATATTATTTACCAGTGTAGGAACAGTTCACATCAGCTGAATGATGTATGAGGTAAATGCAAATGACCCATCAAAATTTATGAATTACCAGCATCCCAACAAGTCCTAATGTTTTCCTCAAATACATTCCAGCTGCAAAACTGCTTTTCTGTGGCTTGAAAGGCAATGAAGCTGCCGTTTGAAGACACACAGAGAGTGATCACCTTTCACTCTTGGCGGAGTCCACTTCCCACGGATAAAACGTTGGGTAAAAACACTGTATGATCTTTGTAGTGTGTGCAAATTGATCCTTAAGTCGTGCGGCTGTTGGATGTTACGATCACTGAGTGCTTCCCCCGGCCAGGTTAGGCGGCGAGGGAAGAGACGTGAACGACAGGGGAAGCCTGGTGCACAAATCAAAGAGGAGAGGAGGGGACACTTTACAAGAC
This sequence comes from Malacoctenus triangulatus, assembly GCA_032274725.1. Classification (NCBI taxonomy): domain Eukaryota; kingdom Metazoa; phylum Chordata; class Actinopteri; order Blenniiformes; family Labrisomidae; genus Malacoctenus; species Malacoctenus triangulatus. The sequence goes on from JAUESE010000062.1 coordinate 5,157,892, forward strand.
ACACTGGCTCCTGTTTTCACAGCCAGACTAATTGCACCTCGTGTCGCTGGAAGAGCACTGATTTAGCACTCGGAGCAAATTAAAATGAATAAACACAATTAGCTGGGAGTGCAACAGCGCCTCTGCATAGCGCACGGCTCTCCCTCTCTCGCTCTCTCTCCCTCCCACACCACCCTCACTCCAGAGCAGCTGCTATTAGCCATGTTCGTGCGTCAAGTGCAATGTGACTAATTGCAGAGCACTTGATAACACCAACATGCTGCTAATTTGGATTTCATCGAAATGAACAGGGCGCAGGGTGTGGTCCAGAAAGCACCGAACAAAAGAGGCACATCACTGAGCGCAGGCGCTACGCTCTTTGTGGCAAAAAGGGAAAATGATGAATGGTAGCATAACATCTTTTGCATTACAAACGTGCTGTAACGCACGGAAGGCAGAACTTGCTGCCTGTCCATAGTAAAGTCACAATCAGACCTCTAAAAATAGAAAAAATGATGGAAAACTGACCTTACTGGCCATGTTTTGAGTGATATTCAGAGAACATGTCGTGTGGATTGGACGCAGGTGTGCACATTTTTCTTCCAGATATTTTTGCCACAGCAGTCTCTCCATTTTTTCTCAGTGGACCACGTATGTAGTAATGTGCATCCCCAAAAAACTAAGCGTGCACACCGGGTCCTCTTTTTTTTTCAAAGCTTAGAACTTGTTTTGCTCCTTCTGGACCCTTTTCAAACGTTTTGACAACATCTCAGCATTTAAAGTGGAGTTTTCTCAGCCGGTAGCGCTCCTGACTCTCCCTCCCTGCCAAAGAAGAGAGGAGAATACACCCCATCGTTGAGGTAGGGGAAATAAAAGAAAAAAACAGCAGCGAACGTAATAATTGCAAAGGAAATGAATTTCAGAACCCCAAGGAGGACACTTCTCCGAGACCTTCATACTTAGGGGCTGAAAAAAAAAATCATATCCGGGGCACAATTCAATTAGCTTTCCTTCCAACTTGAGGGAAAGGAGCTCCAGGGAGAAATCAAAAGTTGAGTCCAATAAAAGAAGTTTTTCAAGGATGTAATGTTCTCACACGCCCCCTCCCCCCCACTATGCATTACCGCTGCTTACGAGCCTGCCACTCACAAACGCATCGATTTGTGATTCCTGCCGAGGACAAATAAATAAAGAAGGTAGATTAAATAAAAAACGGCACCAGGCTGATGCTGCTGTGACAGACACGCCGGTCACGCTCAGCCAGCTCCGCCTGGCAGCTCGCGCTCGCTCGCACTCGCTCGCGTGGCGTTTTGTCTTTGTTGCCCAGTTATGTGACAGTGATCAGGGGTGATGAATTGTTCAATTAAAGCCACATTAAGAATCCAGAACACACTTGACGTGCAGCCCCTTGGTTTATGCGCCGTCCAATTACCACTGAAGGACAACAATCCTACTCGCTACCGACAATCAACATGTGACTCTCGTCATAAGACAAATGGCTTTATTTATACAAGGTAGCACGCCGATCCCATCCTGGGATGCAAGACTGATGGGCTGGAGGTCCGAGGAACGGACAAAAAAGGAAGGTATTGTATATTTAAATCAATGTTTCCTTGTTACCGCTCTGCAGTTGACCCCTGATCTCTGAACTCTCTAAATTCACCAGCATTTTATGGTATTTTCGAGGGGCATCAATAATAAAAACACTAGTTTCAGCTGATTTGTTCAACGTCCAATAGATGAAATGCATTGCTTGTTCAGTTATTAGGGTGGGGGAGCGGGGGAGGGAGGATGTGGATATGTTGCCTGGGGAAGGTTTAGCCTTAAACGCTCCCATAAAATTAAGATCCATTGCAATTCAAATTGGACTCACTTGACTTAGTGAAGACTGACTTTATAAACAAAGGAGAGATAGAGCGATAGAGGAAGCAAGCGAGGGAGAGAGAGGAACCGTAGCCCAGAGCGAGATCTAAACTTTTCCAACAGTCACACAAAAGTTACTTCTTAAGGGAGAGGGGGAAAAAATCCACTAAAGTTCTGATGCTTAAAAAGAAAATCACACAGGTCTTTGTGAAGGCTTCACAGATTTAACTTGAAAAGACCATTTGTTGTCAATGGAGAAAAGGAATAAACTCAGTAAGAGGCCACTCTTAGGGAAACACAATGAAAATGAGACAGAAGTGAAGAAAAGGTGATTATGAGAAGTTCACCCTACCGTCACTGCAAGAAGAGCAGTTATCGATGACTCTGAAAGAATAGATTACTCCAGAATAGCAACACTAGATTCATCCATTCTCTGCAACTAATGACTGAAAACTGTGTGGTGTCAGTGCAAATTTTTAGGGACAGTTTGGACCCCAAAAAAAACCTCAGAGCAAAAAAGGATAAAAGCGTGCTTTAAATGTCTGGGTGATCTGTGGTTAAGACACAGATATCCCTATCAAATGTCTGCATTTGGGAAAGAGAGAAAAAAAAGTGCAGGAGGACAGAAAAGCCCCCCTGAGGGGCTGGTTCAGGTAAACGCTCCAATGCCTTCCTGCTGCCAACGCTGCAGGCTGGATGTTCACCACAGTTTCACACCGTGGCTTTAGCACAAAAATTAAACTCGACCTGATTTTGGGACTTTATTGGAAGCAAAATGAATGTGGTGGCTTTGGAGACAACAAAATCCCAGCAAAGGCTTTGATGGAAAGTCCGTTTATTCAGGATGCACGTGAGCGGTTACTGAAAGAGATGTAAAGACATCAGATGGTGTCTTAATTTCGTACTTCCAAAAAAAGAAAAAAAAAATGCAGAAAGACCAAACCAAGCAAGGACAAAGAGGGCTCCTCGGGAACAAGTTGAACAGAGCGGAGAGCAGAGATTTATCTCCGTGTTTTCTTTCTCTAGCACGCGCGTTCGCATCACAAGAGGAACTTTCTACGTTTGCTCTCCAGCAGCCGTTGAACGGCACATAAACTGTTATTAACCGTCGTTTTGAGGCGCTTTCGCAGAAACCGTTAGGAGGCAGGAAAAGTTGGGTTCACTTACTTGAGCGGCGGGGAGAGAAAAAAGTACTCTGAAGACGACCCCCCCAGTTGGTTTACGGGAGGGTGGGGGGGCACAGCTTTTTAAAAATCCGTGTTCGAGTTTACCTCGGCAGAAAATGGGTACGTTGCATCCTCGACGGTTCAAAAAAAACAAAAATAAAAAAAAAACGGGTATATTCCACTATCCTCCAGCTGCAGAGAGTCACTTGTTAACGGAGGGAGCGACTTTAGAATACTCCTATTATTCCCCCCGTGCGTGTGTATTCCGTCCCCCCGCAGATCAGTCGCTCCCACCCGGAGTCCGCTCCGTGAAAAGAAAAATAAAATACCCTACAATAATCCGCGCGCGACACCGCCATGCGCGGATCTCCGAGACGTGTATCTCTTTCTTGGCGTCTCTCTCGTTATCTCCGCGTCCCAGGTTTGGACTCCTTTTCTTCCCAAATCCACCTCGTACGGACTGGGGGTGGGGAGACAGGAGTCAAATACCCCCCTTTCTCCCTCCCCTCGATTGCAGGAGGAGAAAAAAAAACACGGAGCCCTGTGCTGCGTTCACTGCCGCCTCATAAACTTGGTCTCCTGACTTCTCCTTCAGCGTCAATCTTGACATTTGGTGCGTTCAAGTACGCTTTAGTCGGGAGTGTGTTTTTTTTTTAACACAGTGGTGCCTGAAACGAACGCGGCACCGTGTCTGAGCTTTGCTTTCATATTTTACTGCGCTGCCCGAAAGAGAAAAACTGTGGAAAGTAGTCAAAGCGACGCAGCCGTTTAACGAGGCACTAAGAACAGCTGCTAACCAAATCTGGAAATATCCTTGTTTAAACTTGAGGAACTTTTTTGTAAGAATATTATGATGCGTTTTGCAGGGATGCTTCAACAAAGACACAGACCGACAATGCTCAACAATAAGTCAGAAAATTAAAACAAAACTGGTCTTCAAATCATCACTTCATGAACCAGTAAATTCTTAGTCACATTGTGTCATAATTAGCTCACAGTATGCTCATTCATCTCTCATCCATCTAAAATCAAAAGCTATAGCAACTCAAAGTGACGTGATCACTGATTAAAACAGACGACATGGCAACACAACAGTTTGAGCTGGTTTCATTTCTGTTAGCAGGTGTGACTTTGCACTTGGTTCTATTTAATTTCCAGAATTAAATAAATTGATATAGCTCCATAGTGGTCATCTAAATTTTCGGACTGAAACATTGAACAAAACAAGCGGCTAAATGTTTTGTTCGTGTGATTACCAGTTATGTAACAATTGTCTGGTTTCTTGTTTTTTGTTTGTTCTACGTTTGTTAAATGAGGATGAATTTAAATGTGACTTGACCCAATCACAATGGCTTTTAGGTGGAGCAGCAGCCCTCATTGGCTGGCAGAATTTGAATTTGAATAGGGACAGCTGGTGTCCACTGTGTCCACTGACAGAGGCAGAGACACTCGCATCAATCAGGCCGCTGGTCAGCACGCTGCATAATGTTACTTCATGTTTAACTGAGATTTAGAAGAAAAGCCAACGTTATTTGTTTTGGACATTAAAATCTAATTAAAAACACACCCTGAATCAGGAGGTACCAGAAGTGACTGGCTGATTCTGTGGCTGCCCAACAGAAACAAACCACATCCCGAAGCTCAGGCCCAGATTCTCCCCCTAAAAAAAAATGCTGTGAGCCAACTGCATCAAAGCACTTTCCAAGAGCATTAAGAACTCAGGTGTGCGGTGGAAAATGGAAGGAAATGAGATTTAATTAAGCAATTTCTGGAAGGAACCACACTTTTTTTTCCCAGGCGCCGAGCATCAAACGAAAGGCTTCCTTGGCTCAGTTGGAGGGAGAGCAGCAATATATTTCGGCTGAACTTTTGGAGGTGTGCAGCCAGGAACGGATGGGAGAGAGCCCCTTTTATAACAAAAAGGAGCCATCTCTGCTGGGTGCTGGCAGAGAGGCGTTGGTGAGTCACTGGCAAACACTCCACCACTGCCCCCTCTCTGCTCTTTGTTTCAAATCCACAGTGACACAGAGCTCACGGTGGCGAGGTGCAAAAGGGCGTGTGCCGCTGTGTGGGGGGTCCAATCAATTTGCAGGTGGGTTAAAAAAAAAAAAAAAACATATGTTTATGTTCAGTGGATTTCTCCCTTGGCCTCTTATTCACACTCCAGCCCCTTATTTAATCAAGGCGGTAAATCTTAGTAGAGACCCCGAGCGCTCACCACCATTCCCCTGGTGGCGTGAGCCTTAACATGGTAAATTTCACTCGGGTAGGGAAATGCGCTCAGTGGCCGAGGCTAGTGCTTTGGAAGGATAAAAAGAGCACTTACTGGCTGACATGTGCAATCCATAACAGAATAATGAGACTCCTCCACTCTCGGAGCTCTCTTTCCCTGCTCGCTCGCTCTCTCTCTCTCCTCTATTTTCTTTCTTTTTTTTTGTTTCCCTTTTGAGTGTTCATAAACGCCATGTAAATTCAGAGAGCGGAAGATGTGGCAAGTGCTCAGGGGAAAGCGTTTAATCGTTTGCGTCTTGTTATCGAATCATGTAACAGCATGTACTGTGTGAAGATGCTCCAAACAAGCAGTGAACCTTGTTGAAACTGCTGGCCTCCTTCTGTCAGCTTTTATGCTTGTGAGTGGAGGTGATCCTCGCCGCAACGTCTCCTTATCACTGCAGTCCAATGGAGATCCTTCACACTGGAGAAAGTACGGGGGGCGGGGGTGGGGGGGGAAGCATGTTTGTTCCTGTAATTATTCAATAGCAGGAATGAGGATGCAACTCATAAATATATTAGACTTTACAAGAAGCAAGGACAAAAACAAGCTGTTCCCCATGTTGTGAATGTAGACAGGAAAAACAATTGACCATTGCATTAAACTCTATTAGAAAATCTGAAAAGTGTATGAACCCAACTCCTTCTGCTTCACAAGGACATATTTTCTTGTTTCTTGTTTTGTTTTATAATGACATTCACTTGATTTAAAGTCTATTAACCCCTTAAACGCCCTGCTCATCCATTTGTTGGGGCCAATTATAAGTAACTATGAATTTCCACAAAAGTCTCGTAATATCACTCAACTTCATTAAACTACCTTTGCACACATTTTTATAATTGCTATTTCATCTAATCATTTACTTTTGGAGGATGTCAAAGAGAAACATCTGGTGATTGAAATTACAAGACAAATTAAAAAATATACAAATAAATTGAATGATATTGATGGAATGAAATAACATGGAGAGAAATGAAGTTGAAAAATATTGACATGGGCTCAGAGAAGCGCTCAAAGAATAAAAACATTTTGAAAAAACTCCCAAATGAGAAAGCGTGATTCATTTGCTTCACCAAAACAGGGAGCAGCAGGTTGTAACATTTGCCCAAAAAACCCATCAGAAAGTTGTTTTTCTTCAACATTTTTTCTTTCTTCGTCTGAAAAATCAAATCTCTCGTACGGCTCGTCCAGATTTTTCACCTGATTCCTCGCCGACATCGCCGCGGCCCCTATGCTGCCTTCAACTCCATGTAAAGCTGTGAGTGGGGAGAAAAAAAGAGAACATTGCTTCCTTCCTTATTGTCTGCCCGCTCCCCTTTCCTTCATCTATGTCACCCTTAGGGGTTGAGGCACAATCACCTCCGATAGCAGCGGCCCATCGCTCACTCTGTCCCCGGAGGCGACAGCCCACTTACTGCCAGCCTGTGCTCAAATGGAGGACATTTCATCACCCGACTGAAAACACAATTAAAAAGCGCGCCCGCGTGGCAGTCGGCCCTCCGGAGCCGAGCCGAGCCGCAAGTTTAGTTACTCCGATTCCGCCTCGCCCTCTCAGATATTTACTCCCCCCGCCCCCACCCCGCCCCCCGCTGTGACTGAGTGTTTGTCACCGGGGTCGAAAAAGTGTTAGGTGTTGTTTTACTGTGTACAAGACACGGAGAGGAGGGGAAGGAATGGACCAGTGCACAGTGTTTAGTACTCCTCTCTTTCACAGACATCCGCTGCCTTGTAGCTTCAACAGTTAGCTGATAAGTGACTCTGCTCTGGGCTACAATCCTTCCCTTCCTCCCTGCAAGCCAAAATGGAGGACACTGTGCTGGGGTTTGTGGTGACGGGTGGTTTGCTTAACACACACATACACACACACACGCACGCACACACACACACGTACTGTACACACATAAACACACCGACAGCAGGCAGGAACAGAGGCAGACTGACGGCTATTAGAGTGCAGCGATGCTCACTCTTATCTCCCACCACGATAGAGATCTACAAAGAGCTTGAGAGAGATTATGAATTCATTACCTTGATACACCAGTGAGCACTGCAATAGACAGGAGTCTGAGAATGGAGATAGGAGCACGCTGGGTGCATTGGGAGGAGCAGAGAGAGGAGAATACCACGAATTACACGCCGCTGATGGGGAATGAAACTCGCATCCTTCTCGGCATTTTTTTTTTTTTGGGGGGGGGGGATTTCTGACATGCGGTGCGACATGTGCCACGCCACGTCCGTCTCATTACAGGTCAGCCGACACGTCCAGCTGAGCTTCATTTTCAAGACGTGCTGAAATCTAAACGTTCACCGGCCCGTTCTGATTCATCTTTATTGAATTTATAAACTGAGCTTGATTGGCTGAAACACATGGGTCCATTTTTTCTTTTCTTTTTTTAGTAGGTGGGCTCACAGACTAAAAGCCAGATGTGGAAACGACTGGCAACATCGAAGCCTTATGGGTGTGATCCCCTGACGTCAATCTGAATACTTTGTTCTGCGTCAGAAAGAATTCAATCGGACTGACAGAAGAGCGACCCTGTCAATTGGATTCGAGTGTCTCTTTTTCTAGCCTCATGCAGATCCGGGTGTTGATCCGTTCAGTAGATTCAGTTGTGTGGGAGCAGAGAGAGACACCAAAACATGACTCCTTCCCCCCGCCAACCCCCCAGGACTCGACACGGTGATCAGAACTGTCACCTGAAAGCCACACGAGCCTGGTTCAGCTCACTTTCTCTTCCTCGGTTTGTGTGTCGGTTTGTTTGCTGGATTTTTCTGGTTCGTTTTCACAGTTCAAAGACATATGTATTTTTGTGTGTGAGCAGCAACGTGTTAAATTCAAACGTCTTTGGATGCTGAATGTTTCTTGGAGTTGACTGTTGGACCGAAGCTCCACTCACTATGAACAGAGTCCAATAGTTGTGCTTCCAATATGTCACCTCATGCATTTTGGCTTGTGTGCGCGCCACGTTTTTAAGTTAACTTAATAAAGTGTTTGTGGAGGAGACATCAGGTGGTATTTGTTATTATGATGCACTTGAGTCAGTCTCTAGAAGGGCTTTCCTGTTACCAAACACTCTCACTCACTTCCCACCTCACCCTTCCCTTCAACTCATGTGCATTTTTTTCTTTTTTTTTCTTCTTTTTTTTTTACAAAAACAGCTCCTGCTCGGTGGCTTTTCTCTCTGAGAAGTGTTTTCCCTCCAGCTCTGTTGAACTCGGCTGACATTTGGAGGCAGGTAAAAGAGTGCAGCTAAATAAACCAAAGAGATTCAGAGAGAAAGGGAGAGGGAGAGAGAGTGAGACAGACAGGGACATAACCGAAGTGTGGATGTTTTTCCGCGTTACTATGTTTGAGTGTCCTGTGGACCCTGTGAAACTGAATGTTACTTTCTCATGCGGTGCACTTCCACTGAGCGAGTCCGTTTCCGAGCTGACGTCGCGGGAGAAAACAGACGGTTAGTTTAGCTGTGAACGTTTTAAAGTGCTGTTCCCTACTGGTGAGCGTCATGCAGGGAGCAGATCAGCTGCAGCTCATCATGACACCTTGTTGCTCCTGCATGACTCAACGGAGGAAAAACAAGGGGATATACGCAGTTATCGTGTACTTTCAATGGCTAAAAAGACATTTACACAAAACTGGTCTGAACTGTAATAGTGAGTAATGTACCCTGAGCTTATATTACAGGATACTGTCGGTATGTATTGGATGACTGGATGCATTTTATCCTGTAGCCTGAATGTTGAAATTAAAATGTGTTCAAACCGCTGAATGATGTGCCTGAATACTGCATTAAATAAAGAATCCTATGATTTCCCACTAAACTGATCAAAGGTAAAGTTAGCAGTCACTTTACAAATCAACAGCATTAAAGTAAAAACACAACTTCTCGTTAAAGACTTTTTATGGCCCAGTAACGTTCAGTGATTTTGGGAGCGACTTGTTTTAACACATAATAAGCAGCTTCACTGACACATAAGTACCTGTAATGATACGGCACCATATAAATCTTTCTTTCAGCAAAGTTACAAACACATCTTTGATTGTTTGGAGGCTCCGCAGTAACCACCCAGAGTATAATTTATGTTGTGTGCAGGGTGATTTTATGCAGCAATATATCATTACTCTGTGCGTGCTGTGTGTGTCGTATGAATATGCCTTTTGTATCTATGCTAAGTGAGTTTTTATGTGCTCTGGGCATGTGTGTATTTTAGTGTGCGTGTTCAAACGCATGTGCCTTTCAATGTGTGTCTTTGTGTACAGTATACTGTATTTAAGTGCCTGTTATGCTTTTGGGTCGCCGTGCACGTGGGCCTCTGTGTTTGTAGTATGCCTTTCAGGGTGTGTGTGTGTGTGTGTGTGTGTGTGTGTGTGTGTGTGTGTGTGTGTGTGTGTGTGTGTGTGTGTGTGTG
>JAUESE010000062.1:5242365-5256511 GCA_032274725.1 Malacoctenus triangulatus
CCTGTGCATGTGGAAGTACATCTGTAGAGTTGAAGACACTTGCACATCCTGCTAAGTGGACAGAGGAGCTTCTCGACTGACTTAGAGAGGGCCAGTGTGGAATCAGTTACTTTGAGCCCCAGTCAAATTGTACCATTAATGGAGCAGCCTGTTCATTTTAGGAGTAGCCATAGGGGCGGGGCCAAGCTGGTTGTTAGGGTGGCACTGGCTTACCTGCAAACCCCCCTTCCCTCTTTCCATACTGCCTTTGACTGCCAATCCAGCAAGTCGAAAAGTATACTTACAGTGTAAAAATAAATAAAAAATTGTGCCAAATCCAGCCGCGTTCCACTTGAAAAAGCACACGATGAGACATGTGAACACACTCACTAAACCTGCGAATCAACACATTTAAAAATTCATAAAAATGTGCACACCCTCTTTGTCTGAGCCTCCCTGGAAAGGCGAGCACGCTCACATTCAAAGAAACTCACTCTTGCTCACTCCGGCTTTTCCTTTCTCTCGCTTTGTGCCGCTCTCACCTCTGAGGCATAATCAGCCCCTCTAATCCATTCCCTTACATTAAGTGCTGCTTCCTCCTCCGTTTGGCCTCCAGCGCTCGCTGCACTCGCTGTTGACAGCGCCGTTGTTTTCCTCAGAAAAGCACCTCCCAGTCATGGCAGGGAGATGGAAAGGAAAGAGAGACGGATCCCTCTGGCACCTCTTGGAAGATATCCTCATACTTTGTTTCCCCCCTTAAAGAAGACAGGCTTCTTTTTCAGCTTTTGTTTGGGGAATGTCATTGAACAAAACAAGCAAGTTCTGCCAGCGTCGATGCCTTTGGAGTTGAGCTATTTCTAGCAACGAATCCAATGAGGAAGCTTTGTATGGATTCTGAGAATTCTTGCTGAGGCTTATTAACAGCAGCAGGGTGTTTCACTGCAGCGGTTCGCTTTTCTTCGCCTCACAGCTAGAAGAGCCGTGGTTTGATTGCCGGTCTGTTTGCGAGGCCACAGGTCTGATAATCCTTCCTGGCACTCTTGTCTTACTTCACAACTCAGATATAGATGCGTTATGTTTGCTCAATTAGCGAAGTTAAATTGGCAATCTTTGCAGTTTGTTGCATCATTGATTGTCTCTCTGTGGTGATCGGCGGCAGTTGGTTCAGGGGTGCACGAAGCCTTTTGTGTGTGCCGGTCCCCCCGCAACACCATGTGGGATGAAGTTCTTATAGAAGGTGAAAAGAAACGTATAAGGTGTTTTTAAAAGGTGCGAGTCTGTAGCTGCTGAGTCATGTTGCTTTCGTAGGTTCGTGAGTCACTTTAACGTCTGAAGTTACTCCGCTCTTGCTCCCACCAGTTATACACGTTTGCTCTCAGACGCTAAAAGCTTCATTCTTAATCTTGCTTTATGTTTTACGTTGTGAGCGGGACAGACTGGCCACTCTCACCATGTGGTTATAGAAAGCTTGAACAAATGGCCATTTAGTAGCTATCTCACAGCAGAGAAGTGGTGTCATTTTGACATAATGTCCAAATTCCTTTTTTATTCATGCTCTGTCCAAGATTTATGATTCCTTTGAACATTTCACAGAATATGGATTTTCTGACAAAATTTTCTGTATTACCGGTTTTAGTTGCACAGATTGCCGTCGGTACTTGCTTTGGTGCTGCACAATGCTACAGCACAGCACACCCTCCACCATAAGCAAGCTCTTTTCTTTGTTATTTTTGGCTGAGAAACACAAGCAATTCAGTCATAGAAACCATTGAGACTTAAAGGAGAAGTAGCACGTTTTCAGCTCCTCATCGTGTATTTCACTCTCCATGGAACCAATGTATTGTCAGAACGAGCTGGTGCTGCTGCTAAAAACGCTTTTGTAAGATGACTGGAACACGAGGTGCAAAATGCAGATGAACCCACTGTAAATTATCACTCCGCAGTTGTTACTCATCTCTCCAGATGTGTTGCAACAAATTTAAACCGACAATATTGTTGGGTGTTTTTTTGTGTTCTTTTGGGTTAGTTTGTTGTGATGGAGGTGCTCTTGTTAACAGTCGGAGCTCCTCATTTATTGTCACTTTGAGTTATTCTAACACACAAAACAGACGTTTTACATTTACAGAGCAAATACATGCATGAATGCTGGCTTGCATTTACTGGCCAGAAAAAAATCCTATTTTAATCTACACTGAAGGTTGTTCCTGTTGGCTGAGTTGAGATTCACACCCAGGTTCGACTCCTCACAAGAGAAGCATCACAGTCCTGTGCACCACCAGTCCACATGAATGATGAGAGCACAAAGTTCACAGAGTTGAAACGGGAAGTTGGTTGAAATACTCCACCAAGTCCCACCGTACTGCCACAAAACACCACAGAGAAAATGTCAGTTTTTTCAGCATCACTGAATTAGAGGATCACCACCAGATGTTGATCCATCCAGATCAAACTTTCAGACACTCTTTGAATTTTTAGGTTCTTTGATTGTGGACTTTTTTTTTAAATATACATATCAAAACACTTGATGTCCTTTGCATCAGTTGACCCTGCATGCCACACAACAAGGCTTCTTAGCACTTTTTGCAATTGAAACAAGATTGGTTTCATGCCAGAAATCTGACATTGCACCAAAACGATGAATCCATCAATAACCCCCTTCTCAGTTTTCCATGTAAAGCATTTCTGTATCTGCCTCATGTGCTGCACCTTTATTTGATGGCTGCTGCTGCTGCGACCCAAACACGCTGGAGCCAAAAGACAAATCCTAAGCGCCTGAGGAGAATTGAATTATGGTCTCAGGTGCGTGCCTGTTCAGATGATACAATAGGTTTTTTTAGGTCCTGGGAACAACAGACGCTGTTGGTTGTTTACAACTCCTTCATCTAGAATTATTTTAAGCGCCACGTTATGTTAATTTTTCCTGACAACCAGCGTGTCACCTGTGAGTCCCACAAATAATACGATGCTGTTATCCTCCTATTGAGGTGTTCCAGCCAAACAGGCCCGAGGGAATAATATGTCCAGTAAATACAACTGCCTCTAGTGTTGTTGCCCCCAGCGAACAACACAACAAATTTAAAAGATGCACCCTGTGTGATTCATTCATCACGTTATGAAATAACAACGAGGGATTGTTTCCTTTTGGCACCTGCCTTATATTTATATAAGACAAAAAAACTAACAAAAACAAAATTGAAGTTCCATATTATTGAGAGAAGGGTTCATGCTTTTCATGCCGATACCCTTTCAAGTAAATGCAAGATTGTCTTTTATGATTACTCAGTCATGTTCAGGCAAACGGAAGATGCCCTACACACACGCAAGTGGTTTCCACTGGCCTGGTTATTGAAACTGAGACATGCTAATTTTGCGTGGACGTACACCTGCCACTGATGGACCGCCAGGCGGGCCGACCGCGTTCTCCGGCGTGTAGGAAGCTAATATGGAAATCAAAGCAGCGAGACTCACCGACTGCACTCCTTTCCAGTCCTGCTTGCTTGGCACTGCGCCTCCTTCCAAACGCAGAGGTAGCTTTGAAGGAACGCCACTATCACAGGTAAAAATGAATGCCCTCATCCTCATGTGGCAAAAAGTCTTTGGTGATGATCACTGCTGCCGACGACCAAATGTTTGGTGTGCTGCTGCCGTTGTGTCCCTCTGGTGCGCAGCTGACCGTGACGATCAGGAGGTAGAGGGTGTGGTCCTCGGCTGGTTTCAGGCCGTCAGTGGGTTCCTGCACAGAGCTTCGAGTGAATACTTTAGAAGATAAGAAGCTTCAACTACAATAACTAAAATAAACATGTGAGCATAAACATAAAAAACTTGTTTTCCACATCATGAGTTCGCTTTTGTGATACTTTTTGTTTTCCAAAAAAAACATGCATGTGCAACTCTCATTTTCACCCTCTCAGAATAGATCTGATACGTTTTTTTTTTCTCACCCATTTTAACAGAGTGGAGGTAAAAGCTGAAGTCAGGAAGTTCTGAGGTTTTGCCAGTGAGACCGGGAGGTGATTAGTGTGACAACGACTTTTAATTCAGCATCCTGAAAGTTTCTTACAAAGATTTCTGACAAGCTTTTAGTTGAAACAATTTGAAAGGCAGTTTTGAGGTTTAGCATGGAAATACATTGTGCAAAGGTGCATGCAGTGTGTTGTGATACTGCAAGATGAGTAGATGACTTTTTTTCTCAAAGGTGAGAATACATTCATTAAGCAAAATCATGCATGCACACAGATTTAGGTGCAGTGTGAAAGAGCTACCAGCTGTGAGCATCTGGTGAAGCATTCATATTTGTTCTCACTTTTCCATAGATCTAAAGGTGTTGTCCTCCCCAGAGTGAGAGGAGACGAGGAGGAACGAGAGAAGGCATTCAGTTGTTATGGTAATTAAAAAACAAAGAAAGCATCTGCAAATAAAAAGGCAGAAGAATCTTCTTTCCGTTCTTCATTTGTCGGAGCAGTTGCAAATGCAGAGAGAATTTCAATCAATAAGCTGCAGTCCATCAATTAAGCAGGAAAAGCAAAACGGTGAGAAAAGACAGCAGCTCCTTGTCTTTGGCTTGGATCTGACAGCTCGTCTGTAATTGACGACCATGTCAGTCCCACAGTAACCTTTCAGGGAGGGAACGAGTTGTCAGGAACAATTAGGATACATGATAAGTCTTTATTCTGCCCTCGCTAATCCCAACTTTCGTCTCGCTTTGAATTAGAGAGAAGACGTCCACTTAGATATTGGGAAGAAAAGGCTGCTGTGCTGCAAAGCCTTTAGCATGGATGGACCTCACGCTCGGCTGCAAACCAGACATAGATTAGAGGCCCATGAATTATTTATCGCATTTGAACATGTACTCTGAAAAGAACTGTGACACAATCAGTTAAATGAGTTCAAAAATGTAGATTTTATGGATGCATTATGCATTTGTTGTTGATACATCACCCTTGCTGTTTAGAGGTGAGGCTTTTGTTGGAAGAGAAGCAGGCTGAGCTGAGTGTGTGTGTGTGTGTGTGAGGGGGGGGGCTGTGGGTGTCCAGCTGAGCAAAAAGGCCGCTGGTGAACCTGCTGGGCTGGGCAGGGTGCTCCAAAGCTGTCTGCACACGGGCGCGCAAGTGTAACCGTAGAGTCTGACACTCAGTCACCGGACTCTCTTCCTGAGAGGAAGATGTGCAGTTTTGCCTTCCAGCAGAAGATAACGGCGTGCCATCTTAAACTATTTTCTTACATGATCACACGTTCTAAATTTAGAAAATAACCGGACACATATCACTCCTTTTAAAATGAGAAGTCAGACACTGTTCTTGACTCGCAACACCTCAAATGTCCTCGCCAAAACAGGAAGTTTGTTTCAGCATGATTGTTTTTTTATCAACAAAACCTTCATTATCTCAGAAAAGGTTAGAAAGTCTACACAACTTGGTAGCTTCTGCTCTTTTAAATTACCTTTCTTTTGCAGGATTTGATTTAAACAGAGTAGACACTGAATAATAGAACCTCAAAGATTAACTAGATTAGAGCTGGTCCGCTTCAGAGTGATACGGGTCCTGTAGAGACGCTGCTGCTATCAGTTTTTTGGGGGGAGGTTTAATTATGTGTCGCCCTGCTGAGGACTGTGTCCTGCTAAGTACAGAGGTTGATGAAAGCGTCTGTCTGGATGGGAGGGTGGTCGTGTATATAGGGACTTTTCATGCCTCTGTCTTCACACTCTCTTTCTTTTTTTTTTCTTCCCACTGGAATAAGTTTTTCAAAACTTTCACAGAGACCTATTAGCTGTAGTTTTATTCTCAAGAAGAAAGAGTTCAAGCCTTCTCCCTGCATTTCGACAGTATTCTGCTGTTTCTATAAGCGGCGTTTAACTGCGTTTCCCAGTGTCCATGAACTGATAGTCTCTCTTGTGACTGTTGCCATAATTCTGCTGCTGTTGCTTGACACCTATTTAAACCACAGTTGAATAAGACTCAATTGGCACCAAATATCTGTTTTAATGATGCATCGCAAAGCAGAAAAACAGGCAGAACAACATCAGAAAAAGAAAGAAGTACCTCAACTTTACTCGACAAACTCAAAAATATATGAAGTCAGCTCATCTTGATTGTTTGTATTTATTGTCCATGTTATTTTGGAGAAATAAAGAAAGCTATCTAATCCGATGGGGTTTTTTTCTTCTTTTTCTGATACAAACCACAATAGAAATCATTGGAGAAAGAGTCTTGACTGGAGTCTGAGCTTGTTCTCCACTCCTGTCACTTCTTTGTCTTAGCTCTTCAAATCCACCACACTGTCAGACTTTCAGTATGAAGGACGAAGATGCTGTGAACAATCAGACAAAGGGCGATCGTAAACGGTGCCAAACTCAGGTAATATGTACAAAACAAAGAACACAGTCCAGAAGAAAGGATGAAGTAAATAAAACAAATAACCAAAGAACACAGTTGTGCTGTTACAGGCTGTTACTCACAGAGGAAAGAGCTGTTGAAAGGATTAACTCAGATGTGCAGAGTAGCATGTGGAGAGGGAAATTGAAACACAGCTGGTTCAATTCTGGGTGGGGCTAATCAACTTGAAGGAGGGGCATTGGACCACTTCCACAAAATAGGATGACGTCGCACAGATACAAAGGAGAGCAGAGCGACTGGTCACAAAGAAACTCCATCGACCTTTGTGAGCAGAGTTCACAGAAACGTGACGAGAAAACAGCACGAAATAAAACCTGAAACAGAAGGAAACCAAAGAATTCTGGTTGAAGCAACACTGGAGATATTGCTGTAATACGCAGAGAAAAGCAGAGATTTAAAAAAAAAAAATAAAAAATCAAAAGTCAAAACGTAAGAGTGTAACATGAGGGTTTGTTGAGTGGAATACTGAATGACTTCCTCCTTTCCCTGTCTTCGCCGTCCACTTGTGAATTCCCACTGCCTGACAGTCAAACGCGGCCACTGCATCACCACTACCTGTAGGCCTCCGCGCATGATGAATCACATCATCCAGGCAGACTCCTGCATACAATAGGAACATGCACACATCCACTGTGCAGTCATGTGGTGACTGTGCAGGCCGATGGGTCAAACGGTGTCGCTAATCCGTGATTTCTACTTTGTGGAGCAAAACCCAAAACCTAAAGGAGTCTCCACCTGAAGGAGAAAGACTTCGCCACCTACTTGTGTGTTTATTTAGGTTTTACACGACAGACTAACCGATGTGACACTGAATTCAGTTCCATGTTCTAACAAAGAACTGCGCAGCAAGAGATCAAGGAAGCAATTTTTGCAGGAATCACTAGATAACTTCAACATTCTTCCATTTAAATTCTGCAGAGTTTTTTTTGGCTGAGAGTTGCGGGCCCTGACTGCGAGTTGAGATAATTGCCCATGAAAGGAAGCAAATGTTGTTCTTTCGAAGAGGGAGCGCGTTGTTCTCTGAACCGTGTGAAGATCCTGCCAACATCCTCAAACTACCACATTAATAAATCCATTCGGCTTTCATCAAGATCTTCCACATTTGGGGACCGTTGCGACATGTGGCGGAGTCGACGGAAGGAAGCCGCGTCCTGCAGAGGGAGAAATCGCTGCGCTGAGACAGATTGCAGCTGTAGAAAGTTCATGCACCGCTGGTCTCAATTATAAACTAACCCAGCGAATCCTGCTTGCTGGGGGAAAAAAAAGAGGATGTGAATTGTGTTTACTGTAGCCTCGTTGGGTACACACGGTTTAAAGGTATGCCATGTATGTTATTCATCATCCTGTCAGACGATGACAGAGCAGCTCGTAATTTTTATAATTACCTCTGAATTGCGGTTGCCAGCGTTTAACTGATTTGATCCGTTCCATTGCAGAGAACGACTCCTGCCTATGTAAGGAATAATTGGTCGTCATGCGCAGCTCGGAACATTGTCTCACATCCTGTTTTTCATTTCTTTCCAAGAAAACCTCACGGTATAGAGCCCCAGCCCTCTGGGGAGTCGGTGCTGCGATCGCTACTGATTCTTAACTATGCACCACTGATAATGATAAAAGCTCCATGATTGTAGCTGCTGTCTTTTTTTTTTTTCCTCAAGCTGCAGAACACATGCCACAACAGCAGACGAGGACATAAGCTGCAGCAGAGATTAGCCAGTTCTTGCTTTTTGGGTGCTGCGCAACCACAGAAATGGGAGTAAATGACCCATATTAGAGAGGAAAGAAAATGTATGCCTGCGAGAAGATGAAAGGTGGGTGAAAAGGCGCATAGGAGACTCAAAGGACGGAAAAAAAGTGGCAAAATTAGGGGAAAATATCTTTTGCATTAACCTCACTTTAAAGTCTGGGTGGTTCATACAGCATTATGAACTGGTTCTTGTCTTCAAAATGAGTCCGTTACTGGTATCTCAGTGCTCTAATGCAGTGGGATTTACAAAGCATCATATGTCATTGTTCTTGCAGCCATAATGAGATTAACCGTCACAGTTCATCTACAATATTGCCGACGGTCGTGAGGGCTGTTTACAGCCAATTTTCTGAACAACAGTAAAAATTTCAATAGGTTTTATCTGATGTATCCTGAATATCGTTTGCAGGATTGTTAAGTCAACCTTCAGCTGCCAGTGCTGACAGCACACACTGGCCTCATTGCTGGCTACAGCCAGCATCAAATTATAGAACAGGTTTCAAAATGTCAGCATCTCAACCATATCCTAGTTTTAGGGAGTGTGAGGTGCTGTCTCATATGTCTTACACCTTCGCCAATCCGTCAGTCATTTGTCTGTGTTCTCCATGCGAAAAATCAGCTGTAAAATAATTATTTACCTACAACCAGGCAAGGAGGAGAACCTGAGATGAATTCCCTCATGTTGCTCGGTTTTCACTTACTAAAACCTTTAGCTAAAAGCTAAAAGCAGATTAAAAGGAGTAAAGTGCAGCCGTATTAATCCTTCACTCTTTCAATATATTTCTTCAAGTTTTTTTCCCCTTAATCTCTTTACTTTTGCAGTGCCAAAGCCAGAAGAAACATTGCTTAAAAGCAATAGTTTATTACGTGTGTGTGTGTGTGTGTGTGTGTGATTGAACAACAAGGGATTTACCTATCCCTCAGTTTGTCCATCTCTCCACTCCTCCATCCATCCTTGTGCGTATTGATGGATCCACCCATCCATCAACTAAATTCACTTATTTGAAATTAGAGTTGCAGGCTACAAGGGCACATTACAACCCTAAACAGGTAATCAAACCTGTCCATCAGGAGAATTACACATACTGACTGGTCTCCTCCCACCCAGGCAGTTGTCAGACTGAGGAGTGAGTTAAAATCACCATTTAGGAAAGGGGACCATTGAATGTTATTGCTGTCATTGTTCAATGTCTATTTGAAGTAGTTGTTACAAATTCAGTGCAATAAAAGGACATTTGAGCAAAACTGGCAGAAGAGGCAAAGGTGCCAGCTGAAAACAGCACCTGAAGCCGTCCAACACTGGAGGCACTCAGCCAATTGTACCTCCTCAACTTTACGCACTCTGAATACTCAGAAATTTCCGATGGGGTTATATTATTTGTTCACAGATCACTTTTAGGAACCACTCAGCCGCGGTTCGCAGCGAGCTGAGTCGATCTTAAAACGTGACCTCGCCAGAGTGCGGGCCACCGATTGGCTGTTGCAGCAGGTGTGCTGCAAAGAGACTGAGCAGTGAGTGGACCATCACTTCACATCCTCCATTGTTGCGTTGTGTCTGTCGCACACAAAATATGTGAGTCTCCAGTCATGTTGCCCTGGCAACCCCATACCCACTGGGTATGAGGTGGAATGCTATTGTGAAGGAAAAGAAACTGAGTCGTGTAGAGTCGAGACATGCAGAGCTGAGCTGAGCTGGGCGAGGCTGGGTAGCAACGTATGGTAAAGAGCCATAAGAGAAATCACACCGAGGCTTTTTGCTGTCATCAAAGCAATACGTTCCAGCTCTGCTAAGCTTGCATTACTTGTCCCTGCTAATTACCCAAACTGAATGTCCTCCTGCAGAACGAGTCATGTGAAATCCGCATCCCTTGTTGAGAAGCAGCTCCTCTTAGTGTGACAAGTTTAGATGTGTTAATGTGCTGCAATTGTTAAAAAAGGGAATGTCAAAAACAATTAGAGTCCTCTCAGACAGTCGGACCGTGACAATCCTTAGAGTGGTAATTATCGCTCACTAAAGACTAAATTGCGTTGTGTTTGGCTGTAATTTCTTTCAGGATATTATTCATTAGAATGAAAAAAATAGCACAAATAAACAAATGAATGGAGGCAAAGAATGGAACGATGGCATTTACCGTTCGACAAAGCTGATAGTTAAAATGCTGCACATTATTTGACCGACGCCGAGTCTAAATTGACTGAGAAGATAAATGTGATGAATTTGCGTCACAGGCACTTTCAGCAAAGTGCCTCATTTAACCATGACTGTATCCATTGTTTACACCAGCATTTTCATCAGCTTTGTCGACCACATTCCAGCTTTAAAAGCTTTAAATAAATGAAACAAATACATCAGTTCACAGACAATGTGAACAAATTTTCTCAGGTTGATTTGACGTGTAGGGAACCGAATCTACAGATTACATTCGCAGAGACTTCCATTTAGACGTCTGCGTAAGTGGCTGGCAATACAGATGGCACTCAGCATCAAAAATTGAATCCTTTCTGCCACCCAGCAGCTGTTCAGATTTACGAACATGACTCTGTTTTACTCGGAACTGGAGAAATCACTTAAAAGCCCCTCTCAGTGCCGAGAATCTAAAAATGCAGGAAATGATATTGCAAAAACAAACATCGGGACGGAGCAACCGAAAGATGGATCCACTTACGTTACCCAAAACACGACAAGATCAATTTGAGATAAAGCTTCAGGTAAATTGTGCTTTTCCCAAAACGACTGTTCGGGAGGTGCTCGCTGTTATAGCTTACGGACTGCTAAGGAACTTTCATCTAATCTTATATTTAAATTTAAATTTGATTGTTCAAATTCTCTCACATATGTCTGTAGAATAAGATAAGTGTTTTATTCCCATGGTCGTGAGCACAAGTTTACAGTGGTATGAACGTGATTCTAAAGCACACCACATCATACTGTGGCTTACAGTCTTCAGCATTGAGTTGTTTTGTAATTCTATCTATTTGATGTTTGTCATGTTATTGTTGACTTCTTCAGCCATTGTTTTCATCCCTCTGGATCAGACTGGTGCGTTGAACAAACTGGTTTTACTGAAGGTTTCTTTGTAAAGAAAATATCACAGCCAAGGTTCCCTCTTTCACAAAGTACATAAACACCTGATTATCCACTTAAAGAATGTGAATCGGTGCTTTTCCTATAAAGGCAGTACAATAGCGGCATAGAACCTAACGTTGGGAGCATAATGATGTGCAGATGCATCATGTCATGGGAGAAAAATAAAGCTGGCTGACTGACATTAGCAGTCACTGCATTGCCCAAAACGATGAGAATCTGGAGGTCTCCACAAAGTAGCTGATTGTATTATATGTTTGCTGTGCAGCTGGCAGCTGCTTCCTGACAATATGATGAAGGGAAACTCTTTGGCGCACCACTTCAAAATGGTCAATTAATGGAAATCAAATTGTGTGATGTCTGTTGTGACACAGATGCTCAAAGCAGAAAAGACGAACTGAGACTGCAGAAAAAAAAGGCCCTTTGCTGCTGTAAAATTACTAACAATTACTGGTTAGATGCTTTTAGGTAGTTCAAAGTTTGTGGGAACTGACTGTGTTGGAGAAGGAGAGACTTTTAAATAGGCAGTATTGCAGGGACAGACTTTAGATTTATGTAGTTATTAGAAACTAGCCACTAATGGGTTGATGGATTTGCATGTTTACTGTGCTCAGTGTAAGAAATATTCAAGTCTTACTGTTGTTGTGTCCTGCTCTCTTTGAAAACAGCGATCTTGATAGAATAACAAGCATGATGATAGTGTATATGTCTTTGGATGTGTGTATTTTAGTAAAGCAGTGTTCATAGCTCACAATGTGATAAATTATATGTAATATGTTCCCACAATGGAAGCCATGAACAGTTCTACATCATTACTACAAAAGCACCTGACTTTACATGTGAGGCTTAATGGTATCACACAGTGAAGAAGTGGTCGGACATCATCAGCAAACGCATTGTGCTACATTGTGAGAGGTTTTGATAATTGCCTCGGCCTTGCCTTGAAAGATTGAATTTTAAAGAAATTTCCAAACCAAACCTCCTTCATTATTCAGCCTGCTGAAATAGGAAGGCAGACAGCAGTGAAAAAAGGCCAGCCTGTAGTTTGCATGTATTTAACGACCCCTCAGTTATATAGCTCCTGTGACAAACCACTCTCACCATGGAGCCCATGGAAATCTTTAAAACACCAAGAACCTGAATATGGCCAAGTGTGGAGACCCAAATATAAGGTTTGAAACTTCAAATCAGATTTCTTCAGTAAGATTTCTTTGCCAAACTGTCAGGTGAACACGGCACTAAAACGCAGGAACATCTGTGAACAAGACGATAAAATGTCAAACAAGTGAGTGAATGTAAAGTACAATTACTGTCTGTAATATAATCATGGTCCCTCCTTGTGGATGTAAATGATCAGACAGCAAGTGAACAATTTGTCCTCAAATTTGATTTAAAGGAAGCATAGAAATAGGAAGGGATCTCAGCAAGTTTGACAAGCGACAAATTGTGATGTCTCGACAACTGGGTCAGAGCATCTTGGAAACTGACACTCCTGACGGGTTTTCAGTCTGCAATGGTCAGTATGAAACAGAAGGTGTCTCACAGAGGCAGTAAAGGTCAGTCAGTGACATGGTCATTATTGACTGTATATGGGCCCATGGAGGCCGCACCCCACAGTTTGCCGGAGCTAATGGCCTGGTAGTTCCAGAGACCATCACACCGACTCAGAGGCTGACATCAGTCCTACCTCAGAAGGTGAAAGCTGGTTCATCAACAGATGGAGGCCCACACAATGTTAGGCAGGTAGTCATAATGTTGTAGCTGATTGGTATTTTTTTTACAGTGCATGATGTAAATATTGAATATACATTTTTATCTACACATCTGCATACACATACAAAGCATGTAAGAATGATTCACCTTTATAAATGATGCATGATGTGCTTTTTGTTTGGAAGTTTAATCTCTCTGTAATTCATCTGGATGCGTGTTCTGTGTGAGGCACAAAATTGCTCCATAAATACTTTTTAGGTGATTTCCAGCCTGTCTGGTACGCAGCCTATCAGCAGGCGGTATACAGTGTCTCGTGTGTACAGGCGGCTCCACACAAAGACACACACACTTGAATGATGTCTGCAGCCTGCCTTTGTAAACAGAGTGAAAGAGGTCTAATTGGCAGCATCACTTCTTTCCATGTTTTCATGGTCACTGAAGCAAACTTGTTCAGTGAAGGATGAGGGTTACGGAGCGGCATTAGACGCACTGAGAGCTGGAGACATATTTTTATATTTTGAAAATGCTTTTTTTTTTTTTACCCTTTGGTAAGATTCTTCGTGCAGCCGCTTCCCAAATAAATTCTCACAGTCTGAAAAAATGATGTCTGGCGAATCTACTGGGAGAAGTGAAACATTGCAAAATGTAAATCTAAAATCCAGTAAAGTCATCATGCTACAAAATTAGATCAATCAAAAAGTAATGTGTTTGGGCAACAACATCAGTTTTGTTTTGTGTATGTTTTTAAAAAATTAGGTAATCACTTTCCTCAACTTCCTAATGTAATCATGTCTATAAAAAGTGCCCTGAACTTAGACGCCACTATCAAATTATCACTTTAAGAGCTCCGAGAGATTTATAAAGGCCCCGAATCTCCGTCTTTGTGTACATGTAAACAGCTTAACCTGAATTAGACTAAAACCTGAGTAATGACCAGAAGCTGTTCCCCCTGTCATTTCTTTTCAAAGCTATGGTGGTCTGAAGTGATTTTAGATTTTGCTCCATTAAACTAATTGCCGACAAAAACAGAGAGTGCTTGTGTCTGCCAGAGGCCCCGTGGATCCCAGGGGCTCTCTTGAGCCATGCAGCTGACATCGAGTGCAGCTCACTGGGTCTGGAGCTCCATCTGTGCCGGCTTCTCCCATTGGGTGTCTCGTACCCGGCCGACCCCCACTGCACCCAGCCCCACTTTTCAACCACAGCACTGTAGTGCTATACATCCAACCCCCC
>JAUESE010000062.1:5264016-5274287 GCA_032274725.1 Malacoctenus triangulatus
TTATATTATATTATATTATATTATATTATATTATATTATATTATATTATATTATATTATATTATATTATATTATAGTGAGGCTAGAAGATGTTTACCTAAATACTATTGTTAGACAATGAATAATCATAACTTATGTCAGAAATGATCTACAAAGAAAAAAAACAGAAAACCAAGTCTTGATATTGAAAAATTCTGAATATTTCCCTTCACTCTGCACTCAGAGGCGAGATCTAAAAAAGGAGTTGAAACTTGATCCCAGGGAGAGTGCAGATAAGGACGTGCCCACTTGGAGGGAAACCATCAGATAACCATCTTTGATGAATTTTTATGGGCGGTTACGAGTCAGTTTTATGAGGCTACACTCGGAGAGCACCAAGGGGGACTGTGTGGCTCCATGCTCGGCCGGGATGAACTGATGCCTTTGTGCATGTCTGTGTGTGTGTACAGATTATTTACAGCAGCGCTCGCCAACGATAAGGATAATACCAGCCACTCCCTTTGCCAGGCAGTTTCCAATGGCAACCAAGCCTTCTTGCTTCGTACTTTTAGAGCATTTCACATCGGTATTATTTATATCACTGTACTTTAATTGGGCCCACATGGGCTTTCGTGGACTATCTATTTGTTTAATCTTCATTACATTTCAAGTGAATGTGTGTTCAGCTTTAATGTTCTCGTCTTGAAACCAAAATCAGTGACTCACAGGAAGGGAACAGTTGGAGCTTTCCACAATCGGACTTTATCTTTTCTTTTGTAGTTACATCACAGCTCTTCGACCAATTAGTGACCCACACAGAAAAAATCAACATTTTTTCAAAAACAATTCTGTTCATTTTTTTGCATAGACAATTAAGATTTTGTTGCATTCAAAGTGATTTCTTACCTACTTCATCTAGTTGCTTTGTTTTTGTGTTTACCTTTCTCATAAACGATATTGAATTGAGTGTCAGGGTTCCTGTGCATAAAGAGCATTGGTCAATTTTACATGCTTATGGACATTTGAATGTTTAATTTTTTGAAACCAGCTGGGTTAATACTCTTGTAAGATGATATTCACATATACATAGTCCGAGTCAAAACGAGTACTCTTTCCTAAACCAGTATCAACTTTCCCTTAAAAGACAAAGCAGATGTTCGTCACAAGGACAGTGGAGCTGTGTGACACACATCTATATTTTGTGTCCTGCCACAACAAAGTGTGTGATTCATTTCTTCTTTCCTATCCAACGCTTTTGTGTAGAAAAAAAAATCCCGAAAGAGGGAGATTGGAGGGCTTTTTTTTTTCTTTTTCTTCTCCTCTGAAGTAACTACAATGGCCCCCCTGCCTTGTTCTATCCTGAGTGGGTCCTGAAACCCTCTGAATAACACCCGGATATTTTCACTCCAACACAACCCAGCCACATATAAAAGGGGGGGGGAGGGGGGAGGGGACCTCCCTTTTCATCTTGCTGGAAAGGAAAATAACTTTGCAGACCTCCATTTTACTCCCAATTTCCCCATAGATTTCATTTCAGGGAGAATTGGTGTTTTTGAGGTCTATGGGCTTCCTGTCTGAAGCCGCTGGTGCTCTATAGTTTGTCTTTATACCCTTCACACTAACTCAAAGCACATGATTCTCAACATATAACAGTGGGACCTGATATGCATGCGTCCGCTGATTCAATTTGAACCGTTTTGTTATATTCCACATCAGAGCTTCAAAGTATCTACATGAGATTATTATGAATGTGAGAGCGACAGTGAATGAACTGGACGTGTCAGCCGGTATCTTTTATAGATTTTAGATCTGTAGCTTTTGTTTTTCCTTATTATGGTCAAGTTCTCTTCTCTCATTGATATGAGAGCTTTTTTTTTGTCTCTATAGTGTCTTTGTTTATGCAGGTCTGTGCATTGAAAAACCAAACTGAAATCTGCTTGTAAATTCTCTGTTGTTGCACCATCATTTTTTTGTTTGAATTGTGTGCAAAAGGATCAGTTTGTGGTAATTTCTGATCGTTTCTAGTAATGCAGGCAGCATCAAGTGGCTCGTTGCTCCTCAGAGAGGACAAGTGTAAATACAGCAGTCAAGATGGCACAGCGAGGGATTTTTGTAACCCAGAACAATTACTGAGAGAGATACGGATGCAAAGTATTGAATAATAAATGCGATTCTCCAATGAACACAAGTTGATAATACAAAAATAATTACATTGTGCCACAAAACATCTACCTCTGTGATAATGGGCATCAATAAGAAGGTCAACTGCCTGTAAAATAGTCCGAAGGGACTTTAAATTAGACTTTTAAGAAGGAAAATAAAGAAATTGAGACATATTTAAAGCAATACCATGCATCTTAACAATTTACACATTCACTTCTGATTTTAAATATAGAGCAGCTTTCCTGTAGAGCTCACCTCATAACTACAGTCACAGGATTTTGTTTGTTTTTTTCACAGTAGCATAGATTGCAAAGAAAATTTTGAAATTACACATTCAAAGCTGTATCACAAACATTTGATACCACCCACCATGTGGGAGGACAAAATAGGTGCCGTGCAGGAAAAGGATGGCAGAGAGGCGTCAGGAAAGAGGCTGGACAGTGTGAATGTGCACAGAATGAACAGAAACACACTGTGAACAGGAACACACCAGCAGACATACAAAATGAGAGAGGTGTGTGTGTGTGTGAGTGAGTGAGTGAGTTAAAGAGACAGAGAGGCAGAGATGCAGAGAGACGGAGAGAGAGAAAGAGAGAGAGAAATGACAAACTTCCAAGTGTGTGAAGGAGGTGTAGGTTGTCACAGATGGATGACTAAAAGGAAGGAACAAAAAAAGGTGGATGGAGGCGGGTGAGAAGTGGAATGGAAGAGCCGGCATGAATGGACGGCTGGTTTAAAAAAAAAAAGAAGATAAAAGATACAAAAAAATGAATCTCAGGAAAAGACAGATGTCCGGTCAGTTTAAAGGATGGGGAGGGGATTTCTCGAAAGGAGTTAACTACAAATATGCAAACAGGATCAACATCATTTAAACAACTGCATCCCGGTGTTAGCAAATTAAACTCCCTCCCACCAGTCATTTGAAACCAGTGGCTGGCTTGCAGCTGCACTAATCAAGCTTTTATGTAAAAAGGCTCCTGCAGAATAAATCACAGTGATGATGAAGAATGCAAGGACATTATCAACATGATGAAATGGTACCCCACAGATTAGCCCAGTTTGGAGAAGCGAATTTTCGCACTTCAGGTGTTGCGCACCCCCCCTTCTGCCAACAAGAAGTGAGGGCATTTTTTGAATTAGCCACGATTTTTTCAGCAGTATGCATTTAGCGGACGCAAGTACACGAGCTGATTTCACACTCAGTCCAATAAAGTAAGCACCATTACTCATGGGATCCGTTTACATACGGCTTGTGCAGATGTGACTATGGTAAACATCTGGCGTGTAAATACTGTGTCAGTAAATATAGGATCATCAGGAAAGCTGTGACAAAATTGGCAATGGAGGAGTCCGTTTGGTCCCTTTTAATGCACAGCAAAAGAATTGGTAATAGACACACAGAAGTGACACAAATGACTAAACTTGTTTTGTGTACAAGTGAATGTGATGTATTTAAAAAAAAAAAAAAAACAACTTTTAAAAAGCAAAAAAAACCCCTTGAATTTCCCTCAAACTTCTGCCAACATATCAATCATCACAACATGCACTTTCCACGTCGAATCAATTATGGTTCACACTACATGATTGGCTCAAATCTGACATCTGGGAATTGGCCTGACATGTACAGTAGAGCTGTCTGCAACACCCCTGAAAACAGAGATTAGTCACCGGATTTGGATTTTAAAGCAACTCGGCCGTACTTTCTCGCCGTCTATTTCACTCTGCCTCTCCTGTCACAACAGAGTCGGAGAGAACGAGGTGTTCCACGCACGGTGCTCTGATGAAAACGTGCTTTGACAGGATGAGCAGCTTGTATTTTTTTATTCAACGTCTCATTCAATCACTTTTTGTTCCTGCATTGCTGCCATCATTTAAATACTTTTTGGATTTTCTGCGGTCCGGTGTCGAGATGCTGATGTCGAGGCGCCCCGAGATGATCATTCTGAATTTAACAGCAAGAAACCATCAACAAACAGTGGTCTTCCCAAATGTTCATGCAGACTTCTCTACTCCATTAAGAACAAACGTGACGGATATTCGATGTTGGATGTTGCGAGACCCCAGCGATTCCATGAAGCAATCAGCCTTTGGAGATTGTGATCATGCACAAGTGAAAATGAATATCTGGTCAAGGACTGTGCCTCTGACCTTGTAACTAGTGCAAATATGCGATTATGACATGCTTATACACAGGAAGGGGGATTTAGAGTAAAAAAATAAAAAAAAGTGAGTATTTACAGTCCCGAGGAAGTGAGGAGCTTTTCAGCGGGTGCCTTGTCTGCTGTGATATCTGTCAGCATGCTGAAGGGCTGCTATAAGGCATCCTCTGGGATCCCTCAGGTGGGGAATGCCAAATTCCACCTGTCAGGCTCGAATAAATATTTCCTTTGTGTTTATTGTCCATTATGCACTGCTGGAATATGTGTTGGGTTGTGTTTTTTTTCTCCCTTTGTGCTTCAGTCTGTTCAGTTTAGGCTTCTCTACATGTCTGGTCTGGTTGCGCTCCTCTGAAACAATCAAACGTCGGCTTACATGGAGCTCACTTCTTTTTTGGTCTTTGACAATATGTTGGGATAGTTTTTTTCTATGATCTCATGCAGACTGATTATCCAATAAAACTGGCTTTAAAAAAATTGTCAAGATAAAAATTTCTTTTTCCAAACAATAATTATTTCTCTGTAACAAAACAAATGACTCTCAGAAATAATTTTTTGACAAAATCAAAGCTGTGCACCCTCTCAGATTATGGAACAATAAAAAAATGATTAGAATTGTCTCAATTTTAGAAAAAATGTTGATATTGAAGAAATGTGAGGACATTCCATCTCAAAGAAGAGAATGTATTGTGATTATCAGGTGATTGATTGTTGTGGTCATTAATCGATAGAGCTTCAGACTGTAATGGTGACTCCTGTTGGGTACATTGTGTTGAACTGTGTTCCAGCATGGCACAGTATCATACCAGTGTATGTTGGCTTGTGGAGGTAAACAAACATGCTTGGGTGGGCACAGTGCTGGGTTGCCCGTCTGAGGGTCTGAGCCCACATGATATGACCAGGCATTCGGACCCTGCCAGTGGCCCCTTGGCCTAATGACCTGCTGTGCTTTCAAAACCGCTTCCTGCTGGGAAATTCATGGAGTGAAGTAGAAGTGGGAGGGGCAAGTAATTTGTCAGCCATGCTGAAGAACAGCCTGTTAGCTGGACCTGTCTGGTAGTTGTGTTTAACAACTTATTTCCAACAAAGAATTGATTCCTGTTTTAAGTTGTTGTGAAAGAAGTTGTGTCTTTGGGTCAGTGACTCACTCGTATGAGTTTGTGCCATTTATTCATGGCTTTTTTTTTCTGTTGGTAAACATGAGTGACAGTGGTGTTTTTGAAAATCATCAGTAATAATGGCAGACCTTGTTTTCGGTTTGTGATGCGGTGGCAGTAAGCACAACATAGAAGAACTCGCGTGAAAAAGTGCTTAAAGAATGCCTTTACTTTTTTAGTTCCGCCGTGTTATCAACACATTCCCGCACAGGTTGGGAGCCATGTATAGCTGGTTGGGTGTCACCTGTCTCACCACCTTTTGGAATCACCTTCACCCCTCAAACGTCTCCAAACGAGTGCTCGCACTCACAGTGAGTCTGTTTTTAGCTGGGAGCAGACACCTCCTAATATTGATAGAATGGCTTTGTCTCTGGTGGGCTGAGGGGCGGCGTGGGGAATCGGAGGATTCGGCTGACATTACAGTCCATCTGGTAGGCAGAGCCATTCACCCTTACACCATTATATCCAGAATAAGATTTATGCAAAAAAAAAAAAGAAAAACACTGAATGGATGACAGTTTGTCAAGTGGAAAGAACATTTTATTTTCGGCTTCTCAGCGTCTGCATTGACTGATCCCTGTGGGGCACCATGTATGCAATGTCACACCACACGCTTTGTTTTGTGCCCCATCTGGAACTGATACATTTTTTCTTAACACCTTGTTTAATTTTAGAAACTGCTGACTGTGTTTACATTTTTCCCTGTATTGACAATATCACCATTAATACTGTCTTTACACTATGATTGCTCATCATCTTGATTGAGTTCAAACTTTTCCAGCACGATGGTCAGCAGCAGGATTGACCTTTCTCTGCTGTTTAGGTTGACCCATTGGGACAGACTGGTAAGATGGAGCAGGAGTTCTGAGTGAAGGTGTCATCTCTTTCAGCTCTTGGCAGACTTCTCCCATCTCAGCTTCTGTCTTTTTTTGTGACATCACCTGAAGCCTCCGAGTTAGTCTGTGCACATACCAGATTCATGAATTATAGACAGGTAACACCTGTCCAGGATGTACCCTTTCTCCCATTGTCAGCTGGGATGGACTTTAGCCCCTTCGTAACCCTGTCCTGAATAAAGCAGCTTTAGAGGGTAGATGGATAAATGCGTAAAAGGAGCTGCTGTACCTGCTTATAAAATTCTCCAAGTGGTCCAGGGATAAAAAAAAAAAAAAAAGTGTAGATTTGGAGTGACATCGCCAAATATTTCTCTAACATGTTGTGTTTTCCCTGAAATGAATTAAAGATAGAGTTATAGAAATTACAAAGCAATGCATTTAGGTTTTATCTACACTTCACTCTTTGTCCCAGTTTGAGTTGCATATCTATCAGTTGCCGATGTCTTTTACTTTCTTAGGTAAAGTCAAATGCAAGAATGGCAAAAGGTAGAATGAAAATGTTTGTAAAGAAAAATTCAATACAAACATTAGATTTACAAAGACGGCTTTTACTTGGGCGGTAAGAATCGACCTTGGTAAGCTTTACTCGTGAGATTCACACGTCATCAAATGGCTGTCAAAGAACTGTCTGATTCTTGGAAATTCTAACAAAGATTCAAGTCTTTTCTTCTTTGCCCTGTTGCACCTCCATCATCAGCTGTCTGCTGAATCCTGTGTGATAATTATGAGGTTGAGACTCTCCTCCCAGAAGGACCTTCGTTTGGACATTGAATAAACTGGAGCTGAAGTCGGTAGTTTAGACATCAATCATATCTACTTGGACTGAGCCGCAAACATAATGTATAACGTGTAGAAGGTGTTAAAATTGAGACATACTCTTGTGAGACCCTTTATACACCAATCTCATGCACATTACAGTGAGTTTGGTTATGAGTTGGGGTGATCTCAGCGCTGTAACAGAGAGTTACTCAGTCCGTTGTTGTGCTAGACTTGTAAACCAGAGTGGCCTGTACTGTAGACATGTTTGAAAACTAATTTGTCCTCTTAGTTTGTGTCAAGGTTTAAGTCTAAAAACAACAACAAAGTTTGGAGTGCCCATGTCGAGGCAGGTGTATCTGCTTCCATATCAAAACTGGATGTCTTCCAAAGCACCTACATAGGCCCAGATGTTACAGTGTATAACCCTCCAAGGTACTTTTGATGTGGCTCCGAATTAAAACCCGAGCCGCTGCCAAAAGCCCAGATTTTATTTATTTTTTTACTCCCAGCATATAGGCAAACCTGCTCTGAAAAATCCCTGCACACTCACATATTATCTTCTGTAATAGCACACCCATGATGTTCCAGCTGTGCTATACCCCCTTTACCTAAATCAAGAGGAGATTCCCTGTGAATATTTTATGGAATGTAATTGAACAGAGCTGCGGCACCACATTAAAATTAATGTCATGTTTGTGTCTGCTGCATATTTTCGCCCAAATGATTGTAATGGAAATGATCATGTGCCTGAGCCTGCATATAAAGAGAGAAGCTGCTTCTCAGCTAAGTGTCTGGGATGCTAATAGGATGATGTTTTATGGCCTGAGACACACACAAGAGAGCAGGGAAGGTGTAGTGGCATGATAGCTGAGATGGGTATTTATAAAAAATGTTTGGGTGACGCCAGCTAATTTATTCCAAATGCCAACAGAATAGATGAGTACGCGCTGAAAAAGAGATGCAAATGTATTGGAAGACCTGTACATAGTTAAATAAATACCGGAATCCTGATTGGGGATGAATACTGGATGCAAAGATTGATGACCATTATTATACTTTAATGAAAATGTTTTTCTTTTTGGGAGGTGTCATTCACCACTATTCTAACTCCAGATTGACGAACCCTCCGTATCACTCACTGAAAAGCAAACATCAAGGAGTGACCCCTGACGCACCGCACATCTCCATGCTAATTGTCCTCCCTTAGAGATGCTGCCGAACTTTCGAGCAAAGTGGGGAGGCATGTTCAGCGATGACAACCATATGGCTGTTATTATTGAATGAATACACAGTAGCGCCTCATTAAACACAAACCCAACAGAGTCTTTTGTCACAGCGGCTAACAGGGGCTGCCTGTCGCATCGTGGGTCGCGGTGGGTCTGTGCCGCAGAAGGCCTCCCCTGGCACGGTGCTCCATCAGGAAGGCAGAGAGCAGATGGGGGTGCAGTGGAGTGATGACAAAGGCCACAGTGGGCCCCTCTTAGGTACATACATGAGGCATGTTGCAACACGCTGACATACAAAATTGTGATGCTCAAGAAGATAGCGGAAATGACACGCAACAGCAACAGATGAATCAGGCACCATAAACCATAAACTGACTCTGCTATTTGATTTGATGGCAGTTGGAGCGAAGCGTATCTTTGAAGACGTTGAGTATAATCCGGGTTCCTCTTTACATTAAGGCAGCACTAATATCTACTTCCAAACTGAATTGTAACGCTGAGAAAGCCGTAATTCCTCTACTGCAGTCATGATGATCATATCTTCACTTTTATGTAGCAAAACAAAGTTTACGAACTGCTTCAGTGTTTCGTGAGAGGCCTAATCGGTTCGTTTTTCCCAATAAAGGATCAGTTAGTTATGTAAGTGGCATAAACAAAACAGTTAATGTGACATCACTTAGTGGTACATTTCCTTGCAGTGATTGCACAAATAGTTTAGTCTAAATCTGTCAGGAGAAGGAAGCACCACTAGATAATTTAAAACCAGATGACTGTTCTGATGGTTTTTTCTCTTTTAGCTGGTATAACAAGTGAAACAATGTTGAGACAATAGAGCCGCATATCCAACTGTTTTAAAAGAGAAGTGCTTCCACTGTGAAAATCGACCTCTCCACTGACACAAAACAGCAATAATAATGATAATGTAGTGCCTTCCTCGTGTTGAGAAAATCCTGCACTTTGTCCAAAGCCTGGTTAGCTGAAACACACTTCACCTGGAGCCGGCTGCTTGGGTAATTAGAGCTTTGCACTGCATCCAAGTGTTTTGTACAGAGCTGCACCACTGAGCTCTTATTTTAAGTGCAGACAATAATTTCCCTGTTTCTAATATTTTTTTTTTTTGTTTGCCAAAGAAGAAAAATCCAACAATACTTATTGACTCTAAAACATTACAGTCTGGGGCTTGAGCTCACTTCTTCTTCTTTAGCAGCATAGTCCTGAATCATTGGTGCACATTAAACTTGGCAGTGAACCCTAAGCTCCCTGCATGTGCAGCAGGACCACAGCCTTCCTTTACATTGAATGGATGTGTCAATATTGTGTGAGTGTGCGCAAGGCCACTCAATCTATGACGAATATCAGACATTATTGGAAGTAAATTCATTACCAATGATAAGAATGCAGCAAACATCACATTAGTAACAGCACAACAAGCAGAGATAAAACGACTGCAATCGTAATACTTCCTCTGTCAAGCTGAATGCCGTTTGACACACGTCCTCCCATTTGTCAACATTATGATGATGAGGTTATCGGACCTGCCTCCAGTCAGATAACTCAGACGCTGTGGATCAGACTGCACGAGTGGCTCTCTGGAGACCTGGTGGCCAATACTGGCCATCCAGGTTAATTGGTATCACGTAAGCAATCATCTGCTTGCACCGTTAAATCAGGGTTTATCTTTCCCTCTGCGGTTGCATTTATGTGAAAGTAGATGATTAAAAACTGCATTGACAGAATGATGAAAGCAGAGGAGCAAGAGCAGAGTGGGTCCATGTGATTGTCCGACGCAATCCACAGACAGAGAGAGAGAGAGAGACCCAAAAGGATGTTATTTCTAAATTACATTTTTGACATCAAGTTTTTCGACATGGGAACAAAATAGAGCGTCACGGTGTTTTACATCGCTGGAGACACCAATGAAGCAGATGAGTTAAAA
>JAUESE010000062.1:5274387-5288967 GCA_032274725.1 Malacoctenus triangulatus
CAACTGATTGTTTGTATGGGTGAATGTCTCTGATATAGATAAATGTTGCGGTAGGATTTCGCGGCTCCCCAAAAACGGCCACATGGTCACAAAAGACTCACTGCCTTGAGCAATGTGTGACAAGGTGCTTTAAATAGTGCATCTGGTGACTGGCTGATGCACCACTTTTCCTTTGTTCACCTTAAGTCTGAGGGCATGCTGGAGGTGAAGCGACGTGGCGGCCATGAAGCTCTCAGACTCGCTTCCATCAACACGTCCTGTGACATACAAACTGGACGTGAAACATCAAAAATATCAAAGCCCTTTTGGATAAGCTGTCAATGTGGAAAAGAGTGGTGTTGTGTACCTGCTGGACCATTGGCTTATTTGGTTTAGAGTCATGCTCCTGTTCTCTGCAGCTTTTTTTTTTTGGTGAGACTTGTTTGCTAAACCTCTTACACTCGAGAGTTGTTTTGTGATTAGATTTAATGGCTCCCCTTATTGCCACCTCAATTTCCATTTTTTTGTCATCCCGAGGTCCAATTATTTGCAGTATTTAATCCAAAGGTTACAAAATTATAAGGGAACTATACATAAGATACACCCGTTTGGATATTGCGAGTTAGCCTCCAAAGAAGTTGTCCCTGTCATTGTAAGCCACAAAAAATCGCGAGCACTTACTTTGCACTCTGAACATAAGACTTGGAGGTACCACTGAGCAATGCAGGGTGGTCAAACTCATTGTAACTTAAGTTAGTGGTAGGAGAGACAACAAAGCATATATACCTTTCACCAAGACAAGTTCATATTTAACCTCCATCGAAAGGCAAAGAAGTCCAGGTAAAATGTCAGAAAACTTTTCGAACAAACTTTTACTGTCTGACAATAAGGTTGCTTCGAATCTTCAGTTTTGGATCGTATTGAGTCAGTTCTCCTGTGCTGATCAAAACTGATTCATTCCCAATGAACAAAATTGGAAGAGAATTTACAACTATTGAAAGTGAAAATAGTCTGTAGCTTTTGCACTGTGTGACGTCGTCTTGTGGCTGGATTTGACTGACTGTCCATTCAGATTTCACTTGCAAATTGAATGGATTTCACGTGTCAAAGGTTTGACCAACGATGACCAAGACGTTCACGACCCGATCAGGTCCTATTTACTGGACCTGCTTATCTGCCTGCTTATCACATTCAGTGACCACATTCAGTGACATGCTATGGACTTAGTCTGTCCATTGAGAGCTGGCCAGAGAACGCGTATGTTCAGATGCTAAACAATGATTGAGACTCAAAACCACAGGTCAATGCTAAACTCTTCTTTTAACCTTCTGTAGGTTTGGGAATTTGATTAAGATTAGAGTTTTAATACTTTTATTATACAGTAAAGGTTCTGTGGTGCTATGGGAAAGCAGTAGTGTGTGTTTATTTTGTTTACCTGAGCCATAGCACACATTAGCATCTCTCCAGGAAAGGAATCCAGCAGGGCAATACGAAAACAGTCATCTGCCTCCACATTCCTCCTGCATAATTTGCACCTGCATTTACATATTTTTTTCGTATGCTAACTTAAAATATGAGTCATCTGGTGCCCTGCCAACTCAAAGTAGATGGATTTGTCACTAATTTGAATAAAATGTCACAATACCTATTTTTCCACGATTCTAATTCATTTCTTGGTTCTCTTCTGAATCTCCTTTCTCATTCATTTCCTCGTCCCTCGCTGTTTTTTCGGTTTGTTTTCGCACCTTACCCCAGGTTTGAAGAGACAAATAATAAAAAAAAAACTGCATTTGTGGTTTGTGTTAAATTATCAGGTGAGCTGTTTTGTCTGACTTTATCGATCATTCATGCTGGTTGGTCTGAGGGTAAACAAGGTTTATTTTCACGCAGGCAGCTGTTTTCAAACCAAATATCTCTCTTTTACTGTTGCACATTCAAATGGATAAAATTAGAGACAATCAGCAGGTCTGAAAATTGGCCTAATTGGCGATGCCACAATGGCCGATTACTTAAAAAGCACTCTACGATTCCAGAAAATAGAAAAAAAGCGACCTTTAAATGACAGTTTAAATTTTTTTTGTAATTTGGTTTCTGAAGCTACATTTAAGCACCGATGATACAACAATATTCTCACAATAGAGAACCTGAATAGCAGTGGCAGTAATGTTTGTGTTGCAACCATTTTTTTGTCACCGTGGTCCTCCCACAGAAACTACCCAAGATGCTCTCCTCTCCTCATCGAATTACAGGAGCCGCACCGGCTCAAAATCGTACTCAGCTGCTGTATCGCTGTCGGTTGTACGACAGTCTTGCTTTCACACCTTTGCACTGCGTCACGCTCAGAGCTAAGATATGAACTTGCTCCAGCATGATACTGCCTGTGAGAAAGCAGCCTAACATTCAAATCAAATAACTCAGTAACCCATCTACAAAAACATGCTTTTGTATTGTGACCTTTGAGGCATCATTCGCTCACCTATGGAAGTCTAGGTTAGTTGCACAAAATCGGTAAATATGAAGAAGTGGGTTTTTTTCAAACTCTTGATTTTCACAACAGTATCTTTTTATGGGCGTTTCATTTAACTTCTCTGTGAAACGTTCTTTACTGCAATGTAATAGCAGTGAATTGCAGTAACGTGATAACGTTTTGAGAAGTGAATGTGTTAAAAACATTCAATGTATACGAGTGGTGCTTCACATTCATGCGCACAGAGGCAATCAACCTGAAAATGAAGCATATAGGCTTTCCTTTAAAGAAATGCAACCAATTATGCTCCGTTCTAAGCTGACTGTGGAAGGTCACGCACTGGCAGCCGCCACATGTCGCAAATGAGCCAATATGCGTATTCGCATATAAACAGCTGAAGCCGCGCAGATTCAACCTGAAATCATGCGTCAGATCTTCTTTTTTTTCCTCAGCCATTGTTGCGCCACAGGAGATAGTGTGAGTGATATTAGGTGTGCAACTCGACAGGCCGTGGTGGAGTCGAGTTTGCTGCAGGCGAGATTTTGGATTTCTTTTTTTTTCTGTGGGTTCTTTGATACCAATAAAACATGTGAGGATGTGCATTAATTGAAGCCGATCGCACTCGGTTTCTGGATAAAACTAACAAGTTGAACTTGCTTCTCTTCAGAAATCGCTGTTTTAGGCTTTGACACTTCAAAAGGCCACTTTTGATGGACTGAATGCAGAGAGCATGCATTTTGCTCTCTGATCTTTGAGAGTGAAAGACACTTATTTTGTAATGTGAATTCAGGAACAAAAACAGCTCCAAACGGCCAGTACAAGGCACAGACTTCGACTATAACCAGAAATTTATATATACATCTGCTGTTATACATAGCTGGGCTAGTTGTAGTAAACTGTGGCAGGTTTGACGGTCACAAAACACAATTACTTGTACAAAAAACATTTTTAGCCAATTTTTTTGAAGACTTGTTTTTGGGGAAAAAAAACCTACATAGTCCCAAGGTAATGGACAGAACAAGAACAGGACAGTCAGTCAGTGGCAATGAGAGAAAACATTTTTTTCTCCTAAATATTTCTTCACACACCCAGGAAACGTCTGCTGTGCAGTTCTGCATGGACCACAGCAACAACAAAAAAAAACAACACTCCTAACAAAGCATATGTTATGTCACCTTGAATGGTTGCAGGTGAACTTGATATATGGTCTTTGTACATAGAGGTCAGCTTTCACTTCTGGCATTATTCATATTCCGTGATGCAAAACAACCTTCTGTGCAGCGCAGTACATGCACAGGCGAGCTACAAAGCATAAATATTCATAGAAAAGTGTCTACAAGATGTTCAAACGTACCTTTAGTCAAACTTGCAAAACACATCTAAATTTCACTTTTGCATAGTAATTAATTATGAGCAGCCGGCTAAAGCAAAGATGAAACGAGAGTTCAGGACTGAAGATGTAGATAGGTGGTTGGGTGGGTGGGTGGGTTGATAGATAGATAGATAGATAGATAGATAGATAGATAGGTAGAAGGATGGATAGATGGATAGGTAGGTATAAGGATGGATTGATGGTTCACTAGACAGATACACAGACAGACAGATAGTCATATGGAAAGGAAGTTGAACATAAAAATTAACTATTGAAGAGATGAGCTGATGACACATCACTTCCTTTCCTGACGCTGACCTTCACAGAGTGGTTGTAGATTCGCTTGGATTAAACCGCACAGCACAAACCCCTCTGGATAGCCTAATGATCTGGCTAATCAGGTTAAAGAAATGTTTTTAAATAAGCCTCTTTAATTTATTCAAATATTCAACGCACATTCCTCATTTCATTTGAAATAATGAGAGACAGGACGAGAGGGGCAGCGACGAGGAGGAGCGGCTGAAGACGGTGCCAGCGAGTGGCTGAAGAAAAGAGGAAGAGAATGAATCAGAGAGAACAAAATGTAATTTGTCAGCCTATTCAGACAACCAGTGCCTGAAATGAGAATTAACAGAAAATGTAGAAGACCACTCTTTAATTGGACAAGGCCACTCTTGACATTTTCAAGCCAAACTTCAGTGATGATGATGGGAGCGAATGTGTCATAACTACAAATTATTCTCTCTGCCACCAGTGCTGATGAGCAGATTCAGTCTTTTTTGTTCTTTTACTACATTGGGAGTATCTTTTATTGAGGCTGCACTGGCCTAGCTGGGAAAAAAATGCTGACAAGACTCCCAATATTCAACTAATGGACAGATGGAAATATAGTCAGAAGAAAGATTTTCAGTCATACTTTCACTTTCATTCAACCTCAGTTTGCAGAGTTTAACATTTCATTTACGGACTCAAACGGCATATTTGAATACAAGTGGTGTTTGTTGTGACTGAAAGGAATTTTCTTGTTTGAAAAGCAGTTATAACAGTTAGAAAGTCTTTAATTTGTTCATCGAATCAATCATCGGATGCTTATGTTTGTTTTCCTGGGCAGCATCCCTGCAGGCTTGTGCTTCAACAGAAAAGCCTTATAACCAATTTAAAAGACACGTACTTCAGCAATCCAAGGGAAGTTTATTTAATTTTCATCAGGCAGTCCATACTATCACAAAAGCACCCCGTGCCATATGTTTTCACAGCTGTCAAAAAAGTTTAGTACTTCTAAACTTTCCTCTGATATTTCAGTCTAACTTAAGTTTAATACGCAGCAGCTGAGTTTTAACCAAAAGAATCCACTTTTTCCCCCCCTGCCTGCAATAGTAGTGCAGAATCGATGGAGGTGATGTGAATGGAAAAAGTTCTTGAAAAGGGCTCCGCACCTTTGACTGAAGAGTTATAATTGCCAGTCACTAGAGGAATGCAGATACAAGAACCAGAGGAAGTATATACTGCCTCTGTGAAGCACAGGTGAAGAACACAATGCAAGCTCTGCAAAAAGCAGGGACGCTTCAAGGTTCAGCAGGAGATCACTGGATTTTTTCGCCGACATGCACAGTCTCTGTCAGGTAGTCGGAAAAGGAACATTTCCTGCTGACTAAGAAGACCTGGAACCAAAATAATGGGTCCCATTCTGGGTTAACAAGCCTGCCGTGTGAATAATGGGCCGGATCTACAAAACAAGCGTTGTCTTTCATGTATAAATAACTGTCTTCTCATCTAATGCAGCTTGATGATTTTTCAACCATTCAGGCTGCAACTAGAAGCAGGTGTTGATTTTATTCTGTGAAAGAAAACCTAAAAATGAATTCCTGCAAACAAGTTTGTACTTAAGGCTAAAAAAAAATTATTTTGAAGCACAAGAACTCAGAAATGTACTGGGATTACTCAGGAGGTGCGGGTGAGGGTGGTTAAGGAGCATCCTGATGCTTTGGCAAGCTCAAAGCTTGTGCAACTTTCACATTTGAAGTGATGATATAAGCCAGTTTACTGGAACATAAACAAGTTAGATGTGGAAAATTGTTTTTTTCCTATCACTCTTTTTCCCATCACACAGTATTCATTCAGGAAGCTGTTACCTCTGTAAAAAAAACAAAAAAAAATCACATTTCCTATGATAAGACTCTAAAGGTTTTGCAAATACATGATCGGACGGCATCTTTACTGAAGAACACTCTAAATATTTAAACCTTTCCCTAAAATCTAAACAGCTTCATGAGTCTGAGTCTAAATCATACTGATTGTTTGTCTGCTACTCCTTGTCTTCCTTCTATTTGTGGCTCGTCCTTTTTGTCTCCTTCATTCCTCCTCCTCTCTCACTCGGCTGTACTTTTCCCAAGACTTGCCCTTGTCATCATTGCGTAGTACGTACAATACAAGCACGTGGTTTACTTATACATATTCATTTATACATATGGCCTATTTAGTGAGACATATTCAGTGAGCAACTAATACTGTAACAGCTGGTATCACACTTAATACACAACTTATGCAAGTGGGATGCAGTTTGCATGTGCAGAGCAGTGATCTGCACACCGAGACTTGTTTTGTTTGCGTCATTTGCAGCGATTGAAAGTTTCTTCCAGTGCAGACCACATAAACAAGCTGTAGGAGAAAAGGTTATCTTCTTTTCTTGATGATTGATTCACATTTACGGTAAAGAAACATTTGTTCAGACAAACGCTGCTTCTGCACATTGGTTGAATGTCTATGGTTATTCCTCGGTTTTCAATGTTGACGATAAACACTCCATTTATTCCATTTATGACTTTCCTCTCATTTGGCGAGATAGCCTTCGTCCCAATCCCAAGGTTGCTGGTTTGATCCCTTATTTCGCTGTGTGCATGTCGAAGTGTCCTTGAGCAAGACACTAAATCCCTTATTGCTCCCAATGCAGTTTATAGTAGCCTGCCTGACAGCTGTCCCCATTTGTACAAGTTTCTGCGAGTGGGTGACTGAGTTGCAGTGCAAAGATTTTTTCTCACTGACAAAAAAAATGCATGCAAGTGGAATCCATTTACCTCTTTCTTCTCTCACACTGAGCAAACACTCTGCTTTTTCTTCCTCCGAGCCCAAATATGTATGCATTCCTCTCCCTCACTCAGCAGGTTTTGTGTTCAGAGTCTAGAGAATACAGGATCAACAGGACACAGCAGCTTGCCATGGCTGATGAACAGTGCAGCACCAACGTACCTTCTGTTGCCTCTTCTGGACGGCCCTGCACGCTGCTGCAGACTCGCTTTTACCAGCCAGCTGAAGGGAGAAGCCATACACATAGATGTATGCAGGAACACGGACATCTCAACACAAGAAAGGTGGAGAGTTTTTCTCTTTGAGAACTTATAGTTTTTGATTAAAAAAAAGGGGAAACTTTATGTTTAAAGAAAAGCATGATGAGTGCTGGCTGAAACTGTACAAGCCTCCCACAAGCTGAGTTGAACACTGACCTGTAACACAACACACACACACACACACACACACACACACTGCTCTCTTTCTCTATCTCATAGAATTGCTCGTCACTTCAGCACCAGTGCTCCCATTTGTCTTCAGGGCAGTATCGCACATTCTAGCTCTGTGTGGTAAAAAATCTTGCATCCCCTTAATTTACATGTTTGGTACAAGCACCTGTCTATTTGTGTATCATCATATCAGAGTCATCGTACAGCACAGGAAGACACGAAACACTGTTCTCGACAGATTACCCTCGTTCTTGTGTGATGCCATGTCTAATTAGAGGCTCTGAACCAAAAAACAAAGCAAAGCACCAAACATCAATTAGATTTCTTGCTCCTCCTAAAGATACGCATTTCAGCTCAGTCTGTCAGTGGACAATAACATGAGATGACTTGACTAGTGCTGCTTTAACCTTCAATTCATCAGCTTCTTTATCACTTTGACTTGCTGCAGTACTGCTTGTTTTGTGACCAGATGACAGCCTGTTATCCAGTCTTATTCACACGACCACAGCTCGGGCCGTTTTTGCTTTATTCTGTGAATACCACAGTTTTTTTTTAATTTCAGATGTTAGCTTCTCTTTTACTTTGTGGGAAGGCCTCCTCTTTGGCCACAGCTTGTCAGAAGCACATTGTTCTCCAGGACATTAAAAGTTAGATTTTTTTTTTGTTAAATTTAGGTTAATTCCGTCGCAAACACTGGTGTTGAGTTTTATTGCCACTGAGCCTAACATGCTGGAAACCAAAACATTCACGCAGACATTAATACCGTTACTTACAGCTCCGCTTACGGTGCTCAGACAAGTAAAATGTCTATTATAAAGCAGATTCACTAAGTAATGTGCCTCCGAAAGCCGTCCATAAACACTGATAACATTAGGCTAATGCCTCCAACAGAAACCTCTGAGAATTATTGCTGAGGTAGACGCGCACGTTTGAGGGGCTAAAGTGTGTTAAATTAACACCCTCTCCAGTTGCTTACATGGGAATGATGAGCTCTTACATTCCACTTTATCTGCACTGTGAGCAGTTAACCAGGTTGTAATTGAGTGTGGCGTCATATTAGCGAATTAATTCCCTCTGTTAAGAAGCAACGTTATTGGCTCTTGTTAAGTAGTAATTGTGTCTTGATGTAAGGAAAAACTTGTTTTCTGGTGAGTGGAAGTTTTTTGTTTTTGTCCCTATTCCACCTGCATTTTTGTTATTGCATAATAGACTTTGTCAGTGTTTTTCTGTGATTGAAGGTAATTTTTTCTGGCCTAATAAAATTGTAAATTAAACATCTTATTCCATTAGGATATCATTGTTATGATTATGAATTTGCTTCGGTCATACTGCAAACTAGATAGTGATGGTACTTTGGTGATTCACTGTGGTAATAAGCCATTCGCCAGCATGAGGTCAGTTTTCCATTACAGCCTGCTATTGTAGAGAGAATTAATGAAACCCAGACCAGTTCACAAAGCCAAAAGTTAATCCAATTTTGAGGGACATTATAACCTCCCAAATATTTGCAGTGGACACGACTCAATAAAAAAATGACGCATTTCTGGTGAATTCATTTGTACCATGAATACACATTGCAGTATATTTCCCAAGCTATCAGATAAAAAGATAAGATAACTGCTTTCTGAACTAGATTTCACTCACGATAACATCACTCGCTGAAAAAAGATCACACCAGCGCACTGCTTCACATTGCCTGGAGATGTTTTTTTTTTTTGTCATAATCCTGATTTAACTGGGCCCTTTAAGTTGCCTTCAAGGCCACGTCACAGGTCAGCACTCGCCTAAATTTATCCTCCAACTGGCAAAAGCTTGTCCCTCTTGAACCATAGCAGATGGAAGATTGTTTAACTGATTTCCAGTCAGAAATGAATCAAACACCAAAGGTGCACATAGTTCATTAATTGCATCTTTTTTT
Organism: Malacoctenus triangulatus; assembly: GCA_032274725.1. NCBI lineage: Eukaryota > Metazoa > Chordata > Actinopteri > Blenniiformes > Labrisomidae > Malacoctenus > Malacoctenus triangulatus. The sequence goes on from JAUESE010000062.1 coordinate 5,283,639, forward strand.
TTTTTTACCAATTTACTGTAAATTAACAGGATCACACCTCAGCAAACACAAGTGGTACTCCACTGAATGGTCCATTTTTCAGTACATGGGTTGGATATTTGGGTCATTTGCCTAAAAGCCAGAGTACTGTATTTGAGTCTCTGCCTGTAAGGGCCTATATTCTCTCTATTGTCCCCACCCACACTGCTTAATGTAAGCTAAAATGTCCCATGGAGTCAAACTGTACAGTGGCGAATCTCCCCTGGATTACACCGTAATTACTTTAGCTGTGACTACAGCTGTCGTCGGTGTACTTAGTAGTGTGTGTCCACCATGAGTGGGAGGATGGAGTTGACGAGCTGGAGTAGTTGTAGGAGTTGGATTTATACCAAGGAGTACATTTCTTCGGATGTGTCAAGTTTGACACTGACTTAGTAATGGTGGCAAAACCAGTGACGGTCCAACTAGCCACCTCCTGCCCTGCAGATGAGTAATGTCAGATTCTCTCCACCCACACGCGTGTTTGCATAATGTTGGTGTGTGTGCCAGTACTATTAACTGTCACCACACCACCTGGAAGGTTGTGCTTTTTGGAAAGTCGGGATATTTTGCAGGACAGAATTACAGAAAAACATTGGCTTCTCAGCTTTAAAGTTCACTGAAGGTTCATGATATTTTTTCAGAGACACGTTCGTGGGAGCGTTTCATTTAGCCTACTGAAACAAATCTACTCTACAAGTAGCAGGAAACACCAAAGATGGTAAAACAGACGAGTTCAGGAGCCAACATTCAAATTTTTACTCATCTGATTACCACAAACATACTTTGTTCTTGTCCATCCTTTGAAATGTTGCTGAACACACTGTATATTGTGGTTAATTTGTTCAACACTGACTGCTGATCTACTGGCCTTCGTTCATTTTGTCTTTACCTTGCCTCATATATTATTTTCTAAAGAAAAAAGAACTCTCAGCAGGTGTTAGGATTCTCTCTGTGCTGATCACTATTATCTGGGTATTTCTCTCAAGAGCTTATCTGTAGAAGCGCTGATGGGGCTTAAAACCTGGCCTCAAAACAGCTGTTTAGGAACTACATGCGCTCCAGATCCTCCTTCGCCTCAGATTTGCATTATGTTTCCCGACCTGTCCTAAGTCTTAATAACCTTGAGCCTGTCCTTTAACCAGTGGACTCAAACGAACCTTGAACTTTAGCGCTTTTATTTGTCCCTAATGTTCCTGTTTGTCACAGCAGTGACCCTCCTTCAGCCTGTTTGATCCCCCACCCCCTTCAATGCATCTTCGATTAGAGTGACGGGCCTGCTGAGGTGAACACCCGCCCGTCCTCTCGTTTCAGCCTGCTGCTTGGTGTGTGGATGCTCGATCCCCTGCGGTTGCTGGCTGTTTCCGGCCGGGGTTTGCTGCGGTTGTAAAGAAGAGTGGCTTGGCACATTCGCTCTCATTAAAACATCAGCTGCACTCACAGCTGGAACATGAGTCCAGCGTCTCTCAGCATTCATCTCAATGGCTCTTTGTTGTTTCGAGCCGAAGCATTGTAATTGCACTTTCCTGTTAATGAGGGGATGAAGCACAAGGTTGTTTTGTGGAAATATAATGGGGAAACAGCTCAGACAATAGGTTGGAGCTTATACATCAGTTTAGGGGCGCAAATTTGTCTCCTCGCTCTGCAAATAGCATTCTCTCTGGGAATAATAGGTTCATTGTCTGCACCCTCACTTTGCCTTGCTTCTTTGTTTCAGCCAACATAGGAGTCACTGAATGAATGTTGCTGAGGAGCATCCAATTATACCAGGCTAATGACAAACACTTAAAATAATGAACTGCTTATGGGACCCTCATAAACACAGAGTTCATAATAAATTGATGACTTCAGGTGGGAATAATGAATAGTTAATCTTATATCATATCATTGTATATCATTTCTTTATGTCTTAATAGATTATAACACGTTTCAAGGTCCAAAGAATTTGTTAATGGAGGTATAAAATAAATAGAAAAAACACAGGTAAAGATGCCAAAGTCTCGTATAGAAAACACATTTTTTTATCGTTATATCACAAGTAAACTGCATCAGTTTTGCCGCTCCGGTAAATTTTTCTGTCAATTCAGAACTAAAATAGGTCATTGTAGAAAATATTGATTCTTTGTCTCATAGTAATAAATCCAAATTGTTTGTGTGCAGAGTCACCGACAACTTCTCTGTTTACAGTTGTGCAAATAATCCTTGTTTATTGTATGGCTCAATCAGGACACATTATAACTGCAATTATTTCTTATAGAGTTGTTTTTGAATGCGTCTTTTGTTTTTGGTATCCTCACAATCTTTTGAACACAAAAAGAAAAAAGTTCGACAATAGCATGTTGCCAGTTAGTGACTAGAAACCAGTAATGCAGTTTTTGTTGGGGATTTAAAATAAAACATATTCAGATACAGTTACTGAGAATGTATGTCTAATTTGAAAAAAATGGAGCTTTTATGTAAATTATGGTCAATACTGAAAGAGCTTTCTGACATGAGTCAAATGAACGCATTCACAGGTCTTGGACATGCGCAGTGAGATATCAGAAGATCTGAGTTGAAAGGTTGTTTTTTTTTTTTCCCAGTTTTTGGTGATTTTTCTATTTTTTTTCCCTTTAAATCCTCAATTATTTCTGCTGGACCTCAAAAAATTCTCAGTCACAAAATTGACCTTGTTGCAAGTGTGAGTCTTGTTGTATTTAGTGGATATACTGCGTATCTTGGATAGATGATGTTAACTTGCAACATGAGTTTGCCATAAAAAAAGGCGTCTTTTTTTTTTTTATTTCCATGTTTTTCCTCAAAGTATGTTGGACAGTTTTAACAACCCTCGAGTGTACTTGTCAGTTGAAGTGTGATAATCTCACACTGTGTCCTAATGTCATGAACCAAGAGCCCAAAGGGCACCGTGTGCTGTTCTACATTGGAAATACTGATGCCGTGACATTTACCAGGCAGCAACCAGGAGTTTCACCCTGAGATGTGTCTGCAACATGCAAATACATGGCAAGAAAAAGCCAAATAAAGACTGAACCACTTGAACCTAATATGCACACCGTAATGGACAGTTGTAAGTCAGACAAAAAAACACAATGTCTCACGATGCCCTCATGACTTAAACATGTTGAAGCAGCCTTTCTGCACAGCTCCATACGGTGACTTTTTTGACTTACTTTCTTGCCAACTGATGCAAAAGGCCCAAAAAAATAATACGAGGTGGATTATTTTTTCATGCAACGAAATTAAAGCTGCAACTTGTGAAAAAAAAAATTGTTTACTGTTTATTATGAATTAATTTGTGGTGAGTTCAGGTTTGAAGATATCAACTCTTGGAGCCCATCTTTTAAAAATGAGCTTTCAAATACAACCCTTTGTATAATTTAGTTATTTGCTGGGTTATTTTGGCCCACTGCTTCCCTCAGAGGGCCACCGAGGCTGTATTGTGGGCAGAACAATGTGATGACAGGGCTGTCCTTTGGGAACATCTAATTAGTTCCACTAGGGGAGCAAAGCAGCACCGCAACGTGCCCTGATATTTGGCTTGTGCACTCAGCGGAAAGATAGCCAGAGGGTCCACTTTAATTGCAAAAATGCCACCAGAATTTGAGTCTGCAACTTCACCTGTCCCTGATCATGAGACCACAAGGGAGTGCCCATTTCTGAGTGTGCGTCAACACACATAGCAGCAGGACGCATTCATGTGTACTAATGTGGGCACCTCACTCTGTATAAACATGCACCTGAGTGTGTGGTGACGGCCTATATTAGCATGTGTCTTGTCCACTTGTACTATTGTCTATTCACCCATTGATTTTCATTATGCACTTGGAAACGAGCAGGTGGTGATTCAACAAGAATTCAATTCAGGGCATGTTACAAATAACCCTGTTTTCTGAACACATCTCTACGGGCTCAACTCAAACTCAAAATAAAAGTAAAATATCAAGATCCTTGTTTCTGTGCGAGGTACAGACTGGGTGTGTCTGTAGTTTATTAACTTATCTCTTTGCTCAGTTTTTCATCAAGATAATCACTGGTGAGGAATGCGTGTGTATACATATATACAAACTAAATATGCATCAACAAGTGTGCCCCACACAAACACAGTAATTTGCCATGTTCGGCGGGCATTTTGGCAGATATTAGTGTCGCTAGAAGCAGTGAGAGAGGTGTATGAATGCTAAGGGAGAACATTTACTGAAAGCACTACCAAGCAGTTGATTATTTCAAATTAAATCGTTCCAAAATGCTCAATGTAAAGTGAGAGGTTCATACTCTTTAATATGTGACTCGTCCACTATGCCACCAAATTTTACCCATTTCTGTTCTCTTGTTTTGTTTTTCATTAAGAAATGATGCACAAAAATGTAATTCTGAAGAACTAAGGACGAATTGGTTTAACCAAGTATCAGTTCTTAGATGTAACTTTGTTGTTGCTTTGTCGAGCTTGAAAGAGAGATAAAATCCACAGGCTGGGAGTTGTACAGAAAACCTTGATCATAAAACGTATTGACTTGCTCTCTATCCAAGCGAGAACACGAGCATCTCAGAGCAGCTCTAATGGGAAATTCCAGTTGATTTCGATCTATCGAGTTTCCCATTAATGTGAGTTTTTGTGTCTCTGTTGCTTTTGTGAACTTTTCACTCTTCAGCCTCCCAGCACAGATAGTTCATACACTGAGCAGCAGCAACATATATTGTTTTTGTGCAATTCAAATGGCTGCAGTTTTTGGAGCAAAGCTCATTTTTAACATTCATCTTTCTAAATGTTCTTTTAAGCGTCTGGCTTGCGATAAACACAATTATTTGTCATCTGGAGAAGAAATCATACTAACCATTAGCGTTCGGAATCAACACCCAGGATCATTTGTAGCTGACAACAGATATAACTCAAAGTACGGCGATCTTTGTTTTTGTTTGTGTTTCAGATTTTAAATCTGTCACCAAAGCGAGAACAAAAAAGGTTTAAAACTATGAGAACAGTGTTTGAACAGCTCCTTGCTCTGTCTTGATATGTACAGTGAATGTATTAGAGTAGTCACACTCTCCATATTTAGGGTGTAAGGAAACTACAACAGGTTGCAGATGTTCTTTATTTTTAACCTCATTATCAAAAGATTTATTTGGCAAAAAAGGCAAAACAAACTCATGATAAACACATTTGCTTTAATCTCATTTGTGTAGCTTTAAAACGGTAAAACTTTCACTGAGTGCACCTGAGTGTCAACAGGACAAAGAAAAAAGTCTAATGGTGATTCTTTAAATGCAGCATTAGGTGTGTGTGTGTGTGTGTGTGTGTGTGTGTGTGTGTGTG
>JAUESE010000062.1:5290738-5316299 GCA_032274725.1 Malacoctenus triangulatus
CCCCCCCCCCCCCCCCCGTCAGAGAGTACGGAGCGTTCAGCTGACTTGGTCAATGCCAGCTTCAGGCATTTTTTTCTGAAACAAAAAGATGCATCAAAAAGGTTCTCAGAGTTGAATCTCTTCGTATTTTATATATGCACACATGCATGAAACTAGAGTGTATGCTTGCAAAGGGAATCACGGAGAGCAAAGGTGATATTCATTCATCTTCTAATCACTTCTACTCTACTAAAGGTCGCAGAGTGCCAAACTGATCCCAGACGACTCTGGGCGAAGACCTGCACAGGTCCCCAGTCTATCCCAGTGCATGCATGCATGCACGTTTTCAAACCATTGCTTTGCTCTTGTATCAGTGCTAACTCGGAATTATCGGCAAGCACAACACTGGTACGGAGAGTGGTTATCCAGCTGAAAAATGTATGTTACTTACATTTAGAACACAAGTGTCGTATGAAGTACAAAGTTAAATGCCAATACACGTTTTTTGAACCATCAACACTCCATAATAATGATGAAGCGATATTTGAGTAATTACTATATGAAACGAATACCACCAATTACCCTTGCATTTTACGACTGCATTTTATTCTAATTTATCAATTGAAATTGGAACTTTTTACTGCCTTTTTACTGTCATGTGTTTCTGGGCTGTGTAAATAGCTGTGGTTGGAGCATGCCAAATCTTGTCACCATCAGATTGTTCTTTACAACCCTCAGTGAGCTGCAATGGTAAATGACAGAGCTTGAACCCAATAGCAGACTCTGGAAATCCAAGATAAGATTAAAAAGCTGTTAACAAGCAGCATGTGGGTATAAATATAGACGATACAATGTACTGAGGCTCTTTAGGTAGAGAGTACGGTACATCCTGCAACAATACATTGGATGGAAATCAGGCTCATGAATTATCCAAATTACTGTCAGAAAACCATGCCTGCCTTCAAAAAAATATGCATATTACATAAGATCCGATTTCATTTGCTATATATGTGCTCAAAAAAGCAATCCCATGTCCACCATGTTGTGTTGCTCCTCCGCCAGTGGAGACCCATAAATAAATGCAACACCTAAACTCTCCTTGAGCTTAAAAAAAAATTACAATTATCATTAATTTGAATCAATACTTTAAATCTTTTGTTATAGCCCTTTAATTGTCAGTTGATATGCATCCTCGTGTTACACAGTGTCACATCCCTAATAAATCATGTGAGCAGCAGCATGTTAGGTGCAAAACGTGTCCCTCTCAGCAGGCGGGGTTGCACATCTGCAGGCCAAGTGAGCAGTCATTATGCCGTATTATCACAAAAGAGAGGGAGAGAAAATAACAAGGCAAAGGACGCGAGCAGACCTGAAAAATTTAGAAGTCAAGCTATTGTGATATGACACAATTGAGTCGCACCATGGCAACAACTATAATGTTCCCAAATTGATGGTTGCTGCTGTATTGTGAGTATTTTGTCTGATTGAAATCCAACGTTTTTAAGGGGGAAAAATGCACCTACCAGTATGCGAGTTTGTGTTTGGGCTCCGTATGTTGTACCTTGTGTGTAGTGGAGCCCAGTACAACAGTGTACACAGAGGCCTGGACACACCACCTTTCGTGACTAGCTTGACAGAGAAAATTCCAGCACATGAAATATATTTGCAAGGAGAAAAAGGGTGTGAACGCTTTCGAAACTCGCCGCGACCATGACAGAAACATAAAACACTGCTGATGTAAAGTAGCCCATGTACATACCGAGGGGACCAATAAACAAATGAAGAGGTGTTGCAGAGGCATGTGGCTGATCAAAAAGACAGTCGGATGATCCCCAAAGGTGTGAAACTTGCTGAGGGCGTTTAGTCGACAGGTGATACAGCTGGGTGTGTAAAATATGAAGAGAGCGTCGGAGGCAGCAGAGGGCACAGGGAAGAATCTGCAGGCATCTCTGTGACAGCATACAGTATTACAAGCTGTGTTCTTTCAAAATGCCCTTGAGCCAGACACTGAGTCCCTGAATGTTACTGGGTCTCGGTGGCTGTCTCATCACACATGTCAGTGCATGTACAACAACTGCACAATCATAATGGATTACTGCCAAATGGAAAGTCACAGCAATTAGCGAATCGTGGTTATTTTGGTTGAGAATATGACAATTTAGGATTGAATGTTCCATTTCTAGCAGCAAAAACTGACATTAACCTACATTTCCGGAGTTACCACGTGCAGTAAGCTGTTTGCTTGAAGACCTGATTCAAAGTCACCCAAGCTCCCCCCAAAATGCTTGATACAAATGATCCCTTGAAATTACCCAAACTGGGCCTGCCCTTTGAGAAAAAGCATGCCGTTCAAAGACTGTGTTCTTACGCTGCAAAAAGCAAACTGTGACGGCTATCAAAATGTCAAGGTATCCCTTTGAGATGTGCTCTCCTCCTACTTATTCCCTGCAGTTGGCCGTTTCAATTGAGTTTTCTGCAATTTGTTTTGTTATAATGGGAGCATGCTACTCTGGCATTGGAACACAATTTGGTGCTGATTCATTTTTAGAAAGCGCTGGCAGGGTTACACGCTGCTCGCTGCGTGGTGGTCTCCTACACAAACAGTCCTCACTTGTTTAATCGTCGAATAGAAAACCAAAGGGTGCTGATGCCGGCCCACGGTCAATACAGACTGTGCAGGTGCCACCATAGACCCATAAAATAATGTCACCACTGTAAAACGAATTGATTGAATTGGGAGAGGAGAGGCTACAATCCATGAGTCACATTGTCTGCCACCTCTGCAGGCTGTTGGAGTTAAATAGAAGCCCAGAGTCAGCTGAAAGAAAGGCTCCTTTCCCACTAGGTAACATGAAACGCTTCACTATATTTACTTTGGCCCATGGGGGAAAGATCTGGCATCTGGCAAAGTCAAACAGCTCACCTGAAGGAGTCAGGTCAGTTTGAGTTCAGCCGTTCTCCCAAAAAGCCCTCCTTTTTTCTAAGAGCTGGATTAGTGCTTCAAGGGGGAATAACTTGGGATCATCTGGCATTTGTTGTTTCGGAAGGATTTACATTTTTATGGGTATTTATGCAGCTAATTGTTTTCTTAATAGGGACCAATTCTCACATGTACTGAGGATAAGAGGTGCAGTTGAATTTACACATCGCTCTAATAACCTAAAATCACCTCTGAAATGGTGAAAGACCACACAGGAAAATATTGCTCAGAACAATTACTCTTTGCATCCTAACTGGAGCCAAAGTGGGATATAAATACACATCTATTGAAACATAAATCACTGAGACTGTTGTGATGGGCTTTCACAATAATAACTCTTATGATGTTGGATGATGAGTTTTATGGATCACTTGGGTGCATATTGTGTCACAGAATTGAAACTAGAATCAAAAATCAAAATCCAACCCATGTGGATTTACACACAGGAAGCTCACAATTAGCTCACAATCTAACCGCAGCAATCGGACCCTGAGTGAGTGAACACAGACCCCCAAAGTGTTCACGATCCAAGCTCGACTCGGGACCAGTCCATCCAATGAGAACAGCAATTTAATCCCAGCATACTATCTGTTTTGTTTTATTAACTTCCCAGTATGACAGTAAACCAGCTGATAATGAATGAATGAATGAATGAATAAGAAAGAATTGATACCACAGCACCTTACACCCAGTGGAAAGTTTTCTAATTGGATGAGTGCAACACTTTGGAGGTTGTGTACTTTTATTCCTCAGGATCTGAGTGTTTGTGGGTGCAGACACAGCAGCTTGTGCATGTTTAGACCACAGTTTTTCTTCTCAAGGATACAATCTTAAACGCCTAAACGAGCTGCTCCTTTTATGGAATCATTTGCATTCAGTTGGAGGTTTGTGCTTGATATTTGCATTTCCCCTTGCTGAATCGTATTGCTTTTACAACAACAAGCATCTAATTTCCCCTCTGGTATCATCAATCATCTAATCAAATCTCAACACTGATGCTCATCTCCACTACTTAAATGGCCCTAATCCAGATGCTGGGTGTGCGAGTCAGTAAACTGATTGTGTGAAACACCAGATGCTGGTCTTTGCAGTGTTGACTCATAATAAAGTAAATACTTAAAACGAGTTCCTTCCCTTTCCCCAGACTTTCAGGGAACATATCATTTAGTTGTTTGTCACAGATGGGGTGAAATGATAAGACACTAGGTTCCCTCAGTAAGAGTAATGGTGTCCAGAATGCTCCACTCTCACTTTCACAAAACAAATACCATTTGTTGAATGATGCCTTGATTATTCTGTGTGAACGTCTGTCTGTTTTTTGTTTTATTTAATTTAATTTAATTTGTTTGCTGATGACACACAGTAAACCTGATAGTTGTAACATCCTCATTGTTCTTGGTTTTCTTTTCTTTTTTGTTATCGAGAACTGTGAACAGGAGCCACCATTTGACTAATGAAGGCAGTTAAACAATAATATAGCCAATATTGTCAACAAGAAAGGGAAGAGGTTTGACCAAACAGTTTGCCTTAATCCGGGACATTAGCTACTTTTAAAAAGGTTTTTGGAGGGGATGTGAATGTTTCAAGAACACAAAAGCAAAGAAGAAAACGAGGAAAGTGATGAAAAAAGAGTAGAGCTTTACTTGAAAGTTACAGTTAAGCTCGTAGCTTTCAGCCATTTGTCACTTTCACAGACGAGTTAGTGCTGGTGAGGCCATGGTCGATGCTCCTGGGCTTCAACAAAGACAGGCAAGACAAACCAGTGAGTTCAGGTGGAACTGGGGCCAATGCTACTTAACAGAACAGGATCACTGGTGAGCAGTAGGTTTTACTCCTCTTTCACTGGTGCATAGTTGCATATGGTCTTTCACACCGGAATGATTTATTGTCTTGTCAAGGTCAAATATTCTCCCCTTAAAGAGAGAAAAGTTATCATGTGTTGTTTTATGATTAGAAATGGAGCTGTCTTGCAGTTTTGAAAAGAACAAGCACTTTATTTAGAACGATATGATCGGATGCTGCCGTCAGTTGAAGGATGCATGACAGTAAAGGGTGACAGAAGAGCCAGCAAGTCTGTTTAATGGTGTGACGGCACCAAAATATGTCTGTAGCAAGATGTTTGATTGAAGTGCCGCCAAATTGTCAAGGATCCACTAACTATATCAGATTAAAGAATATGTCGGTTGACTCAGTGAGAAACAGTCGTGTTCATAGATCAAGGGTTTGGTTTTTCAGAATTTTCCTTTCACTCATCTCTTCACCTTCTCCACGTGCTTTGTTCGCCTGTAACAGCTTTACCTGAAAAATTCTCTTTTTTGTTTGGACCCCGATCCCCCATAGTATGTTTTTTTTTTTTTTTTACCAGAATACATTAGTGTTGATACTTGTTCAGCTAACTGACCGTGTTGTATGAGGTGAAGATTCCAAATTGGCCCAGTGACCAAAGAATTGAACAGTAGTTTGATAATTAGGAACAAGCATCATGTAATTTCAACTTCACGAAGTTGAAACTTGCTGGTTCAGTTGGTTCAGCTCATTTCTGTGGTCAAGCCTCATTGCGGCTTCTTTGGAGCACCAAATATGTTGACGTCTTTCTGGCTGCGCCACCTGGCAGGTCACTGTTGATGCTGTATCTGCAGTGTGTGTATCTATATATGTATGTATGAATGTATGTGTGGCAGCAGGCCAAAGCCAATCACGGTAATACAGTCAAAGTTTGATGTGTTAATGTGCTCTCCAGGCCAACCCCAGAGAATGATGGGCGGAGAGTTAAAGATGCTGGCAGAGGAGGTGGTGGTGCTGGAGTTCAATCACATTTTTATGAAATTTATCCCTCTGAATCCAGCTCTGAATTTACCAGATCAAAGTATCGTTACTGTTATTATTTACTTCATGTACTCACTGACTTCAGTCTGTGAAGACATTTGTTTGTTGCATTGTGGTAATAAAAAAACAAACAAATAGAAAAACAAACATCTGTTTTGCATCTCAAAAAACAGTCACTATTTACATCCAAGCCCCTGATTGAAAATAATTAATTAGTTTATGGATTAATCGTGGCACAAATGAAGGGATACAATAACCTTTGGTTATTAACTGTCAGATTTAAAGTGTGAAAATGCTGCTGTGTTGGAGGGTCAGCAGGCGGCTCCATGAAATTCATTAACCCTGTCCTGCCTCATTTTCCCTTTTGTTTTAGAGGAAGGAGCTTTAGCTTCATGTCTCAGTAAGAATAGTTCCTCCCTCACCCACAGACTGAGGAGCCACATAAGAGGGTTTGACACAGGTAGCAAGCTGACGTATACAATGAATAAAAGCAGAATTGGTTATTTATTTGGGGAGCTCGCAGTTTCACTGTACTGCACTGCACTGTGACACAAAAAATTTAAATTTTTTTTCCAATTTCCTCAAAGTGGAACCAAAATTCACACTTAGGGTTAGTCAAGTTTTATCTTTAATGCTTCGGTACCAACAGACACCCCACCAGTATAAAAGAAAGAAATAAACCTAACAACCTGACTTGAGCAGTTTATAGTTCCCAGGTCGATGATTCAAGGTAGAACAGTTAAAGAGCAACCGTGAGGCAATGTGGAGAGAGAGATTGTGCAAGAAAAGAGTTAAAAGAAATGAAAGTGGGAAGAAATGATAGAGAAGACATGTTCATTAAAACAAAACTGTGGAGGGAAGGTGAGGATGCACCAACACAGGCAGCAGAGAACAGAAAGGACGAACGATTATGATCCATCCTCTCTCGCGGTGTTGTGGGCAAGATGTTGTTCTTTGAAATGAGTTAAGATGAAGATAGCGATTAGACACACACACACACACACTTGAACAACTGTTCTCTTCTTTGCAGGAGGCAATCATGTACAGCCGCCTCACCTTTAGGTGCTGTTGTTACCGTGACTGTAATCCACACCTATATTTAGCTCATTTCAAACTCTGCTGGCGAAACAGCTGCTGAGCTTTTCTCCAGCAATTCTTCTAGTAGAAGCAGATTGTTCATGAAACGCTGTGCGTCTGAGTAAGTTTGGCTTCTTTCAGTTTTCAAGTAAACTTGATAGCTGAATTCATTGACTTGTTGAAGAAAACATCCATTTTCTTTTTTTAAATAGCATCTACAACTTTAAACTCCACACATATTGTCCTCCTATGTAATTGGGGAAAAAATAATCATGTCTATTTTCTAAACAGATGCAATGAAAAAACTAAACAGGAGTGTTGTGAGCAAATATTAATATTGAGTCGTCCTAATTGTCTGTGTGCATAATACATCAATTTTCCAGAAGCAGTGGCACTCTTTTGTAGCCAGACCTTGGACTTAACACTCTGCCAAGATGATTAATTCTAATTTTAAGACAATGATGAGCCTGCCACCATATCAATGTGTCAGTGTTAATTGGAGTTTCTTGGCTTTTGTGTTAATATGACCCCTCTAGCTCTAATTGGGCACTGACGAGCAGTGACTGCCACGGATGGTTGGTTTGTAGTTGTTCAACACATAGACAGCAACGGTGATTTATGTTACTTTGCAACTGTTGGATAGAAAAGAAAAAAACTTAACACATTTACAGCTTTTGATTGGTTTTCATTATTATTGATACTATAATAACAATCATTATTACTGTTGTTATTGAATTGAGGCAGTTGTTTATAGGATCATCAGAATGTAAGTAAATATGTGCTGCTTCCCCTTTACTATAAAGTACATCAAATAATTTTCAGTTGTTAGGTATTCAAGAGTCAAAATGTTCATTTACTAAAGTCACTAAAATTAAACTTGAGAAAAGAAATGATAGTTTGTTTACACTGCAGATTAATATTTCTCTTTTGAAAGTGAAGGAAAAACAAGGAGCCATGTTTTATTGATGAGTTGAATAAAGTGACTTTCTTCTCTTCCACCCCATATCTATTGCGATTATTTAGCATCTTTTCTGTTTTTCATATTATTCCAAACAAGGAAGAACCAGTCGAAGCAGTGACTTATCGTTTGTGCTCGCAGTATGAATGTGATGGTTGGAGCAACATGCTGAACGTTGCTGTGATCTGTTGCTGATATAGCAGCACTGGGCTGTCACGCTTCCATCAGGACAAGAAAGGCTCCTCTCACTCTTGTTCCTGAAGCGTCACATTTTGTTTACTGATTTCACAGTCGCTCTCAATCTTGTTCACATGCACTTCCAACCACTGATTCCAGAGCGATCTTCTGTGGATGAAACCTGAGCACAGGTGTGGTGCATCTGTTCTCCTTCAGGAGACGGTGAACAAGCACGTGGAAAAGGCAGAGCACAAGTGCGCAGCAGGTCGAAGGAAACTTTCCTGTGATGCATTGCTGGCACAGTTAATAAACCCTCACCTAACATGGGAAGTGGTGAAGCTTGTGTGGAGGTTTTTTTTTTCTTTCTATCCAGTCATGTGTGAACTAAACTACTCAAGTCCTGATCCACTATTTTATACGTAGATAATTGTTTGAATGGGGGATACAACTATTCAGTGGCTTGGAGCGACAGGTGCATGTGTAAACAGTACATGTGAATCCACATGTAGGTGTACATATTGATAAAATATTGCAAATAATTTTGATTTTCACCTTTCTTTCTGCATTTGTTGAAACAACACGTGTTGTTGTTTCCCTGTAGCCACTCCTTCCTTTTCCTTTGTGTCAGTGTTTGTATCAGTGATGTGAGAGGTGATGTTTCATTTTGGTGTCTTACACCGTCTGTCCGTTCATTACCTGTTTGTATCTTTAAATATTAACATCTGTTTGGAACAGTCAGAACAGCAGCACTGCTGCACGAGGCCTTTGGGAGAATCTGTGTCAGATTGACGATAGCTGTCGACTGGCCTCAGGAAAAAAACAAAAACCTAACAAAAAAAAACCTGTTTCCACTCTATAATGAAGCCAACATGTCCCACACTTCCTGTCCGTTCTGGCACATCCCAAATGCTGAGGTGACAGTGGCAGCTCCCTCTCAACCGAACTGGATCCCTCTAAAGTTCACAGGCAGATTGGAAGGTCGAGTTGGTTTCCCTTGTGTTCCTGTATGTCAGGGGTTTTCTCCCAGTCTGACTTTGCACTGGCACTACTGCTGCAAGTGTGAGAGGCTGTGCTTTCGTCTCACAATGTTCCGCAATGACACTTGCTCTGTGTCAGCAAGGTTTTTTTTCCACGTCTTCCGAATAGAAGCTCGGAAAACTTGAGCGTGGGAGTTTTATTGGCTGACTTTATGTATGGTGGCAGTCAATCAGGATGAAGTGGGGCATTGCAGCACTCGCGACATTGTCCTGAGCTGTGGATTACTTGGCAGCTCTGTCCTTGGGTGTTTGGACTGCAGGAACAACTGTGAGAATGGCTGTTACAGGGTGGGCAAGATTAGAAGAACGTCCTGCTTAGAATGCAGTGACAACATGAAGCCTTGAATCAGGAGATTTCCACATTTGTTGTGTATTCGTCCAAGTTTCCCTCCATGAACAACCATCCAGACGTGCATTTGCACAGATTTTATCCTTGTTTATGAATTCTGATTGTTTTCTGCCTGTCAAGTTTTTATTGGTTGGATGTGCTCAAATCCAAGTCCAGAGTCACTGGACAGCATGGTAGCACTCCAAGGTGACGTGGCAATAATGCCCATTCATATCAAGACAAACAGGTACAGGATGAAAGCAGCTTTCAGGCAACCTTTAGGAGTGCTGATAACAGAATTATGAGACTAATCAAGGAGATCATACTTCATTCCCTGAACCGTGTGCAACAAATAAAATCCTATCAGACTGACCTTTGTAAGTGCAGGCGCCACGAGAATGGAGGAAATCTTAATTCTCAACTCCTGAGAAGACGATTACAGAGGCAGTAAAGTGACTTGTTCATCAGATATAGGAGGAAATATTCAAATTTGACATTTGGATGGGGATGTTTTACATTTTTGCAGAGGGATGTCCGGGCCCCTTTGGTGCGCCGTGATAATGCGCTGAATACTAAAGACCGACACGGATAGTACAGTCGTACGAGGTCGCCATGTCAGCTGATTTCCTTTGTTACAGAGAGCGTCAGTGAGCGCCGCGGTGACATACGGCTCTTTTTAGTGCTTATTAACTACAATGTTCACATTTCTTAAGACAGAGATAATTGCTTCGTGTTGGGGAGGATGTGCCGGGGACATTGTGCTCGCCGGGCTTAAAATGAGCTTGAAACAGCTTGCCGACAAATCATTGGTTTTGTACAACAGTTTGAGTCAGAAGTTGTGTGTTGAGTTCTGCGACTCGTTTTACATTTCAAAAGGTGTCAGAAGCATTTTCTGTTTTCCTCCTGCTATTCTGTCCTTTTCACTGTTTCAACCAGTCTTCCACTTCTCTCTAAATGACGGCTCTTTTAGTGTCTCAGACAAACCTAGACACTCCCTGGAGGCGGTAGGTCTGCCCTTTGAAGAAGGAGAGATGCACCATGGGTAGCCCTTTGAGCACTGTAAACACGGATCCCAGACTGTTGTGAGGTGGAGCGGGTGTATTCATGATGTGGCAACACTGTAACAACATCGCAAGTAATTACCATCTCTGGGAAATTACACCCCTGCCAGTATAACAATGTAATTATGGGAAGGTAGCGTGGGCTTTTGTTAACTTAAGTGTGATGCATGACAAAAAGAAAGTTAATGAGCGTTTGTGTGTCTGCTGTCTGCTTCCAGTGCCTGACCTGAGCCGAAAATACTGGCACACACCAAGCAATCAGGAGAGTGTCTAATTGTAATCACTGTTGGCTCATGCATTGTGATACGTACGTAATTATCTTGATGAGCAACGTATCATTTCCACCTCCACATACAAAATGACTATCTAGCTCAATGATTCATCCAATGTAGCCTATAATTGATCTAACTACGAATAACTTGAAATCTAGAGAGGGACGTGTGGTGAGATTCTTATCTTGACAACAAATGAGTCTTTCAGTAGCTGTTGTAAGCATCAATAGAAATTGAGCAAACCCAAATGGCTCTAAAACCATTGTTTTTTCCCAAAACTATTCACCAAATGGCAGCTTCTGCTATTACAATGTTGCAGTTTTTTTTAAGGACGATGCCAGCTGAAATTAATTTTACTACTGAGGGAAATGACATCACCTCCATCGCCCCCCCCCTGTAGCTTAAAGCTACAGAACAAGCAGACAGAAAAAAAGGGAGAAAAGGAAAAAAAGACACAGAAATGGAGCAATGCTGCCCACTCTCATTTGGTTTTCTCTGAACCAGCATGTAGAAAACACTGGCTTCATGTTCATGTAGCATATTATTAATGACTGAACTCTGGACTTCCTATGTTTGTATGATAATATTTATCATGAGAAGCTGCTCGGGTGTGGAGAAGAGTCTTTAGCTATAAGAATTTTCAAATATTTCATAGGTTGATCCTCTGAATTTGGACTTTGAGTATATTTTACAATACTTTCAGTTTAAAATATCTTTCATTCGTAAAATGAACACACACATACACATTCCACCATACAGCTTTGCTCGGGAGTTTCTCTGTTTTATAGCATATTTGTGTTAGTTTAGGATTCAGACTGAGCTGAAAAAACGAAGGGAAAGGTAATGGAGTCCACGCAGGCATAAGCTCTAAGTTTAATATTAATTTTAAGGGGATTATTTGCCAGAAACTCGCAGAGGTCACTGCTTCCTGCCAAAAGCTACGTCCGTAGCACTAAGAACATAATCCCCTGTAAAGCCACAAGTTGTTTTGATGCTTTCAAAGAGCTCCAAGACAGATGCTGCTTTTGAGGTAAAGTAGTGACATCAGTCCTATCAAACAGTCACATCTGCATACTCACTTTTCATTCAGCACCCCAATTGTTTTTGTCACCCATTTATGTGCTGAAAGAAGGAACTAGAACCTTTCGCAACTGACACAAGGCAAAAAAAAAGGTTGTTGAAAAGTTCAGAAGCTTTTTCTTTTTAGTCTTTCCAGATCATTTTGCACCACGACACAGGATCCTGTTTGCAACTTAAAATTCATAAATGTATTGCATTTACCATGTAGACATCTCAAGACACCTCTTTCACTCGGTTGGATTTAAATTAGGTTCTAGTTCAAAGGCCTCAAAGCTCACTTGGTAATGATTTTTTTTGACAGTAGACACCAGGAAGAAGCATTAAGAGCCGATTAAGGAAGTTACATGCTCGACACTTATACTCATTTCAGTTATTTATCGACTCAAAATTCTTTATAATATCACAGTCAGTTTTAAAAGATCTTTAAATTCAGCTGCTAAAATCACTAACATTCACAGTGTGTAGGCACAATCTTCATTACCAAAATACAATCTATAATCTCTTTGGCCTCAGAGAAAAGCTTTGCAATATTTCACACGATGAAAAAAGTCAGAAGTCATTTCTAAACATCAGCTAGAAGGTGCAGACCTGAAGAAAATCTCCTGACTCTTCTCCAACATGTTGGAAATTTCCCACAACTTAAGCCCCAAAAACCAGCAAAAAAAAAGAAAAGGCATTTCTCCCTCACCTGATATATAACGTCAGTCTCTCCACCCCAGCCAGGGAAGCTTAAAAGAATGCCCACAGATTGCTATAAGCTCAGAGTGGACCTCGGTGTGTAGCGCAGATATACACACATGGTTGGACTGGGTGTCTATATGTTGTTATGAAGTGCAGTGAAGCAGAGAGGACTTATCCAGCCCTGAGGTGTGAGTTAAGGCCTGGTACCTACAAATGGGGAAATGACTTGAAGCACCTGGACACAATGTCAATATTGGAAAAAGCAAACATGGTCCAAGGGTAATATACTGCTCACCACGCGGTGCTTTCATGAGACCAAAGCAGCATCTGCACCCACATCCTGCCAGTCTTCCTCCATCCCCTTCAATTGATGTTATTTTGATAGGTGCCTTAAGACCTAATATTCACATTGGATATGTGTGATGTTATGGAAATATTGCCGATGATATGAATCTATATTTAATGAGTTTTACAGAGCCCACTCATTTGTCATGCCAAGTAATAAAAAAATAACATTTGATAACAATCTGAAGTTCAGCACTAGCAGCACAGTGCGTGGCAGTAATTAAATTGAAAGTTGTTTTCAGAAATATAGAAAAATGAAAGTCATGGTCTTTTAATAAGTGTGAGCATGAACTCTTGGAAAAAAAGACTTACAGCATAATTACATTTTGTAATCATTCAATAATTGAACTTTTTTCTGGACAGACACTGTCTCTCATAAAGGATGGGGCTGATGGGCACTTTTAATTAATCCAAAGATTTGAAATTATGATGAGTTGTTATTTATTGCAACAAAAATAGGCAAACAAACAGAATCAACGAGAGATATAATTTCCTCTCCTTAAAGATGCAGTAATTCTTGTGTCAAGAATGAAAACGATCCTCCTCACCATCCCGTTCTTATCTTGTGTGTAGCATTAGATGGGCACGTCTATTCTAGGAGCTGTTGACTACTGATTGTAACGGCAGTAAAGGACGCGAGCATTTAACCATCCGATCGTACGGTGGATAGTGACCCCCTCTTAGTTCTTCTGCCACGCAGATAAAACCGGTAGAGAGGCGGGAAGGAGAGCGAAATGGAGGAAGCAGGGTAAGTGAGTCTGTCAAGTACCAACGTGGAGGAGTTGAAGAAGGAAGAGGGAGAGGTGGAGGGCAGGGGGAGTCGATAGCCAGACAAACACTTCTTCAAACAGCTCTGTGCTGCAGACCCAATCAATAAGTAGATATGTCAAGTTAAGTTGTAAAGCCACAGAATGAGAGGCAGCGACAGCAGTGAGGGGAATAGAAATGTTCAGAGCCATGACAAGGATTTGCAGAATAGCTTATTGGCAAAAGGCAGGAAAATATAAAAATGTCCATGACTGATGAAATCTTGCAAAGTCCTGCAGGATTATTTAAAAAAAAAAAAACTTTGTGAAGGGATGAATTAAAAAGAAGGATGAGGAAAGATTTGGTTAAATGATTTATTTGCTTTTATGCGTCAAACCATCAGAGTCACCCAGTATGTGACCAAAATTTGAGTCATTGAGAGAAATTTTGAACTGAACAAACAACATGGATGCACTCTTTGTTCTGTTTAAATTGCTGCACCTTCTGTGGTTCATAAAGAGAAACTGGTTGACTGCTACTCATGGGGGGGAAAAGGAAAAAAAAAGTTCATGTGATGAATATTAAATAGTTGAGCACAATTTGTACAAGAATAAGCCTGTCAAGGAAGGTTTCTGACTGTGTTCCTGCACTTTGTAAGTTCCCTTAATGCTTTGTAATGTTTAGCAAAAGTGTGGGAAAAATTAGCTTGTTCCTACTGCAATTTGTTCACTCGAGACGTCATCATAACAAGAGTTAGAATTCATATTTGACGTCGTAATACTTTTATTTCATTGCTTCATAGTCTTCATGACATTCTTTTTCTTTCCTTCTGGACATAATCCATTCCTTTATGTTCTCTCTCTGAGCGTCACAGAGCTGCATTGTTCTTCAGGAGAAGCATCTCTCCCTGCAGGCAGCAGTCACATTTTCACTTAATTTTGTTACAGAGCAGGATCAACTTACTGAGACCTGATACTTGATCCAGACAGATACCCCATCACAGAGAACTGCGTGTCTGCTTTTATTGTTGTCACAATGACTTACTCAACTTTATCCCTCCCCAGAGGGAAAACTCATTTGCTCGCAAATTATCTCCAGACAACAAACAATATAGACACTTCGTTCCATAAAAAGCCATTTTAGACATGATTAACAACTGATGGAGGTATGATGCTATGATGTGGTAAAGCTTATGTTATGCTTGGTTGAGTAAAACAACCCAAACTGCTCAGTTTTGGTGGTTTGGTATGCAAACTTGGATGTGTGTAATTCACTGTATCTAAAGTCTCACTCTAAACCTTGAATACCTGAACTAAGTCCACACAGGAAAAAAAACAGCTTTTTCAACAGTCATTGAGCAGGTGACAGGCCTCCGTCAAAAATACTAAACAAGGAGAAGGGCACAGTAAATTGACTTAATTAGGAAAACCATGAGAACTTTACATTGAAGACGCCTTCTCTCGGTATTGAACCCATGCCATGTTGCTTTTGTTGTGGCAGTCTCTCCCAAACTGCCAAGTGCCATTCATTTGCTTACTACCACAAGCTGCTGAGCCTCTTCCCTGCTCCACTGCATGTCAAGTAACACTGAGGGGAAAGTAGAGATGTCAGGTCTTCATTGGATGTGTTCTGACATTTTCCACATCTGCACACCCTCGCAATCAACCCGGCCATAACTATAGTCCCTGTGCTTCCAACCATCAGTCTCATCTCCCCTCGTCCCAAAAAACACACTCCTCCTCTGACCCGTAAGAGTCTGAACATCCCCATGGCCCACATTCAACTTCAGTCTGAGCTGCACCTACACGGCCTGAGTGCTTTGCTCTGTACTGCACGACAGCAGAGCCGGGCCACCTATCTGATGCTGTGCACACAATTTGAAATGACAGGTTAAGTGGCTTACCTACCCCCCAGGCCTGCTAATACAAGGAAGCAAGACCTACAGGCATCTTAGCTAGTACTGTGGGGAGGAGGGCACCAAGTCAAAGTAGTAAGGGCACTGGTAAAATGAAGGCACTAGCAGTAAGGTAAAAAAAAATAAAAAAATAGGATGAAACCTGGAAACAATTCCCATGTCACTGCCCATGCTACAGTAAAAATGTAGGAGTGTCGTGCAGAGACAGTTATGTCTTGTCACCACGAGAGTGTTGCTATTTAGCTAATAGATTCCAGAATTTCATCTGACAACCCAGCTAACCCAGAGGAAGCTACATTATTTACCAAGCTGGCACAGGTTTCTAACAAGTCACTGTTTAGTTTAGAAGTTCATTAGCATTTCGGAACCGAGATAAGGATCACAAAAGAAACAGGAATGGCTAAAACAATAGTGGCTGATGGTAGCATCAGAAGGCTTGGGAAATTACCCGTTCTCTGTGTTGTGACAGATCGTGGAGAAACTCGGTCGAACGTGGGTCAGAAGGAACATGAAATCCTGCATTTGTCTAGAAGGATTTTCAGAGATGCCAAGGGTCTTTTGGGTTGACCCTGTGACTCTAAAGAAGGCTATAGCAGCTATAGCACAGCAAAGCCATATCAGGCTAACAGATCCTTATAGCAGGAGGAGAGAATAAGCCTGGTTCCAATTATTCCCTGAAGGTCCCTGATTTTACAGTCTAAGGAACACAGTTCTGTCTGGCACAAAAGAGGATGCGGGGATATTCTCTCCAACTTTTGCTGTTTTGATGGTGGATGCTCTTTGTGTTATGCCGAGCGCATGGCACCTTTCCACACTTGTAATGTTGAACTACATTATTAATACATTTGATTATTTTGTAAAGCAGTCATGAAGGTGACAGTTGGAGTATGGGACTGAAGTTATTGAACTCATTACCTAGTCTTGCGCATCTTGTTGGCAGTTTTGTCAAAGTCATGAGTAAACCTGAACAACTCAAGTTAAGTTAGGTTATTGATTTTCCCATAAACCTTTCACTTCCTCTCTCTGCAGACCTCGTCACTCTTGTAGTAAATCACCCGCCTTCGCTCTTTGCTCCTACAACCATTTGTGCAGCCTCTGGAGATATTAATAAATATGACAGAAGGTCATGCAAGGTTACCTGTGCAGTTAACCGTTGTTTTGTATTGACAGCTCTGGTGAGAGGACTCTATCTCTCACGAAAAGATCCAGACAACATAGAATAGAGTGAGCCCAAACTCTTTCCACAGAATTGTCTGTCACGTATGTTTTATTCATATTTTGTAAAGAACACAGGTTGACTTTATCCACTCTGTGTTCTCAATGTCTCGGCTGTCAGGTACCTCAGCCTCAGGCTGCACACTTCAAAGTGATCATTTTATTGAGATGAGTGACAAGCTCTGGGGTGTCAACCTGACTGGCCGACCAGGAGGGAGACATGACAGGCAAAAGTGCCGCTGCCTTCAGGTGCGAGTTGCTATGTTGTTATCCAGGTTCTGGGAAAGTGTTTTGTTTTGTGGTTTGTTTGGGTCTTTTTCGTTTCTTTAAAGAGGTTTAGGTTGAGAAAGTGAAAAGATGAACAGAAGGCATAGAGCAGATGACATCAGCTCTCATGACACCCAGCTGATTACTTCCACAAATGGAAGTGTTGTCTTTTCCATGCTATGTAGCACTTTTCTGGGTAATGGTAAGCAATTGTAATTTAACTTTTTTGATCAGAATACATGCTGTAGGCATTTAGATAGGACATATTGTCAAAATTTAAACATAAGTGGGGTTAAAATTTCTTCCATTTACAGCTTGA
The DNA here is from genome assembly GCA_032274725.1 of Malacoctenus triangulatus. Lineage (NCBI taxonomy): Eukaryota > Metazoa > Chordata > Actinopteri > Blenniiformes > Labrisomidae > Malacoctenus > Malacoctenus triangulatus. The sequence continues at coordinate 5,308,003 of JAUESE010000062.1, forward strand.
AGTTACAATATTTTGGAACATTTTGGAAAGCAAAATATCAGTTGAAGCTTTTGAAAAATCTGTGGATGATCTCGAAGTGTCCACTAGATAATTTAAGTAGGGACACATCAACTCTTTGACAAGGTCGTGATATCCAAACTCTCACATTCCTCGACTCCCTGTAATCCCACAGACCTTTTACACTCCACAACCACTGCCGGTGAAAATTGACACCGGAGCACTTGATGGCTTGTGTGGCACCCCGTAGCTCTTTGCTTGTGCTCGCCCTCGACCGCAGGCAAAACAGTAAAGCAAACACATAGATGAAGCATTTGTCTCCAGCCCCTCCTGGATTGTGTGACAGGCAGCAGTGGTGGGGAGATTCCATCAACCTGACAGGCTGCTTCTTGCAGGAGAAGAGTTAATTGCTGTGGGACCAGAGCAGCCTTCAACATCCATCAACAAACCTCCTTCCTGCTCACTGGGGTTGGAGGTTGGGTGAAGCATTGAGAGAAGGATACCAGAAAGGGCTACAGAGGGCAGAGAGATGTGGGAAACATCTGATTTCCTCTGACATCTTGGGCAAATAACCTTCAAAACAAAACACTGCTCCTGAACTGCTGTCCATTCAGGGGCAAGTTACGACTTCAGTCTGTGGCACAAAGCTCAGGGAAAAGACCACCAAAGGCAAATGATGGTGCAACAAGCAGTCCACAAAAATGTACCGAGTAGTAACTGGAAAATAAGTGAACAATTACCGTCGCTTTCAAGTTTTAACAAAGCGGATTGATGTAGTACACAGAACAACAATGTCCCAAAAATGTGATTAAGGCGAACAGTGTAAGTCATTGTAGGTTATTATGCTGTACCAAACAACATGCTTTGCTGTTGACACTGTGATTTTCAGGATCATCACAAATCCGAGCCCAAAGTGGCTAAAAGATGTAAACAAACTGTGGATGGAATGAAAAGAGTCATCAGGAAAAAGAAAAGTGCAAAGGAGGAGAGAACTGCGGAGAAAGGAAAGGAGCATCTTTGATTGGACACTCAGCAAACCAATTGTAAACTTTTTGGGGTGTTTATGTTCTTGACCAGATTTCTTTCTCACTTGCTGACTATTTGTTTTGTGAAGTTAACACTGACAATGAAACAACACGGTGGTAAAATATGCAGTCAGTGAAAATGTAATGCAGTCTATAAAAATGCATCAATAAGCTAAGACAAAACTGAGTCAATATGTATGGAAGGGAAAAGTTAATGCCACATCAATGAGCTATTGAGTAGCTCTGCTGTATAGTTTATGGAGTGAGGAAATAGGTATCATAAAGATTCAGTATGTGGAGTAGAGTTCGAAAAATACATCTGAAGGATTTTTTGTTTCGTTTTTTTCCCCAGCAGTTTACAGATGACCAATAAGGATGTTTTCATGCTATGATAAAATTAGACTAATGAGCCTAAATACTTTTGATAAAGCTAAATTGATTTCATATACTATTTAAAAGCTTGAATAGCTGAAGTATTATTCTTAACAAACCATATATCAAATGTACACATTTCATCCCTGAGAACAACTTTACTTCCTTCAGCTAACATAACGCTTACAGTTCTCATCAAACTAACTTATTTTGCAAAAGTACTTTCCTCATGTTCCTGCAGTGACGACCTGTGTTAGACCCCTTCTCTGAAAAAAAAAGATGGTTTAATCACTTTTTGTTACCTTGTGATGGGATGATTGTGACACTGCAGTGGTGATTTCATTATCAACCCATTCAGGAGGTAGATGAGAGAAAGCCGGTGGACGGTGTTAAAAGTGTTTTAGGATGTAATTGAATTACCTCAGGTGAGGGGGAAAAAAGGGATGATAGTGTGAGTTCATCTGATTTCAATATTAATTAACAGATTTTTTTTGTCCCTTTTTCCTATTATCTCAGTGATGGAACATATTTTTACTTCAATTATGGACTCTGTCCTGGTAGCCAATGTAGTAACTGCTAATTCATTTTTTTTTGTGACGAGTAGAGGAAACACCTGCGTCCCCTCGGTTTCTCCGCTTTCTCACACTCTCCTTCTCTCTCCCACTGAGGAGCCAAGATAAGAGTCAGACTCCTGTCGCATCCATATCTCGGGCCATCGCTGCTCTGCTGATGTAGACACTAAATAAACTGGTAGCTTTTAGCAGATGTAATCAGAAAGATGTAGCTGACCTGATGAAGGAAGATAGCCGGAGGCTGCTTGTGGGATCGACTACACTGCCGGCGTGCTTTCATTTTAAGCAGGAGTGAAAATGTTGGTCCTGTCCTGCTGCACTACAGAAGTGACTTTTATTTTGAAGCCATGGCTTTGGCTCATTTCATGAATGTTATTCTATCAAAGGAGGATATAGGCAGGATTCAGCTTTAGGCTATGTATTTCAAATATCAACATTTCTGGAGCTTTACAGCCAAGTTATGGCCAAGTTTTTGCTTTTCACCATCTCAAATCAGCTTGTTTCCCCTGAGACAGACAACAGTTTTAGAAACAATACCGGTGTTTTCGCTTTCTCACTGCCAAGCATTTGTACATGGGAGAGATTCCTGGAAATATCTGGTGTTAAAAGCACCGGGACATTCGATTGTATAAAAGAGGAAATGGTCAGTGTTGTGTACTGGATATGCAGTGCAAAGACATCCCTCATAAATAACTCAGTGCACAAATCCAATGGGCATTTCTGTCTTTCAACCACTTACTTCCATGAATAGCTTCAGTTGCATGCTTGTAGAGATCATTGGATGGTGGCAAAGTTGCTTACATTCAAGTCAGTTCTTTGTAAAAAATAAACACAATTATGTAGCTTCTTTTTCTCATAGGTACCTAACATCTGAGTGTCTTGACTGCTGATGTTTGGTTCTTCATTTTGCTCATCCCACTTGGCCAGAAAGTGATCGCTAATCACGGCAGGAGCAAAGAAAAAAATCAGAGCTTGTCTGGGTGTTCCCACCACAGTGAGAGGGTTTTTATTGGTGGAGCAACACTTGCTACTTCCACTTTTTCCAAACCCCAAAAAGGCCAGCACAACAAAGAAGAGAAAATATGCGTCAATGTTATTTTTCCTCAGAGGGAGAAAAGGGCTCAAAGCAACAAAACCTCTTTAATTCTGTCTCAGCTTGCTTGACAGTAAAACAAAATACCAATTTAAACTGAAAGACAATTTTCTCTCCTGAAATCCTGTTTAAAAAATGTACACACACACAAAAAGAAGGGAATATTTTTAATAAATTCTTGCTTCTTGTATCTGGGTGGTTTTGCATGTGCTGTATTCACGTGTGACAATAATTCAAGCTTAGAATAAATTTACAGATAAGAAGATGGAGAGGCTTTATTGATCCACTGGGAAAAGTCTTGACATGTTTTGAATGACTTTGAATGTATCTCTGGTTTGACAGTAATAAGTGGCGAAATAAGTTTACTATCCTCCAGCAACCTGATAGCAATGCTGACTTCCTGATTTAGCTGTTCGTAGCAAAGTGAGGTATGGAATCAGAACGAGATTTCTGCTGTTCTCGTATGTAATTTCACTCCTCTGCTGATTCTAGAACTCGATTCTAAAGGAGAATTATTCTCAGAGGAGCACAATGCCGACGTTTTAGCAGAAGTCTGGGTTGCTGGAAAGATAACATTCATTGACTTCTCACTTTATTACAGCCCACTTAATATTCCATGCAAACCTGGCATTTGGTTTGATTGAGAGGCTGTCCACTGGCGCTAATTGGTCTGTAAACATTTGAGCAGACACTCACTGAGTGTATTGGTGAATGTTGGAGGCAGCTTGCTGAATCATACATCAGCCCCCTGCCCGCCCACCTCCTCTCCTCTACAACTCTCTTTCCACAGGCCTGGCTCTTTAATGTATTTAATTGTCAGAGTAAAAATGTTAATTGCATTTCATTATGTGTAATTTATGTAGTTTCAGTCGAGGGATTCTTTAATATCCAGCTAATTTGAATGGTATCACCGGGACCAGCTGCTGATTGTGTGGGCATGCTCGGAGTTGATCTGTCAATTAAAGTGGAGGTATGATAGACAGGTTGTGTTTTTCACACCTTTCACCATTTTTAAACTCCTTGCAGAGGTATGTGTCAACACATGGTGTTGGCTGAAGAAAACTCCAGGCAACTCAAATTACACAGTGTTTTTTTTTCCTCCTTTTTTTGCAATGTGCTGTCATTCTCAGCCAATGCAATTTACTCTACAGTAGTTCTGAACAGCTCTCAAACTTGGACTAAATAACAAAGGAATTAAATGAGATATTTACAGTTTGTGCGTCTGAAACCATATTAATTACTTTCAGCTCACAAGTTACCAAATGACTAAACACTGTCTCTTCACATGAAGCAACAAAAGATCGTTGTACAGAGCAAAACTCTGGATGACATTTCTTTCAACCCACACTTTAACGATTCTCTATTTGATATATGTATATACTGTATAATTGTTTCATGTCCTCTACATAACACCATCAAACTATGTGATATTACCATTTTTCATTGGTCTGGTTTAGTTTTTCAGTCCCACTCTGTGTTACTGTGATGAACAGAAGCACACCTGCAAACTCTGTGAGACAGTCAAACCTGGATTGTGTTGAGTGAAAAAGGCCCAAATTTTTATCTGTTAAGAAATTCAGTCCAAAGCTTCACACAAGTAGTTTGCTTGTCACAAACTATTCAATGGATGCAATGACTCTCCTTTTGGAAATCTCAATGTTTTATCTTCCCTTCTTACCAAACTGACCTCCGAATGCGTCACTCATCAACCAGCTTCTTCTACTGTCATCACAATCATTACTACAACAATGAGACTTCAGAATGAACGAAGCGGCCATATCCAAGAGTTTTTGAAATAGAAAAACGTGATGTAGAGTCTTTCAATGATGTTTTTGACCCTTGTACCATGGGTGTGTAATTTATGAACATGCTTCAGCATAATACGGTCCATGTCAGCAAATTTCAGATCAATATCCTCCATATTTACTTCAGATTGCACTCGTAATTGTTACAAGCACAACAGGTAGCCATGTCAATGTTTCTTTTCTTGTTTCAGCAGTAAATCATGGCAAATCAATATCGCAGCAAGTGAATTTTTAGGTGAATAATCACTACAAGTATATGCATGTGTGCCATTACTGTGCATAGCATACATTTTTTGAAAAAATGCCCTCAGTTTTTAATGGATTTGATCCACCCAAGAAAACGGGGGAGGCAATTTATAGGAGTCAATCAGCTGAAAAATTGGGATTTAATCATCAGGTCCTGTTTATTAAAATGATTACAAGCATCTTGTTGCATTTGCCTCCATGTCTCTAACAATTTATTGCCTTGGCTTGGGCCCTGCAATGCTTTTTAAATCAATCTTTCGATTAATATACATGATGTTTCTGAATATTTTTAAACAAAAGCATCTGATGTACTTTCATTCCATTCAACCGATCGATAACAGCCAATAGTCTTCTGTGTTTTTTTTGTTTGTTTAAAAGTGGCTTTCGGTTAAATAGCCCATATTCACCCTTTGTTTGAGAAGACTACACGAGAGTCAAGAGAGCAGATAGTGTATCAGACCATTAAAAGTCAGCCACAGCTGACAGGGCAGCAACATCGAGCGAAAATGAACAAAGCATGTTGGACTGTAGTTTAGAACCGGGCTGCGGAGGGGTGTGGGGGCCGGGGTAGGGGCGAGGGGGATGGGCTTTGCTCTTCTTTCTCCTCAAAGAGGCCGGGATACTCTAAAAATATCTCCCCGGCAGCTAATCAGAGAGAAACAGGCAGTAGCAGCCGAGATGTTTGTTGTTGTTCGACTCTTTTGGCTTGAACTAGCGGTACCATGATGCACTGGGGGAAAGGGGCCTGGACATGTCTGAGCACTTTGATCAATAGGGTTTCAGTCCCTCTGAAATGCAGCCTGGCTGAAGCACCAAAGAGTTTTATGTACACTGATCTGATAGCGTGAAGGCAATGGAACATGAAGTGTTGGTCGGCATTCCTGTAAGAAGATCTGCAAACAAATGAAACAGGATGAGGTTTGAGTGACATTAATTGGAAAACAAGATGAAAGCCTTTGACAATGCCGGCCTGCACAGCTATCACTTCGGCTGATGAGGTGCTGAAGTATTAGTTTCTGTAGGAGGAGCCTATGAACAGCCATTAATGACTGGTTTTAAGCTTTGGTGTACAGTTATCTGAGATTTCTCGATAATTATCACTCTACCAATCAGTGATGCTCTTTTGCTGTCTCCGTGAAGGCTCATCTTTGAAGTCTGTGTTTCAACCTTGAAGTCATTATTTTAGACAATCCTCTCCTGTTGTCCTTTATGAAAGGTTTATTCAAATGCGATATTCCCTTAACAGAAAAAAAAACTGCTGTGGTTTTTCGTGAGCCTTAAGTGCCTGATTATTGATTGGCCGTCTATGATTTTAGTAAGAATGCCTCCACGTGTGATGAGCTTCGCCAGAGGGGAAAGACACTACAAGGCATGATAAAAGCCAAGCATTAAATCCAATGTTAGCATGACGATCCTCGGCTGCGCCTAATTATGCCCGAGTTGTAGCACGCCAATAACCCCGAGTTTCACAGGCAGACGGTTGTCCTCTGTGAGATCTGCAGCACTTGGGCCCAGTCCTCCATAGGTTATTAAAGCCACGCTGGCTCTTCTCATCTGCCCGCACATCCCTTCTTCTCTGTTCGATTTTTACACTTCAGAAGCGCGCACACTACACATTTTGCTGGTCATGATATCCAATATCCTCTCCAATTTTGTTACACATATGGGATTCAGAGTGTGTTGCAGATAAACTGAAAATATATGGTTTATTCAATAATTTCCTGTCTGCATTGGTTCTCAGTTGTGATATTTTACTTGCAGTATAGTAAAAGTAGGTATCTTTTGAGTTTTACCTTTCTTGTAAAGTTTTGCTGGAACAAGCCGGAAAAACCCCCCAAGGTGCAGCACGAAAAGGAGTTAATCTCTGATCTTTTGTGACTGAAGATAGTTGTTTTTAATTGTTAAATTTTTTCACTAACCTTCAGCCTTATGTTGATTGATGCACGTCAGATTTAAGCTGCAAGCTACATGTTAGTAATGCAGAGAAACACTGCAAAATAGAGATTCCAGGCTCTTTTTGTTAATTATTTTTCTGGCAGCGTAGCAACTTTTTTTGTATCATTTTGTCTTCAGAAATTTTCTGTATGTTTATCTTTGAATTAGGTTTCAATGTAGTTCGTGCGTGTTTTTTTTCTGTTTTTGTTTTTTTTTTTTTACGATGAATTTGATCCAGTTTTTTCCTCCTCTCACGATAGTATGGACAGACACCATTCCATCGTCATCATCATGTTTTGTACATTAAGCAAAGTGTGTCTTTGTGGGCAACCCATGATACACATTTAAAAATAAAATCTTGACAGTACTGACCAAAACACCACAGTATTAACACACTCAGGTGAGATCAGTGGCAGACTGGCAGGACTGGTAAACGCCAGCATGCAGGAGGGCGACCTTGTATGATTTCCTAAATCGAACAGTTTTTTTTCCCTGCTGTTGCCTCTCCACTGCTGAGTTTTTTCTACATGAAAACACGAATGAATTAAACTATATAGGAGGAAGGAGCCAAGAGAACCGAAGAAACATCAGGAGGTCCAGGCCATGAGATAAGACACTTTCAGTACTGACCCGATGCTATAGCTGTCTCTTCTTATAGCCATTACAATAATTTTCTTTTCCATGACCCCTCTCTTCCCCTCTTTCAGGTTGAATGATGCTTCTAAATTGCCTCACTGTAAGAGCATCCTTGGGCCAGAAACAAAGGTTAGGGTGTGTGTGCAGAAAGACACAGAGAGAGCACTTAATACTCTGCATCCTGAGCTGGGCGCACATCCTGAATCCATTAGGGCGAATGGGCTTACTGACTCTTGGAGAAAACCTAAATGTAGTACTGACTTGCCCTCACGCTTTCAGCCTGCTTGGCCTTGGGCCGACTGCTGCTGCAAGTGGATGAAAACAAGAGGAGGAAAAAAACACTCCACAGAAGTACAAGCCCCTGGGTTGCCTGGCGTCGCTCCTGTAAGTGTAGTTTGAGATAGCCAGAGGGTGACAGTGCTCAGACACTGTGTAGACACACCGCCAGACGCAGCACACTGGGTCATCTTCTCTATTTTTTTTTTTTTTTTTTAACAGTCCTTCTGCATAATAAATGAGTGTTGGTGGTGATTCTTGAGACACGCACACGCACACGCACACACACACACACACACACACACACACACACACACACACACACACACACACACACACA
>JAUESE010000062.1:5324839-5335375 GCA_032274725.1 Malacoctenus triangulatus
ACACACACACACACACACACACACACACACACACACACACACACACACACACACACACACACACACACACAAAAATCAGTACCTTCTTTCATTTTCAAAAAGAGAGGTTTTTTTTTAACACACACGAAGGTATTTTATTCATATTGTAGTAGAACACCTCTCCTTAGGGTTTTTATTTTAGTTTTAATATACTAACAGATACAGACTGAATTTGAAGATGTGTATCAATTCAAAACTAGGAGCTGTAATTCTAAAATCAAGGTTTACTCTCCTTAAAGAGGGAAGCCTCTTGACTTTTCGATGACAAAAGAAGGAAACGGTGGATGTTCTTGAAATATATTCTCTCTGATGATATAATTTATTTGAAGGACAAAACACCAATTGAATATAACTCCACTGAATTTGCATTTGTCATACACCTTCAAACTGCTTGCAATAACATAATTTTGCTGAACTGTCATTGATCATTCTACATCATTAACTGTGTCATGACCGTGGAGATACCCTTACTTTTCAATGTTAACATCGTTACATCGGTTGTTTCAGTGTCCAAACCAAAGCTGAGAGACACTAAACAGGCAGTCCTGCATCGAGTACAGCACCACAAACACTCGAACAGACTCGCATTGTAACACAGGAAGTCGCAAACCCTTAAGTTTGAATTGATACATGACAGTACGCTCGAATCAGATCTGCCATTAAAGGCAATTTGGAGCATGAATGTGAGGGATAAAAGTAGAAAATGTCTCGACCTACCACCTGCCGACTGCCTCAGTAACCGTCCCTCAAGGAAAGCTTAAGCCTGTCTGAAGTTATCAACAGGTATTGTTTTAATGAGGACTGAGCTGCGGCAGCACTATGGAAACAGAGATTTTACAAGTGTTTGAAATGCAGAAGAACTTGCACGTTATTAAAATTTGCACATAAGTGATAAGTGGAAATTGCCTCGGTGAAAATGTTTGAAGTGAAAATTACAATCATCCCTTTCGATACAAGAAGAAAAAGGAAAAAATCAGGTCCTGACAAAAAATGTAAGGAAAATTTAATGGCTGGTTTAAGAACTGTCGTCCAGAAAAATCACTCCTGATGAAAAGTCTTCATCAAGCACCTCTGCTGATTTATAAGCAAATTTATTTATTATTTTTCTGTTAACCTAATATCTGTTTGAAAATGCTAGCACAGCTAATGTAATGAGACTGAGTCAGTGGATTTTCACAACAAAAGGCAAATTACACTGAACTCTTTGGTCAGTGCAGACAGAAGCAAACACTCTGTCTTGGCTAATTGTAATCATCTCAATTAATTGCCAGCATGGAAGATGCCCCTCATTGGTGGGATGAGTGATTATGTCGTAAGTGGGTCTGCCCTGTGGTGCACCAGGCATCCAATCTTTCCCCATCTAATTATATGGGAAGTTATCATGTCCCTAATGACTTTGCGTGTTGCCTACTCCTTAAGAAGCTCAAGATAAAGGCGAGGACAAAATGATGTAAAGCGCATTATCGTTGGCAATGGACTCCTGGCGGCATTACTTTAAATAGAGCTTGATTCCTCTCTTTGTAGCCAGGCTCTTTGTGAGATATGAGAAGTGCACTAATGAGAGCCCACACTCTTGATTTGGAATATGCCCAGTCTAATTGCGCATCAGGGAAAAGGCAGCTGAACCAACTGGGGGGAAAAAAGCATTTTTTCCTCATTGATGAGAATGAGGAGCAGTTGTGTGTGAATGCCAGCATACTGAGGTTATTAATTAAAAGCAGATGTAGAGGTTTGTGGTCAACACTGGAATTTAATTGTGTGTTGTTGGTGATGCTGTTTCAGATCTGTATCGTTCTTATTTCTGCTTTGTTTAGATTTCTTTAAAAACTGGATTTAATTACCTTTTTTTAACTGTTCTTTTTTCTTCTTTTTTTTCGTTGAATCATCTTTCCCCCAAATTGACTTCGATGCTCCGGCACAAACCCTGACTGAGAGCGTTGTTGATGGCGGTTGTTTGGCATGTGGTGCGCGAGGCTCCTGGAGAACTCTGACAGAGGCTGTTTGGAGCCCTCCTGAGGAGGCGTGCCTCACACTCTGAGAACCTGTGCACCAATTAGGAACACCAAATTGATTTCTCTCATTTCAGTAACTCACTGGCTCCTAAACAAAACACTCCATCAGCACCACCACTCCCTCTCACACAGGGCTGCTTTTAGTAGGAACCCAATCTTGAGGATTTTACACTGTTTTTACACTCGGTAAATTCGTCATTGTACACAGCTTGGTTTACACTTCCATCTCACCATGCAAGGACCTTCTTCACTTGTGACAGAGGCTCATACACTTCAGCATTTGTGTTTAAGCCCTTTTTAATGCAAAGTTTGTAGAGTGACTTTAGTATTTTTGGGTTATTCTGTGTAGTTTTCCAAAACACTTCGGTGACCCTAAAGTTATTGTCTCTGCTTGGCTTTTCTCCTCAATCTGTTGATTCTGACTTATGAGATTTTGTTGCTTTTTTTTGACAAAAGTAAAGCTTTGAAAGGCTTTTGTTTGGATGTTTCCACCCCCTTCCTTTGGACTCAGTGCTGCTCAACAATCACAATCACCTCAAGTGAGTAGCAAAGATAAAACCCCAAAAGGGTGTTTGTGACTCTTCTCTTTCTTTGCAATAGAAGAAAAATAGTCCCTGCCTCTCTGTCTTCTCATGCCAACTTTATATTGTTGCCTTTCGATTGTATGCATTCAGAGAAGGCTTGCAATCTCTAGACTTTCATTTTGATGGACTACACATGTCATATGAATTCATGTCTAGGTGTTGTTTCCCTGAAGTGGTTCAAAGCTCTCTCAAAAGGTTCAAAGTTTCTTATTTTTTAAGGTGTGAATGACCCACAAAGGATAAAGTAGCTGAGTAAAGCTTTGTGGATGAGCGGTGGAACATCTCTGAGATGAAACGGCTCGTCTCGTGTGATTTAGTAACTCTCGAAATGACACGCAAACAAACTAAATTGCAACAAAGGAAAACTTTGGCAGCGGTAACTCGGCCACATTTGAGACTGATCTAAAATTACACGCGTTCAACGAGTGTTTTGTTTTCTCATAGCTGAAGGTGTTTTGTTCCTGCTGAAGATAAGAGACAGAGGTTGGAAGGTCATCACTGGGCATGTCTCATGTGTTGTGGGTGAGGCAGATTGTTTGACATCATCAGCTAAGAAATTCAGTTTGTTGTGATTCACAAAGAAAAACAGATCTGAAGACTCAACAGTTGGATTCACTTTTCTTTTATTAGTTTCACTGGCATTCAAAACATCAGGCACTCAACTACCACCCCTGCAACAGTTACCTTTGTTTACATGTCATCTTTACTTCCTCCCAAGCAACATAGTGACCAACACACCAAAAGGAAGGAGCATCAAAATCGCAAGCATTCTAAATAAGCATGATTTTAATTCAGTCAAAATAACCATGATTATTATTTTTGCCATAATCAAGCAGATATGCCAGATATGACTTCTTGAAACTAACGTGTGCCATAAAACTGAAACAAATGTCGAGTGTTTTTTTTCTCTTTGACAAAGTTCAGTTGTGTGCTTGAAGACAGGCAACCCCTAATGTGATGGTGGTGCTCATGCAGTGTGAAGTTATTGTTGTCCTCACTTTGCCTTTCTCTTTCTACCTCAGTGTCCCCTACTTCCAATTTGATGCCTCTTGAATTGTTAATCAGCCAGTGGAATATTAAGAGCTGCTATTCTGCTGCTCTGCCAGGGGCAACATTGTGAAACACTAAATACCAAAAAAACGAAGTCCTAATGATTCATTTAGGACCCCATTGATTTGGTGTGCAGTAAATTACAATTTAAAGCCTTGCTTTAGCAATTCCAAAGAGCTACTTTCCCTATTTAACACTGTGGTGCACCAGTCCAAAATACTGCCTGAACAACGATGCTCAAAGATAGTGCAACTCAAACTGATGCGAAATGTTCTTCGGAGTCACTTTCTTTGTCACAAAGTTTCTCTTGAATATCAACTCTAGTGTGTCTGTTTGGTTTTCCCACTGTTGTTTTCTTTCCGCCCTACCAAGTGAACCACACTTGCATGAAAGGAAAGTCAAAAGTAGTTACAAAGTCTGCATATCTAACAGGGAAGAAAGAGCCTCTGGTAGCACCGCCACACAATGCATTTCACTAGGTTTTGCGTACAGCAAATTCAAATAACTAAAGCTGCACGTGGGTTTAATACTCAGCAGCAGTGAACATGACTGGACAAGTTTCTGACTCATTATTTCAGTCACGGTTTTCTGGAATTGTGTATGTTGGTTCACAAGGTACATGAAGGTCCTCAAATACAGCAGAATTAGGAATTTGCTCCCACTGTCCCCATTGATGCTAATAATTGTATGAACTCATGGGACTTACAGGGCACTTCCAATGAAAGATTTTATCAAATGGCAAATGCTCAATGACATATATATGTCTCCTTGCCGTGAACACCAACCCTGAAGGACATCACGCAAAAAGGATCCCATGTAATTGGAGGCAGTCCGTGCTGTGAGGCACATTGTACATGCCATGACGCCTGAAGTAGGCCAGTGTGCAACAGGTCAGGTGAAGCAGTGTGCACTGGCCGATACCTTATCTTGCTCCGTCAGCAAGTCTCCACTGTCCCTGGGATTTATTGTGTCCGTCCACTTGAGACAGTGACGTCACGCTTGTATGTGCGCTACAGCCCCCATTGTTATGTGGTGAAACAAAGGAGCAAGAGATAGACAGAGCTGATTTCTTTCCTCCATGTGAGGAGTCGTTCACGAAGTCTCAACATTTTCGAGAGCGTATAAACGGTACAATCATAGTGAACAGATTTGCATTTTAACACTTCAGTAACATGTCAATGATAATTTCCTGTCTATAAACTGACACTTGGTACCTCAATTACATCATTGCGCACCTCCTCTAGCGAATGAATCAACAATTAAACAACAGCACTTTTAAGATCATCTAAAGTGATTTGTGTTTTTTGGTATCTTTATATAAATGTTTTGTTCTTTTTCGAATGGAACCATTTTAGCTATTGTGCTCACATGCACTTGAAGCCTGTTTAGTCACCACAGAGTGTCGTCATTATTAAATACAGATATTGTAAACGTAACTCGGTCATGATATGGGACACATCACGTAAACAATCCCACTGATGATGCCACGCGAGGTCTGTCTCTCTCTTTCTTTGTGTGTGTGCGTGTGTGTGTATGTGTGTGTCAGAGTCAGACAGAGCAAAAGATACAGAGATACAGGGGGTGAGCGACTGAGTGGGAGGTTGTGGGAAGTCAGTGCATGACTCCTCGGTGGCACTGCCACAAGAGGGGGTGTCGACAGCTGGCTGGTAATTGCAACTTTCAGTAATTAGGCTCTGAAAAATTAGCTGACAGTTAAGGAGCTTTGGTCCAGGATGACATTCTATTTCCTTTAAGTTACACCACCACAGTGCACTCACAGTCCCCATTCACCGCTGCTGACAAAGCCTCCATTCCCTGTGGCCACATGTAAACACATTGAAATCTGTTTGAATAATTTGCACCAAACAAAAACTGAACACTTGATTCTTTGGATCAATTCTCTCAGCTTGTGAATTTCACTTTTGTCTCCAATTATTCAACAGTGATCGTCTTAATCATCATGTGAAAGAAAAATAAAGTTAAAGTTACATGATTTAATCAACATACAGATTTGGCACAGAAAGAAAAGGTGAAAAATATGAATTTCAAGGCAAATTTTTTTCACATGAACACATCACAGATGGATTGCAGAGTTTGCGACCTGCATGTTCCAGGGTTTCACAATGTCTGGATCCAGTTTTCTCGTTATGTTTGAAAGAAGTGATAAGAAAACGCATCAGCCTTTGTGCTGTTTACTTGTTTAGTATGGAAGATCAACCTCAAACCTGTGACCCCACTCACCACGCAGACTCCTGATGACGTATCTATTAAATTTTAAAGAGCACTTTCTGCCTGGCTGCTCCCTCAGTAGGTCACGCTGGGGCAAGATGTTTGGAAAAATCAAAGCAGTGCTTCACCTTGCCCGTAATTTTTCATTTTATTGAAAATTTTGGTTTTCTTTTGCTTAAAAATCTCCAGAAACGCAGAGAAAATTGTCAGTCTCATAATCGGTTGTCCCCTCCCCCCCCCCAAAAAAAAGAAAATCCCTCGGAGACCCGGGGAAGTAAATAGCTAGCGAGGGTGCACAGTCTCTTCTCTCAGCAGCATGCACTGGCCTTTTGTTTGCCAGCTCTTCCTCGTACTCAATTGAAGCAATTATTCGCTCCACTTGGCAAATTTGTCCTCCTTTCACCATCTGAGTCGACAGATGATTTAAAAGGCACCTACAGAACCTCTGAAAGCCATAGCATTCCTGACTGGGGCCTTAATTTGTCCAATTAGGCAGCTAATGAGCTAATTTAGAGCTCAAGTGAACCTCAATAAAGACGAGTGTACCCAGCCGGGAAGTTCCTGTTTCAAGACTAGACTTAAAGGAATGCTCTATGATTTGTGAGATGTTATTGTTTTTTTTGGTCCTTTTGCCTTACTTTCTACAGATGGCATTGTTCCAACAAGGTCTTACAATTTACAATTTGCTGGTTTTTATCTAGAGCAATGATTACCTGAGGTGATGCTGCAGAGCTTGCTAAGGATTTGACCTAATTGGAGCATGAAGAGTTCTGATTACATTGATATCCCTTAAAAAGGCAAATAAAGCCAAGAACATATCTATCCTCTGATGGTGCAATGCAACATAAGGATGCACCACTTGCCTGCCAACCAAATTTGAATATGTATTAAGGCATCCATAGTTACAGATTTTGCTAGAAAAACATGACATGGTAAGCACCCTTTCATCCCAAAACAGGGGGCTCATCCTCAACAACATACTGTGGCTGAAACTACAAGTAGAAATCAGCATCAGCTCTGCTGTATGAATAAATGAACTGACTAAGGTTCCAACGATTATCATATAAACAGTTTTGGGGACTCAAGAGAAGCATCCTCTAACAAGGACTGGTTTTGTGTTTTTCTTTTTTATTGAAAGTAGGGAGCCAGTTGGTAACTAAGTTGTATTTGTTGCTATCGTGGTAGAAGTAAAATAAATTGAATTGAACATGACAATCTTGCAACCTGTTTGAAGTGAGACTGACCAATCATGCAAGCATGGACAGACTCCAGCTCAATGCGACTCCAGCCACCCCAGTACCATCTGCAGTGTAACTGAACTAAGCATTCGAAGCAACCATCCTCTTGTCCTGATCGGGGTACATGTGACGAACAAACACCGAGTGGCTGCTGAGCTTCAGGCTCCGGAGGTGTCGGACAGCTGATCTCCAGCATCTGTAGAAAATACCTCTTGGCTCTGCTGTTCTGCAGCCTGCTGTAAAGTGTTGTTCTTTTCCTGCCATCACCACCAACACCCATCCTGCTCATTATCATTCAGGACCAATTCAGAGGGTTTAGGGACAGTTTATTCATAACTCCAAGATGCAGAATGATTACTAATCATGACAGGCCTGCATGTTGAGGGTCGGATGACTTTTGTATGTGTGTTTTTCATTGAATTTTCTGTTTTTTTCCCACAGCAGATGGCAAGTATTAATAGGCAAAGGACCATCAAACTTCAGTTTGTGTCAGTGGATATCAGGACAGATAATAGTTTAGTGTTGTGTGTGTGTGTGTGTGTGTGTGTGGGGGGGGGGGGGGGGGTTAAACTTGCAAAGTTGTGTTTTTTGAGTCAGTGACACAATCTACCTTTTTCTAGGTATCTCCTTAAGTACTCTAAAGTACTTCATTGGGTTTATGTCACGGCACCTTGTTTTTATACTGATATAAACTTTACAGAAGGATTGTAACGTTTCTACGACAGTGTTGCAATGCATTGCTGCAGTAACTTCATCTCTCCATGAACCAATTTTTTTGCCACCCTCCTGCCACATATTACATATGCATGGAACATGAAGCAGCTTTCCTCCTGGAATTAAGATGCTGATGATGAGGATCGTAACAGTAGAAGGTTGTAATTAACCTATAGCTGTTGATGGGGGTTTTAATCAGATATCAGGTAAATCATTACACACCGGGAATTGCAAAACTCCATCTCTCATCCAAGCCCTCTTATAATTATGTATTTCTAATCTATTAAGGGTTTAATGAGGTATGTAACAAATACATGTTGAGATTGTCACTCAGCAGTACATCATGCAGGATGTAAATCTGGGCTTTTATTAAGACTCTGACTCATCCGGTGACTCCAGCAAACTTGCAGCTTATTTGGAAGGCAGTGTGATAAAACCAGACTCTATTGTGCTGTCAATTTGATCAGTGTTGACTACAGGTGACCACCTACACGAAAGTTGTAATAAACATATTTCATCTTCATATGAATGATTTATTGATTAAAGCTCCTAAAGAAAGTAAAACAACTGCTTTTATGCAGATCATGTAAATCACTACTCTGTTCACATCAGTGCTTAGATGAGACATCTCAAGTGACAGCAACAGACATTGGACGTCCTGCCTCTTTGGCTCAGAAAATATTTCTGTCTTTGCAGCAGGCAATTCAAATGTCCTGTCAAATCAATGAAGCTGCAGAGATAAGAAAAAGGTTTGGATTCGAAATGACATTTAAAGAATGACATTTTTTTCCCCCTGTTTCTTTCATACTCTTGACATTGTAAGAATATTTGTCTCTGGTTAGTTACCACATTTATCCACTGACAACGGTTGCAGTGACACTGGAGGGATCGTGTCTTTAGAACTATCTGGGATTATATTTGAGACATTTGTTACCACATTTTGACAGTTGAGCCGATGTTGGAGACGGAGACGGGGCTTTTCCCGTATTCAGACAAAGACTCAGGATGTATGAAGCATGACTGCATTGATTTTACTCAAAAAGAGAGTGTGTGCTGTTCAGGACCCCTACCTTGTGGTGCCTTGTTTGAATTTTTAATAAAGAAAAGCTATGTGTTCATATTTGACAACCTTTACCTTTAAGCAGGGATTTGAATGCATGCAGCTGAGATGTAATGTCAGGCCAATTTCCCTACAGTCTCGCAAAGGAAAACAATCGCGTTGGAGGTGGCCCCTGCCAACACTGCGAGGCTTTCGTCTTTGGCATCTCACAGGCCTCTATGACAAGGTTAAACTGAAGAACATTCCCCCCTCCGCCTGCCTGCTCTGCAAAATGAGAGTTGACTGGCCTGTCCATGCTACCAAAGAATTAATGTGCAGAGCTTTAGCAGCACAGGGGCAGTCTAAAAATTCATGACTATCAAACACACACACACAGACACACACACTCGCACGTGCAGCGCTCCCCCTCCGGAATAGGTGTGTGCACTATCTCAAATGCAAGGCAGGTAACACTCTCTGTGGTCAAAGTACTTAACCCCCTCACCTGCTCACACACACACACAGACAGACTGTACATTTCTTTCTCCAAAGTAGTAGCTAATATTTGTTACTGTATATAACGCACACAAATCCTCCCATTAGGCCCCACAGCGCTTAGCTTAATGAGGGCTCACTCCGAAAATAAACAGTCAGAAAACAATCGAAGAATCTGCTTGTGTGTCCCTAACTTTGCCTTTTTTGACTCAACCCCTCCTTCCCTCCTTCCTTGTGGATAGTATGAATAAATTGTCTGAAAAGAACTCCCCAAAATATAATTCCCAGATGACGTGACTGTCAAGGAATCTCTGAGTCAATGATACAGCAAAGAAAACGAAGCCACAGGGACGTGGCAGATGGGGCAATGCCGACTCTTTGATCTAGATTCTAAAAACCAAATTTTCCCTAAGTTGGTAAGTAGAAAGAGAGCAGAAAAGTGCCAGAGCAGTGAGTGGTAGACTGTAGAGACTCGGTTCCCCTCTGAGAGGCCTGGGAGACTGACACTTCAGTTTAAAGAAGGGCCTTGGTGAAGCGCCTGGAGATAAATGGTGTGTTTCTGTGGAGAGAAACTCGGTGAAAGTCACTCTGAGGTGCACAGCTATTAAAACGCAAGCAGCGGATTGTATGACGGACACCTTTGTAAATCCTTGTCACTGCTTATTAGGTGGCGACTGATGAGATCCATATTCAAACGGTGAATAATTTGAGCAACAACACTTGCTAAATTAGAATACAAATAACAGAATTGCTTAAGCAATAAAAAGAAAAAACTGACCCTTAGTAGTTTTAAGATCATTGAATAGAAATAATTTGTATATTTATGATAATGAATCAATTTTCTTTTGATTAAATGTTGATGATGAAGAGATCATATACCAGCTTTCTATTAAAGGTATGAAATTTAAAAAAAAAACAACTCAATATCCAAACAAAAATACTGTGTGTGCAACAATTTGCTGTTACAGCAGGTCTCTGAACGCTTGCCAAGTATGATGTCCACTAAATAGTGAAGGCATGACGTGCGTGCGTGTGTGTTTGCTGAACTGCAATCCATCACGTTTACTGTTACTATTTCGGTCTGATCCACATTAACGGTTTCAGATGCATTAACAAAAAGTGTGCATGCATATACT
>JAUESE010000062.1:5336509-5351212 GCA_032274725.1 Malacoctenus triangulatus
CGGGAAAAAAAGACAGGCTACAGATTTGACCACGTCACTCCTGAGTCATCTGTTGGCGTGCCCGTGCGCACGCAGGGCGTACGTGCATGCCCGTGCATAACACAGGTTGTGTTTGCTTCATATGTATGCATGTTGGGTGGTGGTGGTGGTTTGGGGGTAGGTGGTGCATTCATTTAACAAAATGAATAGCTCTTGGACTAAATTAAATTTCAGCTGGAATTAAATGATTGGAAGTGGTCTCTCTGTGTGCTACCAGATCGCTGTGGGAGGGCAATATTGCTAAAAGGCTTTTAGAGGATTAATTTAATGTTTTTTTTTCTTCTTCTTCTTCGTCTTCTGCTGCTTCTTCTTCCTCTCTGTCTCCCTCATATGTTTTTTTTTTTTTTTTTCAAACTCTTTGTTCCCCATCCAGGTACTCATAAACTACTGTATTCCCCTTGCGTTGACATTTAGTAGCGAGGAAATGGCGGCTCGCCAGCCAACAGGGTGCTGTGTCTGGGGAGGTGGGCCGAGTGTTGTGTCTGCGTTGTCTGTCTGGCAGAGTTATTGTGGGAGAAAGGAACACACGTACTGCTGCTTTGTTTTGCCGAGGCTTAAAGTGGGAGGCATGCTGTGGAAGTGGTTCTAGTGAATAAAGGAACCGAGCATGTTTGCAGCAGCTGATGTGTGTCTGTCGAAAAGCCTTGTTCACCGTGAACTGACCACAAAAGAATTGTAGCCGCTCATACAATAGAAGTCACTCAAGAGAATCATGAATTTTCAGCTAAAGGTTTTTTTTTTTCTTTTAACAATTTGGGAGAAAAAGAGGTCCAGATTTAATGGAGCATTTTTTACGTTGGAGAAACAGAAGTATGATTATTTCTCAATTGCTGTGTTCTTTTAAACATATGTTGAGAGTGATTTGTGGTTACAAAGAACAAAATCTCACTTTTTATATTCTGAGACACGTCCATCTATTCCTTGATAAACAAGTGTCTTTTTTTGATCAATATTCATTCTGTAGATTTCAATGACTTAAGAAAAAATGTATAATATCAATCAGAATGACACCAACAAAACATCATTTTACACCAGTTGCACATTAGCTCCTTCTTTAAGTATGATAGTAAAACATCGCTGTCCCTGTTTAATAGTTTAGGTATTTGAACAGTAAGTATACGTTCAAACAAACAAAATGAAAAGTGTAAGTTTTTTGCAGACTGCTGAGTTTGTGTTTCCTCTCTGCTGGACTTACATTTTTAGGATGTTTTTGTGGCGAAAATAAATAAAAAGTTTGGTAGGTCAAGCAGAACTGAAGCTAAAAAATTCAAACCTCCAAACCGTTTATTTCCAATAAATTTTCTTCTGAACACAAACAGACGGGGGCAGCTGCTCTCTCTCTTTTTTGCTTTTTGCCGAATTAGTGTTCTTAGTTTTCTGTTCCAGGCCTCGTTCCCCCTCAAAGGCCTAAACAAACAATCCTAACCCATCAGTCAATCAATCAGGCGTACAATTAATTCTCTCAGTACACTAATCAATTAATCACGTAATCAATCATATATGGTTATGCAGAGGCTGATGATGCTCACACAGAAACATTAGTGCCACTCTCCTCTCACTTAAACTCAGCAGGCGACAGACTGACGGTGGAAAGATGAATGAATTCACGTTTGCTGGGGCTTGTTTTGATGACCCGTGTTCAGTTATATTATTGCAGTAATGATGCCACGACAGTGATGAATCACTTCTGTTGCTGTTTCATTAGCTGTGTCAACAATTATCCTGCAAAAATGGACTCCCAGTGATTATAACGACCTTCCACGAGATTTGCAAATGTAAAGCTTCATTTCTCTTTTGTGTTTGGAGAATGTTAATTTGTACTATTTATCAATATGGTAACAATGGACACTACATATAGAATCCTACATGATTTATACCGTAAAGCACAAAGAAAAGTAAAGATGGAAAAAGTTGGTTTTCTTTATAATTAATTTTTCCATTAGTCTCAGTTAAACCCTTTTGGGCTGTGCACTGCATTAAATTCTGTTTTTAATTAACTTGCAAAAAATACACATTTCAAAGTTCAAATCATTTAATGCAGTATTTCTTGAGCAAAGCTCAAGAAGTGTTTATTCTTTAAATATTACTAAAGCAAGGAGAAAGAAAACAGTTTGAAAAATTGTTCTGTTGTTGGTACTGTTGTAAAAATATCAGTTGATTTCACTCATTACAGAAAAATGACTTGAAAGTAAACAGCCTTCACAAAACAAACCTTTTTGTTGAACTGCATTTTATAAATGATAATTTTTCAACGAGTAAGATGCATTTGGAACAAATAGTCGGCAAATAAATTGATAATTTTGTTTTGTAAAAGGTTTAATAACATATGGTGGAATTATAAACTTAACAAAGCTTGACTGTTACTTTTTTTTTACATGTCAGAGTGAAAAATCTGTCCCAACTTTTATGCTCAGCAAAAACAAGCCAGTCTTTTTCCTCTGTCCAAATTCAGCGCTGAGACGATGAGGACAAACAACAATCTGAAAAGGCTTCTTCCTCTTCCTCTGCCTCTTTTTCTTAGACAATTAATTGTACAAGTGATTTCAGACACTTAGAAAAGTTTGGATCCCGCACAGTGATTAGTGATCGTCTGTCTCGTCAGCGAGAGGGGGAAGGGCAATCAAAGATAATTGCTGCAAATCATTGTGAGGTTTTAATTGTGCACCTGCATTCCCCAGTTGCCGGCTTCACTTGGAAGCAATGTGGGAATGTTTTCTGCATGTTTTCTGCGAGAGTGATTTATGTGTTTGGTTTTTTTTTGCAACTGACAAAACAGCCAGCAGAGGCTCCGTGTCGCGTTCAAGGACGCAGTCAGACTGGACTGCAGTATGCTGAAACTTTTGATTACGCTGTGATTGACCGTGTAGGAACATTTGAGCCGCTTGGACAATAAAGTTTCACCGTAAAACCTTGCTGCTCCAAATAACAATGTGAGCAAAAACAGCCTGACAGTCTGCCTTTAAACTTTCAGACAGGCAATATAAAATCCATAAAAGTGAGTGGCTGATATTACAGCTCTGAGTAATTGTATGTGAGTAAATAATTTGCCTCCATTATAGAACTAAAGTGTCGCATAATGAGAACTAACCGCACACTGTAAAAAGGGTGTGGTCGTAATATTTATGCCTCTGATTCTTCTGGGTTGAATTCTCTCGATGCCACATGCTTCACTTCACATGGACTCGGTTGGACTGGAGACTTTAAGGTCTCTTGATATTGTATGACTCAGTGGTGAAATCAGCAGCCTAAACGAGGTTCGACACAACTGACCCGGCAGTTAATATGCTAAAAACTCCATTCATGTCCCTGCAGGGCCCCTCTGTAATGGAAAATCCCTCTCGCACCGCATAGCAGATCTAGCCAAACTCAACATACAATAATTGCCATGTAAATAAGTATTCTGCATTCTGAATCTTAATTTTTTTTTCAGCACACTGCATCTCCATGTGAAGCTTCATGGAAATTAGCATCCCACTGAGTTTGAATATGAATTCGTAATTGCAGGTTCCCAAGTGTAATTTAATGGAGTTATCATTTTGCAGACAAGCTTTGCATCAACAGATTAAAAGCTTCTCATACGACGTCTGATGATGTCAGGCCTCCCAGGGAATTTACTGCTTTTGTATGAAGGAGCAATCAGTCCTTCATCTGCTGTAAAAATCTCTCTTTTGTATGTAAAAACACAACCATGTAGCTACAAAGCTTGCATTCTGCCTTTGATTATATTTATTTTCCTGTTGTTTCTTTTTGAGCTGTACATTTTTCTCTTGAAGAATAATTTGCAATGGTAAATTGATAACTGGTAAAATGGGTTTCATGGAGGAGGGGGTTAATTTCATGTTCACAAGGCAACTGACTTTTCTGATGAAGAAAAATGGCAAAGATGATGCTCATTTTTATAGATTGCCTGATCTCTTGGAAAGGCTTTTGAGCAAACCGAGACATGTTGCATACTGAGTTGTGCACACGGAGGGACCCAGTAAATTAGAAAAAAAAAGTGTTAGAGGTCGTGGGATTGCCAAGAGAGCTGATGCAAGTAAAAGGGGAGGAGGGAAGGGAGGAATGCCTCATTTTTTTTGTTTTTTGTGCTTTTTTTTTTTTTTTTTTTTTTTGGCCAGAGAGAGAGAAGACTTCAAAATCTGACCTTCGGATTTCATCCCACCAATTGCTATGTTCTTTCAAGGAAGCATGAATCTAATTTAGACCAGGGAGCTTTGCAGCTTCTTCCTTTAATCTTCAACACTTGATGAATTCAGGGGAGGGGTACACAAGGGGGAGGGAGAGAGTGAGAGAGAGGGAAACAGAGGGAGGGAGAGAGAGAGAGAGAGAGAGAGGGGAGCATTAAAAAACAAAGACTAGAGTACAATGTCCGGTATCCTTGTTTTTTAAATGCTCAAATAACACCATATAGACACATCACAGATGGCAGGCATGCTCACATTGATTTCATGCATCTAATAACTGAGAAAATTGAGAAGAATAAACAGGGACACCAAACAAAGTCAAAGACTCGTTGCAGGCAAATTTCATTGGTTTGAAAAGATAGTGTGTGGGAGACAATGGTTGATGTTTCTGTGTACACAGATAGATGCTGCACCTTTTGCACATCACTCCCCCATGTAATCTGCAAGCATATGTTAAGAAGACCATGACAGGCATGGAGAAGGAGCAGCACCCACTTGATATCATCTCTGTGATACCCGCTGTCAAAGGCAGAAATGTATTTAAGTATAATATAGTGGGAGTGGAAGCGATGGTGAGAGACGAGAGGGAGAAAGATGAGGCGCAAAGCATACAAAATGCCTTCGTTGCAGAGTGTAATGCACCACAGACAAATAGTGCCGTTTTATCGCCTGGAGGAGTAGAAGGAGCTTTTAAATTCATGCTCACTCTCCAGGAGGCGGTGGCGGCCAGTGACTGATGTGCCACAGAGTCACAGGGCATTGTTGTTTGACTGTGTGTTGCACTGCAAAAACGTCTCCACTTTAATGAGGAATCTAGAAACGGATTGTACATTGGAAAAAAAAAAAAAAAGAAAAATTCAACTGGGTCCGATGGCACCAGAATGCTGATTGAGAGCAGTTTTTTTTTCTCATTTGAGATCTGCATTTTAATGTTACTTAGTTGCTATGCATGTTGCGACCTAATAACCGAGTGGAAGTCGAGAAGCATCAGATCAGTTGTAATCATTCTGATCCGAAATTTACAGATGCAACGTAATCAAGCACAAAGTACATGATGCTTGTACCTGCCAGGAAATGTGTTTATGTGTTTACTGGAGGCCCGGAGCCTGGCACGGTGACAAAGTGTCGTGTCGGGCGGGGGTGGGGTGGGGGGGTGGGGTGATATTTGCATTGAGCTCAAAGCACCCCTGTGACATATAGCAGAGGCTAGCAGGCTACTAGCTGAAGTCGCCCCTTGTTCTTGTCAGTTTATGCCAACGGAGATGAATGAGATGAAAATATCACATGGATAATGACCATGTAAGCCTCATGTCCAGCACCACGGACAGCAGCTCCTCACTGTTGCACTCGACGCTGAAGAAACACGCACAACTTAGTGATTTTACAACCATGTGGACTTAACAAACCCACTTTGTTTTTGTGTGTTTGTTACTTTGTTTAAACCAAGAATTATCTCTACTCACAAAAAAGATTGAGTGGAACTTGCATGGACTAGAATTTAATGTGATAAGATCAGAAAGCATGATTGGCTCCTCACGTTCATTTTTTTAATGTCACCCCCCCCCACACACACACACACACACACACACACACACCCTCCTCTGTCGCTGTATACCTCCCACTCACTCTCGATTGACATGTCTATCAACATGACAGGGCTGTGACAGGCAGCTCCCCGAGGTGCATGGCCCCACTCCCCTCCCCACATGCACGCACGCACACACACACACTTTCCTCATTCCTCTCATTGATGGCTGATTCATAAATACAAGGCTGAGATGTTAGGAAGACAGAGGGGCATCACGGGCAGCATAATGTGTGAAGCAGAGTGAAAGTAAAATAAAATTTATACTCAAGACCAAAAATAGGCTTATAACTTCATGTATGGCTATAAAATGTTTGTTCACAGTAAGGAAACAAGAGACTTTCAAGTTCAAGACCACTGGAACAAATGTCCCAATGCAGAACATCTACTTACTTTCTGTAATAATTTCACTATCAGTGGGGAGGGTTGTTTTTTTTTGTTTCTTTTAATGTCACTGCTGCTGAAATTTGCATGGATCACTTTTTATTATCGGTATAAATGTGGCAACATGATTATGATGATAAATTATACAATATAACAGTGACGTTCCAACAATAAAATCTGAACTTTGTTGAATTAACATGCACGAATGTAAAACAGACTGCGGTGGGAAAGCAAATCGACTGTTTATGGAGGTATTTTCTTGGGAACATTTTACAGGACAAGCTGAGAAGAAGTGGGGATCACAGGCGTGTGGGATTGTCCCCGATTGTTGTACGACAGAAAATCATTATGTAGCCTTCTGTAAGTGCACAAAGAAGCAGACAACAGTGACGGACAGATCCACAGAGAGAGGGTCAAGTTGAGGCCCCGTAGAGTGACAGGGACGCTGGACTGAAGCCACGGCTCAAACCTCCGTCCTCTCTTCAAGCCTTCATGTTTTGCTTGCAAACACTGCTGACCTTACAACACACAGTGGACATCCAGTTTGCCTCTGGGTCCACTAAAGACATGTTTTGACTGGCCCTGTCATGGGAAAAAAGACAAAAAAAACCACAGTGTCAAGTATGTGTATTAAATTCGCAAGGATATTCTTGAAAGTAGCGCCATAGCTCAGTGATTTAGGCATGGTGATAACACTGTCAGGGTTACAAGTTCAATTCCCACTTGGGACAGCTCTGCTGAGAATGAATGCGCTCACTGCACTATAAAACTGCAGCATAAAAGCTCTCCTCAAATGTCTGATGTTGATGTGTGGCTGGAGAACTCGCTTGTGTTTTAAAGGTTCCTTGTAATGATGAAATATTTTAGGTGCGTATGCATAAAATTGCTTCATTGTGCATGTTGCTGCATTTATTGGAAAGAAAACATGCAAGTGCTGCAATCGTATGAAGGGAAATTTGAAAAGGAAGAAACTGGAGCAAGTAAAATGCCTTCAAACTTCCTGTTTGCTTCCCTGTAGCATTTAGTGTCTTCGAAGCAGTTTTTTTGAAATGCTGGAATAATTTCTGTGGCTCTTTATTTACATTTGAGGAAGTGTTAATGATGTGAAACCTGCTGCAGGAACACGATCAATAATACAGGACTCAAACCTTTGAAATATATTCATTGTATATCCATTACCACCTCCCACTGTTTTGATTGCCCATATACGTCCTCCCCTCCTGCTCTTCCTCCTCCAGCGTTGGGCAAAAGGAAGGTCGTGTTAGAGGGTCGCTTGAGGGGCCGTTGGTCTTTTACAGACAGACCCCCTGTTGTGGGTTTAGCCCACATCAATGTGTCAGGCTGAATGGGGAATGCATTTTTCCCCTATAGAGGAAAGCATGTGTTGTTGCTGCTCACCCCCCACTGTGCTGACCTTGATATTTTTTTAGTGGGGAAGAGAGAGAAATTGTGAGAGAGACAGAGAGAGAGAATATTGAGGGAGAGCAGCACAGCAGCAAGCCTAACATATATGAACTAATCAAACCTATAGTGAATTAAGTAGCTGTAAAACCAACTTAATCCACGATCGGTTTGCAGGGAGCTGAAATTGAACACAGTAGAAAATGAGAAAAAAATCAGGGTACAGGTCAGTAGTTCATAGCAGCACTGAACCACAGAGAAACTGACAACCACACCATTTTGACAATACGTGAGAGTGAAGTCACACGGGGGGGTTGGGGGGTCCCTGAGCGAGACTCCAGGTTGCACATCTCTGCAGTAGAGCACTCTGCAGGTCCTTGAAACAGACAACTCACCTAACAACAAAGAAAATATCATTTGACCGAAGCCTTTTTCACCAATTCATTTGTAAGTTGGCTTTGTTGCATCTGCAGCAAGCTAGAACTTCCAGCAGCGCCGTGGTACCAGATTACATTGGAATCCATAAGTGCACCTCATTGAAGGAGAAACCTTTTCAACCACATCCTATGGAGTTTTCTTCACAACAGAATTCACATTTTACTTGGTGGCACTTTAAGAGTCATTTTTTTCCTCCAAATTCCACACTGTCCATCTGGCCACTTGTCTGCCAACCCCACACCCCCTCCACTCTACACACAACTCTCCTTTAAAACAATATGGCAGTCCTAATCAAACCCTGAGGTTGGCCTCACTTACACATGATTAATTAATTGGACAAGTACGCCAGATGTGATCAGGTCAACCGCGATCACCGAGTAACATGTAAATGAGCCTTCGGATTGGCCGAGCACCTCGCCTGTCAAAAAGTTGGCAGGTGTTGGTGCACTTTGGAGGGATGCTCAACCTGTTCATGGTAAACATCGTTGACATCACCCAGCGCCACATTCCCTTTATAAATATTACATGAGCCACGGCTGGACGGCTGATATTTGTAAGATATATTGTCCCTCATCGCTGAGGGGCATTCTCCGGATGCCAAATATATTTCATTTGAACAGATGGAAATTGCAGTGGAGAGATGGAGCGAGTGTAGGCGAGGAAATGGAGAGAAAGGGACAGGAAGAGAGGGATGATAGAGGGAGGCGAAGGAGTTTATGCATTTTTATGTGTACATACATGTGTGTTCATCACAGATCAGAGAGATCTGGTCTCTAATGAGTACACAGCATCCAGAGGTCTCTGAGCCTCTCTGTCACTGAGGGGAGGCTTCTGGCTCGCCGACGTCGGCAGTAAAACAGCCACATGGTTGAGCAGTTTGGGTGCAGGACGTGGACGTCACGATCAAACAGGCATTTGTTTCTTCTCCTTTTGGTGAAGGATTAGGTTTTTGTATGTCTGTAACATTCAGAAGGCATAACTGGAAGACAAAACTCAACACAACTGAACAATTTGCCTGAGAACGCTTACACTGCTCCAACTGTTCATTAGGTTCGGTGAAGGATCAGATATCGTGACCACCCTCCTGTGCATGAGGGCCACAAATGGAGCTGAGAGAACATGTTTTTATCAACCTACTGACCTCTGTCCAGAAATCACAGCAAATCTCATTGTTGCTGTAAAAGCATAAAGCGTATCGGATGCTTTCGGCTGTCACGCTCCCCGGGGTTACTCAAAGTGACAGCCTACATAATGGGATAACGCCAACCTGGGTGTCATCCAGACAAGCTCTTCCTTTTGCCACTGCTGCCCGCCTCCTCATCTCTCACCATCCATAAGACCGTAATGCCTCAAACTAAAACAATATCTCCTAATGAAAAAGCCGTTCGCCTGTGTGTCAGTGCAATCACACTGCCGAGTCAGTGACGAAGGCTTAAATAAATTATATTAACAAACCTGCTTAGTAATGTTAAAATAAACAACAACAAAACAACAGGAGCCACGGGGCCGTGTCCCAAAGGTACCTTGTATAATGTAATCAGCGTTGCAGGCTTGTGTGTAATTCATAAGCAGAACCAGCTCAGGTGTGGTCGAAGGCGAGGTGTCAGTAGAATTTTAGAAAGGAATGAATCTCTTAGGAGCCAATTTAAAAACACACGCAGGTGATAGAACCACATTGTGAGCTATTCTCTTTCCTGCATACCCATTCCAGTCCGAGAGGTTCCCAGCTATAAGATGTAGACGTCTGAAACGAGGGATGAAAAGAGGGATTCTCAGGACCATTTGGGGTGATGTTGCTGGAATAATGGCACAGGTGGATGCCAACGTAAATCATTTGCCGGATGCGGCTTCACCTTTGCTTTGATTTTTTTTCCCCAACAAAAGAGATTCACAGCTCTGTTCCCACACGCTGAGACTGACTTTCTGCACGCCAGCTGCAATCAATTCACATTTTAAGGAAGAGCAATAATGCGATTATGAGAAATAATGATTCAGTTTGTTGTCGTTACAGCTGTAATTAGAAAAAAAGGCTTAATTGTTGTGTAGGAAAATTCGATTCATGGAAAACAAACCTCCCAGATAAGAGGGTGGAGGTCATTACTTAGGAAGAGCAGCAACATATTACGTTTTAATTAATTTCTCACATGACTCGAAAGCAAAACTTTACCAATAGCCGTGACCTCTTTCCTGCTCATTAAGACTTATTTTATTGCACCATGAGCCAATAATTTTGTGAGTAAATTGAAACATTGGTTTGATTTAGCTGATTCCGTTACTGCAGGTCGATGGCTTGTTTTGTTTGGGAAAACTAGTGTTTTATGTATAGCAAGGGAGCAAAGACTTCTGTGTCCCCTACAATGTCCCCCAGCTCACCTGTAGGATCCCTCAGCCTATCTTAGGCTGAGAGTAATGATCTCCTCAGTGGGTCTTGAAAAAGACCCTTGGGCCTTGATGTACTTAGCATTGCGTCTGGATCCTGAATGGGAGGCCATCAGCGGACATCCTCATCCTTTGCCTGAAGCTCCCCATCTGGCTCCTCACTCTGTTCTGAATAGTGAAGGTCCACCACACAGTACGCACTGTGAGAGGGGGCAGGTACCATCATGCCAACCTGCTGCAGACACAAGCTGCCAGAAAAAAATACTGCAGATTTTTCAAGAACATATGTGGTCTGCAAAAGTTTGAGGTAATTCTCTCTTTTCCCACCTTGGCAGAATCCAAGCTTTCCTACATCTAATTAGACTAACAGAGCACAAATGCTGCCCCAACTTTCTTCTTGGGGTTGATAGTGAGGCGAAAAAAATCACTTCAGCCCATCCAAAGAAAACTCCTTGGAAATAAAACATTAATTATTCGCTCTCTGCGAATTTAAAGCTTTTCTGAAGTCGCAACTCATGTGACGTAAAGCTCCTCAAATCAGAACCAGTGAACACCAAGCGCTGTGGCATCGTTCTTGTTTATCTCCTAAACTTCACATCCAACTCTTCCAAAGTCATTTATTTTCCCCCTGACAAGCACTCTGCCAGATCCTGCTCGGAAAACCTTCAGACAGAGCAAAGCAAGTTGGCAGCCTCTTGGCAGTGGCACACAATGCTGTGTGGTGAGACATGCGAGCGCTCTAACCAGCACACAGATGGAGGCAGGTTCCTGCACAAAAATCCGATGACAGATTTCAACTCCAGACCCCGACTCGCAAAATGTAGAACGTCGCTGCTCCATAATTTATTTCCTGAAATGTGTCGTTGACTCATTCCCATTCGTGACTGTAGTTCTGGAGGTAGACATCCTACTTGCTGGCAGGGAGGTAACCACAGAGAAGCATGAATATTTAAGCAGATGCTATATTTCACGCGCACGGGATCGTATGACTCCAGGATGCAGCCTTAAATCATCAGTTTTGTCTTCCGTGTTGTGTGACTTTTAGCGCAATGACCTCCCAATGTGCCGTTTGCGAGCAGACGGGCGACAAACAGTTCTAGACTTTTGGCTTGATTCCCCTCGTTTTAATTATCTCATATTTGTCAATTCAATCTCCTCTCATGTGAAATTTGGTAATTTGTTGACCGAGTGCCATCTCTAAGAAGCCATTCACATTTGATTGCCTGGTAATCACTTGATAGTCTGAATAAAGCGGGTGCTTCAGTGATAACGGCTAAATATAATTTTTTCATTACACGCAATCTCTCAGCTGTGTGTCATCCCTTTTATTGTTGGTGGGCTTTAATAACATACATCCCTCTCATTTCATCTGAGGTGCTCCGGCTCTGGAGCCTCTCAGTGACACCAGTACAGTGTTAATACCTTCCTCCTATTGCCTGGTTTCAAATGTACACCATCTACACACAGACATATACTTTGAGGGGTTTTTTTTCATGCCTTTGAGGGGACTTTGCATTCAAATACCTGCAAATCTATGATCTCAGCTTTTATAACAACTTGTCTTATTTTAACTTTTACCCCAAAACATGTTTCTGATGTTTTTTGTCTCCACAAGGACATCAAATCCCCGTGATGTGAAGGCATAAGTCATTTTAGGTCCTTACAACTGTAACACATACGTTTCTGAAAACAAACACACATTTGTCAGGTTGGTTCAGTAAGAAAAACTAAATGAAGTGTTTGTATCACCTCGACAGTTTCCCAAAACTAAACCTAAAGTTATTTTTCACCTTAAACATCATAGTGTCAATCGGAAACATTCAAATATTGCAAGTTGAAATTTTTGGTCTCCAAGAGGTCTGTGGTGTCCACAAGTGTAGTGTGCCTGCAGGTTTTGGAGCTGACAAAGTGAGTGAAAACAGCTGACACACACACACACACACACACACACACACACACGCACGCACGCACACAATAATTTCCTTTGCCTGCCTTGCAAAACCGGAAAAAAAACACGTTTCCTGTCGCTTAATAAACACACATAGAGGCACAGATATTCATAGCATTCAGGGAGCCGCCGACACTCGGGTGTTCAGCGCCGATAAGCTCTGTAGCGTCTGTGGCTCGTTTCTCTAACCCCCCCCTTTCTTCTCCTCTGTCTCTTCTCTGGGGTACTGTCTGGAGGCAGGCTGTGGCTACAAGGCCCAATGGAGTCACGAACAGGAGCAATGAATACCTAAATATCTTGAGAGAATAGCAGACAAAAGCGTACAGCGGCAATCCTGGGTTGCCAGCAGAGGGGATGAAGGAGCTTGGGGAGATTCCTATCACTCTGCCACATGTAGAAGAGCAGTGAGGGGAGGGAAAGTGAGGCCATCGACATGTTACAGTGTAAGCCCAGGTTGAGGGATAAGCTGTTTGTACAGACACCAGACAGGGATTTCATTACTCGCTGTTTAGTCATGCTGTATTTACAGGGTCAGTGCCATGTAACTCCTGATGCACGGGAACAGCGTGCCAAGGAAGTAACACAACAAGCGCTGGGTTGGCGGCCACTGTGACCACAATCTCATATCCCAGGGAGTTAGCTTGGTGAGGTGTGATCATACAGTGTTGGCGCCTGACGTTCAAAAGCAGCTCTGTGAAAAGCCTCGGTAATTACAGTGGAGGCTGTGTGAGTGGGAAGGCAGAGTGTCTGCAGCAAAAGGCTCGGTTAGCTCATCTCTTCGCGAGGGATGAAAGGGAAGAAGAGAATTGGAGCAGCTGAGAATGTCTGGAGAAATGAATCCAATGGAGAACAATCCCTTTTTTTTTTTTTTTGCCCATGCAAACAAAATGGGATGTATGGAAAACGTAACGGGCGAACCTCACGGCACGCTTACAGGATTGTCGACATTCCGAATCATAATCGTCATTAAAGGCAACTGAAACAGGCACAAAGCTTTTTTTGTCTGTGGATTGTTGCTGCTTTAGGAAACAGCGTTGAAAATAACAATAAATTGATAAATTTTAAACACTTAACAACAGCTGCAGCTGTCACGGAAAGTGTTTCCTCCGTTAATTCTTTCATGTCTCCCAGCCTCCTTTAACTTTCCGCCCTCTTCCTCAGTGAAAATCTAACAGCGATGGCATCACATACTAAGTAAAGTTAACATATTCTCATGTTAATCCCTCACTAATGCCGTTATTTGTAAGGAATTCTAATTCCTTCTACTGCTCCTGAATTGTGATCATTACCAATGCTGAAGGTTCCTATGCGCTCATTTCAAATGAAACACTTTTGTATGTGGTAAATCTTAATCAGTGAAGCATTGTGCAGTCATGGGATTTACTTTTGATGATAGAAATGAAGTTTTTGTCATACCATGTCCTCCCCAATGGTAGAGCTGCTTATACCCAACATCTTTCAAAGTAAAAATCGGTCGTCGTCTCTGAAACGGAGTTTTTGATGTAACCTCCTCACAAGTGTAGCTAAGCCAGTAGGGACATGAGTTGATGAATACAACAGTTTGAAACGGAAAAGAGTGAATGTTCCTTCGCGGGTGAAATTCAGACAATCTTCTTCAGCAATGTCCTTGTGGTAATGGATAAATTTGTGCATTTCAAAATACATCAAATAATCTTGTGTGACACTGAGTGTACTTCTGAGAGTCGTTCTGCAAAATGGCAAAATAAGAAAAAAATTACAGTGGCAAACTTGCTTCATGTACAGTGTCAAATATCAAGATATTAAACCATCATTTTCTCACTCAAAAAAAGTTTTGGATAAAAACATGAACTAAAAAGCTTTAACATAATATGGCGACCTTTGACCTCGACTCTGACTAAGTGACATTTGAGTTTTGCTTTTTCACACAGAGAAGGCTTTTGTGCTGGCTGTCAGCAATTTCATGACACACTTTTCACAGGCCAATCGTCTGTTGGTGCTAAATGATCAAATCAGAAAAACAAGGGTGAACCAATATCATGTTTTGTTTTCTCTTTTTCTGACTGGGACAGTTCTCATCAACCCACAGAAATATTTAACCAGTTTTTCTTTGGGGCCAGTGACCACAAAAAGTTTACCATTGATGAGCTCGTTTTGGGACAGATTGATGCATTATGGGAATGGAATTTGCATTGTGATAGGTTAGGGCAGGGGTGTCCAATCCTGGTCCTGGAGGGCTGTCGCCCTGCATGTTTTCAATGTGTTCCTCCTCCAACACACCTGAATCTTGTTGGTGTCATCATGCAGCTCTGCAGCAGAGCCCGATATCGAGCAGCTTATTGCAATCAGGTGTGTTAGAGCTGGGA
>JAUESE010000062.1:5395190-5410650 GCA_032274725.1 Malacoctenus triangulatus
CATCTTTTCTACCTTCCTTTCTGCCGCCACAGTTCAGGAAGTAATGAGACTGTTAATCTCCTAATCGGAGATTGGCCCGGCTAACTCGGCCCCAAGAGTGCCACTTCACATTATCACCCACCAGTCCAGTCACATTTAATTGTTTTTGGCTGGCTTGAAATTGACCAAACATATATTTTGAAATGCTGACCAAGACCAAGAAGTTTGTAAGGATTACTTTTGTTGTTTACTTTTATTTTTCATAAACTAAAATGAGAAAAAATGCCTTGGAAAAAGAAGAGGTGAAAAACATAACTGGACTCCTATTTTGAATGTTATTCTGTTCAACATATTCATGTTATTCATATTCAACATGTATATTTATGTGTTCCACGTGCAGGATATGATAACTGTGTTTCGGTCTGTTTCTGTGCTGGCACATCTCAGACTACTTCATCAGTCTGAACTGAGTCTTGACAAAAGACCAAAAAGCAGCATCAGCATTACGGTGGGGCAGCTTGACAATTTGTGTTCTACCATCAGTTTGTTGTCATAATTGTTCACACGTGAGTGAATTTAATTGACTTTCGAGGCCAAATGCTAACTTCTTGCTGTGGCTCTCCAGTGCCAAACTCATAAGGCCTCCTGCCACCCCCCCCCTTTGAAAAGAACCACAGAGCAAGAGAAAAGAGCATCTTCCCTGGCAGCTGTCCTGTCATATGGCGTTCTCTGCTCTGTTTCATTTCCACCTCAATGCCTCATTGAAACTGGGACTGACATGCCATTCAATTCCAACAGCCGACAGTATGGCCACGGAAATAGAGGAGAGTTTTCCTACAGTTGGACATGGTGTGTGCTTCTTACCTGGCAGGTTGCTGTGAACGAAGCTTCACTGTCAAAGGTCCTGTCAGAAGAGGAATCATTATTTGCCTGAACATTTGTCGCTAAAAAAATCAAAAACCAATAAATTTCTGCGCATTAGAATCACTTATATTCCAATCGTGTTGACATACTTTACAGATGCTGAAATTAGCTTCTCCAATCGTCTTCAGAATGACCGAATCAAGCCGCCCCAGCTCATCTCGCCACGTTATTAAAGCAGTGGGAAAAGAAAACACACGTGTGTTCAGTAACGGAAAGTGATTTTGCTATCTAACTTAAGTGGCCATACTTCAGAAACACAAGCAGGAGACCCTTCAATCAACTCTGTGCATTTGCATTGGGGGGGGTCAACGTTTTGTCAGCCTTGACAATGTCAAGCAGAGAGATCTCACTCCTCCAAAGCTTGCTCATGTACATTATGTTAACATCATCTTTTCCAAATTACATTGTTTAAGTGCTTAAGTCTTTGGTGGAACTCAGAGGAACGCTGAAGAAGACAACATGGATGGGGATGAACATGTTTGCTAATGGCTCACAAAGATGCTTTAACCCGGGTTGATTAAGTCTCTAATGTCAGACCGGCGTTCAACAATGTGTTGCAGTCAATGAGGGAAATAATGCGGGAATCAATGAGGGAAGCTCGTCACGAGAAACCACAGAGCATGATTTTATTTCCCTGCTAATCTAGCAGATAAAGAATTAATGTGCTTAAACGTGCACATTCGCACGCACGCAGGGACCACTCATGCACACAGGGACCACTCCCAGGCCGTGAGTGACCGCATCCTCCTCCAAGGAGAGCGAATAATCTCTCTGTTTTGAGGAGGGAGGCAAGTATCTGGCCAATAATTGCACATTCTGGCACAACAAGATAGCTGTTGAAAAATGCTAATTCTTCACATTGTGCATTCCATTTCAGGAGAAGTGACAGCTCTTTAATATTATGATAACAGTGGAGGGGGAAAAAAACGCTTTTCATTCAACAAACTGAGTAGCAACAGTAGTCGCCGAGAAAGCAATTTGCATGCTGAATTTCACTGTGAAATGCCTGCAGTGTTTTTAATCACTCGACATTAACAAATCTTTTAATTACCATTTGTCAACAGCTGTGTTCAGAATAATTTCCGCTGGTTAATGCGGGGGGTTTAAAGATGGGCCTACTTAACTGTAATTTCTATTAGCGCTCCTTTATTTCTTTTGAGGTGGTGAAGAGGCACCCTACCGAAGAACGATTCTGTTCAAAATGGAGATGATCATGTGAAGGGACATTGTGGGAAATCGTCGCCAGTGCATAAATCAGTGAGATGGCTCAAAATGTGAACCTCCATGTTGTGTTTGTCTCAGTAAAGAAAAAGTTGGCAGCCACCATTATGACAAATGAAAAGCGGCTTGAATAAACTGTGAGATTTGGACCTTTTTTTGGGGGGACAGTTCGATACAAAAACACAAATTGTTCTTATGTTAACAATCAAGAAATGTTTTTATGAGGCCTGATCAAAGTCCTTCATGTCCTTTGGTGTGAAACAAGTTGTGAAATCTGAAATATTGCATTCAAATTCTACATCCACATCAGTCAACAACAAGCGGACCATTTTACCATTGTCCTCTGTCCTGTCTCCTCTTAAAGCTCCCCGAACACCAACCATTAAAACATGGTGGCGAACATGGTGGCTCTTTCCTGGAGTTTCACCTTTCACCTTTGTTTGCTCAACCGAAACAGTTATTTCGAATACTCCCTTTATTTGAACATTCACGACCACAAACTGACACAGTTGTAATGTGCGCTGTATTTATAAATATGTTTTGAGCCTTTGAATAAGACAACCCCAGAACAGAGTAAGTCAGAGTGAAAGAGAGAGACCCTGATGCAAATCGAAGAACAAAAAAAAACAGAAAAAAGAAGAAGCGGAGGGACATATCTCGGAGAAAAATACATTATAAGTCAACTCTCTCCCTCAGCCTCTGTACCGCTTCTGTCGCACTGAGTACATCAGCACGGCGTGGTGGTGGAGAGCAGAGAAGCTGCACACCACCTCAGAGGGAGTGAGAGCTGAAGGGCAAGATGCTCCCAACGCTCATGCTGTCAAAGCAAAATAAAGAATTCAGCAGAGGATTGGTTCAGACATACAGATGCATGTGCATACAACATGTGCTGGATGTCCTGCTATGTTTAGGTCAGTGATGAGCGGGTGAATGTGCATGAGTGCATTTGCGGGATGCAAAGCGAGACCGTAAGTCCGACACCAGATAACGGCATTAGGATGGACGGCAGCCGGTCCACGTCCTTTATTACAGGAGGAACAGGTGCTCTCCTGAGTCAGTGTGGTGGAGTCCTGTCCTCCGTTCACCAGGGGGAATATTGGTGGTATAAATTACTGCTCCCTCTAACGGACTTACAATAAAAACCTGACTACATGAAATAAAACTGGGAATCTCCGGTTATTCATCCTTTGCAAATATTGAAATAGCCATAAAAAAAAGGTGCTTTATTGGCCCAGCAACTAACACGTCACATAACAGACGGAGAATATGGTTTCATCCTTTCCATCTATTGGGTACACATATATTTACAACTAAAACAGTGCAAGTGCGTGACAAAGGAAAAAACAGAGTAGTTTCGAATCGAGTTAAAAAGCAGTGAAAAGTCTCCTCAAATAAACAACACAGGAATAACTCCACCTCTTTGCTGTTCTTTGGGTTTATTAAACATTGATGTTTGCTACTCTGTAGATACTTTTTAGTCTCCATAATATTCCCCAAAGTACCAAAAAGTAGCCGAACTTTGTTTTTTTTGGTCTCTTTTTTTCAACAAATAAAAAAAAAAGTAAGGGGAATGAATAAATAATCGAACACTCCTTCACCCCGTTAGGGGGACATTTCATGTAACACTGTGGCACTTGAACATTCACATCGCTGGAAAAAGACAGCAATTTTGCTCCTGCCTGAAATAAGACAGGTTGAATAGTCCATTGAGTACACGGTTAATCATCAGAAGGAATTCAGAATGGTCTCTGCCTCTCCCTGGTGATACTCACACGGCTCCTTCACTGCTGGAGTCAAAGGCAGAGCATTGAGGAGGGTTAACAAGGCATTCTGCGTCGCACGGAGCTTCAGCAGGCTACAAAAACGTGAAGGTTACCGTAACACAGGAGTTTTTTTTCCCAGCGTCAGACAGTGAATCAAGATGCCACTTGTTAAAAAAAATTGAATGAAGGACAGACTGTGTGATGGTCATTTGAAGGTTTATAGACTATATGAATCCTTTACCAAGAAAATACTCACTGCTGTTTCGTGAATGTCGTTACATATTGACATAAGAATGAAGTCGAGAGCTTAATGGTGCTGTATTGCTTTTTTCGATCTCAGGCAGTGATAACAATTAGGGGCTTCAGGCGTTTGAGTTTACACGTTTGCTTGATTCATTTTAGACCTTTTATGAAATCTTTAAAAATGCTTAAATAAAGAATAAAAAAAAAAATGGTTCGGAAAAGCATATACCTGATTTGTGTTTGGCCTTTTAGAGAGCTTGAACTTGTCTCTTCACATTTGTATTTAATAAATTCCTTTCTAACCCATCTGCATCCTCCTTTTATAACACAGGTTACATTGTTACTGCAAAAACAAATGTGTTTGGATATCTGAAGATTCATAGAAAAAAAAAGATGAATTTCTTTCAGCCTTATTGTTTCGCACAGACTCTCTCCAGTTCCTGAGTAGCTTTGAATCCAAATGCTGAGGGAAGAAAAGAACAGCCTGTTCGAGCCCAAACGCCCCGTACCCTCCCACCAGAAAAATGACAGGCACATTTCAATCCTGTGAGTGAAAGAAGCTTGGTGATCGACTGGCAGGGGATCCTGGCACTCGATCAGGAACTGCCATTCGAATATTTTCACATTGAGAGAGAGCTGCTGCTTTCCACCCTGGCCCACGTCACATCTGCTGAGGACCCGCTCCTGACTAAGTGAACTGACAGTAACACCCCCCCTTTACCCCGGCCAATCTGACGACGTGCCAACAGAGGCCTGTCAGAGAGGGTTTAGCGAGTGGTCACCACTATTTATGAGGGGAAACACCACCATGCTGAAATCTAGCACTGGCCATGAAACTGTAATAACCACCGTCCTCAAAAAACAAACAGTATCATATTAAAAACACAATATTCTCTTCACACATCTGATTCACAATCTCGACATGCAGTCATGCATGCATCTATTCACCAGAAGGCTTCCACAGACAGAGATAGTGGCAGACCGGCCAGTAAATGTCACTATCCTACATTATACATCACTGCAGCAGTAACTGCTGTGGGTGGTCTGTGTTATTCTGCTTTTTCCCTGCAAAACCGAGTCCTCTCTCAAAGCTGCGTTGTTTTTCTACCGACTCCAGTCAGAAAAAAACATGGTTTATTGAGAAAAGATTTAATATTTAGCTTGAGGAGCTAAAGTTACATTGTAAGGCTGTAAAATTCAAAGTCTGTCTCTCTTATGAAAGGAGAACATTCAACTCAAAGTGCCTGTTCTCTATAAAGAATGTCAATAATTACAATTAAGTAATAGAAAAAAGAAAATGTCACAAGTACTCCCAGATTTGTAATGTTCGACCATGTGACCATTGTTTGTCCAGTCCCTCATAATTTGTCCCCCAAACAAAGTCAACACGCTGCCTGACAGCCATCAATCAAGCAAAGCAGGAGAATGCGAGGCTCAAAAAAACCATCCGTGCTGCAGCAGGCAGAGGTGTGTCACGTCTCATTACCTGTGAGCATTTAACCTTTTTCATGCAAGACGAATAAGTGTGCTCATTCCACCGTGTCCAGAATAACCTCACCTCCAGGTCAACAGACTTTTGAGGCCAGTGTTTGTGTGTGACAGCCAGCAGTAACTTTGCTGGCCCACACCCAGAAACAGGACCAAAGTCTGTTACTGGTTAGACACAAAATATTTATGATATCGAAGCAGTAAATTGTTTGAAGAACCGATAAGTACTTTGAGATTTATATAGTATCTTATATGCGGGCTATGCATATAAGAGGTTTAGACGAAGACGATGAAGACTAATTAAATTCATATGTGATCGGAGTTTCTGACTTCCTGTTTATAGCCAACGTCACTCTTAGCCAGTTACAAGTGGCAGAGTTCAGAGAGTCTTCGAGGGTTTTTTATTTTTCTTACTTTTTTTATGATTCCACACAGAAAGTCCTGGCACTCCGGGAGCTTGATGATTCTTCCCTGAAATAAGCACCACAGGCAGCGGGGGAGGAAACAGGAGGACAGGGAAGTGTAAATAGTGTGGACAGACCAGAGGAGATTGAGGGGAGACAGAACAAGTGAGGAGAGGGGGTGATGGAGGGTAAGAGCGAAGAGGGGAACCAAGGATGGGAAAAGGAACCCAGAGAAGAGCAAGAGAAAAACACTGGTGAAAACAGGAGGATGCAGAGGAGTAAAAAAAAAAACCTTGGCAAGGATTTCTGGGGGAACAAGGTTTGACAAAAGAAAACATCAGAGAGCTGCAGTCAGCTACACAACGTGTCAAAGGATGATCAGAAACATTCCAGTCAGATGTCAAACTACACATGCATTGTCAGCAGCCGGGTGAAGTGCGCATCAGTCCTTGAAAGATGGAGGCAGAGCGCTTTCAAGGAGGACGTATGGATGAGAAAAGTAGTCGGAGAGCTGTTCCAGAGCTGTGCGTTTACAGGCGTTGTAAGGCTCTTTGTGGGGCATTCACACTCCAGTCTCTAGCTCAACAGTATAGATAAAGTGTGTCGGCTCAGACCATCTTTTTCTTAAACTAGCTCAGGATGTAGTTTAACATTTGGTTGGATTGTCTGTCCTCATTTTAAAGCTCCTCCAACCTTTTGGGTCATTCCCCACTTTGTACAAGGAGGGACTTCCAAACCCAACCTGCCGCCATCACCTCAACAACTTGAACTGAATACTTCCTCCCACATGTTTGCATGTCTCCTTTCACCGCCCCACTCGTTGAGAAGCACCGTTTTAAAGTAAGAAGGCATTTCTAAGGAATTTCTGTCAAATCACGACTGACAGGTTGCCTTCGCATGTCGGCTTGTGGACTCAGATCCCAATAAAACCTCCCGACCTCAGTGTTTGCTGTCCAGTCTGATTCCAGATGTTCGACTGGTCATTTGTGACATTGCACACTGTTCAGTGTGCGCCTAGCTTTAACCCAGATAGAGGTTTTCTTGTGAACGCAGGGACTTTAAATGTGGTGTCAAAGCTTTTCCTTGTTGAATAGAGTGATGACAGGAGACACCTGTGGCTCGGTGGCCTTTCTTCCCAAGGTTGGACTCTTAAACACTGTCCCCACTTGTTGATGTGTCCAAGTGTCCTTCAGTGAGAAGGTGAACCCTTTTCCCACCCTGGATGGTACGTCAACCCTCTTTAAAAGGCAGCCCTGTCACCAGTGATGCCCGGAAGGTGTGTGTGAATGAGTCTGACTTGTGGTGTAAAGGTCTTTGAGACACCTGAGGGAAAGAAGTCACAGCGCACTGTATATGTGAAGACCTTTTCATGGTCTGACTCATCAACCTGTGCAGTTTGGGACTTTTTTTCTCAATCGATTCTTGTGAAGGAAAACACCATATTCAACCACATGGTAGAAAATAAGTGTCTATGTACAGGGCTTTTTTTTTTTTTTTTTTTTAAATTCAACTGTATTAGTGCATGTTTTTATAGAGTTTTTTGGTATATATTGTGTGAGTTGACAAGGCTTTAAACATTTGTCACATTGTGTCTGCACGCTGCTACAATCTACTAAAGTCCCACACTTTTCCGATTCAACAGTTTTCGTCAGATTTCTTGTACTGAACAATGAGGCAGTGCGTTTTAATTAGTTTGCTGTCATCAGTAAAGAAAATTTCCATTTAGCTTTAATCTCAAAGGTGGATTATCACATGCTGACATTTGCATTGCAGAGCTATCATTACTAACTTGTAAGGAAATTATTTCTTCTTCAGCCTGATCCGCAGAGGTCTCGTTATTGATCGCGTTTCTCATGCAAACTATCCTGCTGCTGCCCTGTGCTCTGAGGTTCACATACACACACACACACACACACACACACACACACACACACACACACACACACACACACACACTTTTCTCGCTTTCTTCCTTTTTCCTTTTGTTTTGTGTAACTTTGTCTTGCATCTAAATTTATGTGCCGCGTTCCTCCGAAAGCACTTTGTAGCATAACTGCTTGTAACAATTACTTGACCACTAAAATTTGAGTTTACTCGCCGTGTAGGAGCAAGTGGATTTGGGTTTTACGGTACAGGTTGCATGAGGTAAAACAAGCCTTCCTTGCAAGGTTAATACCCTTTTCTCCTGCACAATCTGTGCTCTCCTCCACACAGCTGTGACAGCAGAGTAATAGACCCCTGCAAGTGCAGCTTCGCCAACCTGAAATTGCTTTCTTTGCTTTATTTTACTTCAGTGCAGCAAGAGCATATTGACTCCTAGAAACAATGTAAACAACATTAATATATTTCTCCAACTGGGTGGCAAAGCAACAAGTTTGGACATAAAGCAAATTCCTGCGGTGTGACAAATATTTACTCACACATGTGGCTCTTTATGCAGAACAGACCGGGCTGTGATTCGCTCTGGGCTCAACATGTTCTCCCGGCACAAAACACTCACTCATAGATAACTCTGATTCAAGCATAATTTCTCTTCTGCACTGGAAGTGCCACTATTCTGTTCAACAAAACAGACTACAAAAAATGGTTGCCAGCACATGCTGCGTGGCTACGGGCTCTTCCAAACACCGAAAAGCTCAACAAACCTCCTCCTTTTCTGACTTGACAAATGCAACCAAAAAGTTTTAGGCAGTTATATGATGGATTTGCTTATTTGTTACACACCATACAGTGTGTTTTTTTTTTGGGGGGGGTGGGGGGGTGCTAATGTGCCAAGCACTGGAAAGAGATGAACCTGGAAGTAAATGGGTTTTTTTTTCAAAATAAAATACTATGCAAACTCATGTAAAGATTAATTTTTTGTCCCAGTACTAAACAATTCAGAGCCAATTGTGGGGATTTTTTTAATTTAACCCAACAGAAAAACTGCAGTGAAGAGAGTGTCTCTCTCTTTGTTAATTGGGTGGAAATTAGATGATGAAATAACAGCGAGCCTGGGGTTTTCCACCTTATGTCAAGAGCATCTCTAAATTTTCACATCTAGAAAAGAGAGAACACTGTGAGTACACAAACCTGCCTGTCTGCTTGGCAGGTTTTCCTCTTGGAGGAGTTTCCCCCCATCCCGTCCCCCCTGCTGAGACAGAAGCAGCTGTCAGACACGGGCTGTCCTTGCCTCGTTAACCCGATCAATGTAGAGGCAGAATTAATTCACGCAGCCGTACATCAGCAGAGGATTTAGAGATCCGAATTAGACGCGCTGTCATGCGGTAGTGACGACCTGTGTGCAAAAGTTTCTGCTTTCTGTTACACTCGTTTCATCATTCAAACAAACAGCTTTAATGTTACTCATGGCCGATCTGCTCCCTGAATGAGATGAACACCTCTGATTAAAGTGGGATCTGATTGGAAGGCAATAGATCTTGGACTTAATGTTTCTGGTAAGTTGGAGAGACACTGCAAAGTGTGTCTCCTTTTTCTTTCCACGCATCAAACCCCACATGAAGGGACTGTTTGAGAACTGGATTCTAAAAGTGTTTTCAAGTGTAACTTTGAATTAGTTCCTTTCGTAGAGACTTTTTTGGTTCTGAACTTGCCGGGCTGGAGCGCTCTTAAGTCACTTTCTTCCATCTGGCGGTTCTGCAGGGCTCAGAAATCACCACGTACATGATCAAAAGCAGCACCCGTTTAAAAGTCGCCCATCACGTGTTCACTGCATGAGGCACGCTCGTCTCAGTGAGCCATTCAGTCTGGAATATGTTTGGATTTCTTCCACTTGGGATTTGTGAACATCATTATTGATTTTTTCTTAAGTATATATAATGATCTTGGGGCAGCGTATGTGTTCACTCTTCCCTTTAAAGCAGTAAACATTCTCTGCTGATGCTGTTCTGCTTCGTGAAGAGGATCCATCTTCCTCGTTGCTGCTGCTATAGTAACTGTGATCGCTCTGCAGTAGTTGCTAAGCTATTCGTTAAATAAACATCCAGGAGCTATCTGCTGGCTTTCTTTGGGTTCTGTGTGACTTTCTCCAATCTCTTGACTGCAGAAGCTTGTGGACAGGCCTGTTTGAAGTCACAATAGGTCCAAACAAATAGTTACAAGAAGGTCCCACACATCGGTGGGTGGGCCACATGATCTCAAAGGGCCATTTCCTCTGAAAGTGGTAGCATTTTGAAAACCTTTCTTCCTCTTATCATTCATTTCCACCCTCAGACATCCGGCATGATCACAGCCCAATATAGAGGAGCACCCCTCCTTTTCAGCCTTCTCATAAAAAGCTGACGTACACCTGCATATGTGGAGAGAGAGATGAAGAGGACAAATAAGGTTAATGGTCGGTGCTACTAACAGCTTTATCGTCTTTATTTGGAGGGCAGAGGTGGGTGACGCTGGAGTATGAACAACAAAATGAGAAGGTACGTAGGAGCAGGAATGGTACAGAGAGGGAGCGGGTACTTCAGGAAAACTCAAAGTAGTACATTAGCTGGTTTCCACGCGCTGTGCCTCAGCACATCACAGATAATGTGACTGCTATGAGGAGCTGTCAAGGACTGTGTGTTTAAATTTAGCTCCGGTTCTCCATGTGCCAACAATTTATTGAAAGAAAAAAAAAGTTTCTGGTTGTGGATACCAAGATTCACCTGATGCTGTCAGTCTCTGTCAGCTCTTTTGCCCGAGAGGGTAAAAAAATACTCTCTATCCCTGCCTGAAGCCACATGAAAAGAAATCACAGCCATTAGAGTCCCCTCTCCATCACTGCAGAATGGGAGAAGGGACTAAAACAGAAAGGGAGGCTGGTGAGCAATCCATCCTAATTAGAGAGGAGTTTACCCCGCTGTTTGTTGTAATCTACTTCCCCTCTCTGAGCTGCTTGCTACATGCCAAAACAGCCCATCTCACCAAGCACCTGCACAGCAGAAAAGGATCTAAATATTGTAACACTTAAGCAATACTTCAGGTATTTCTCTTCTCCTTGTGTAAGGCACTTT
Organism: Malacoctenus triangulatus; assembly: GCA_032274725.1. NCBI lineage: Eukaryota > Metazoa > Chordata > Actinopteri > Blenniiformes > Labrisomidae > Malacoctenus > Malacoctenus triangulatus. Next base: position 5,406,201 of record JAUESE010000062.1, read on the forward strand.
CTTCTGTCACAACCACACATGAGGTACGATCTTGCTCTTTGTGCGTAGTTTGTGGTAAGAAATAAAGGATAGGATGACTTCTAATTAACCGTACAGTCACAGTCGCTGCTCCTTGCCTGTGATGGGCCGTGAGACGAGGCTACGGATGGAAAGCACGCAGTCAAATTCCACGTGGAAACTTGATGTTACAGATATACTCCAGTGGAGGAGGAGGTGAAACATGACTCAGCACTCCCACATCAAAGGGTGAACAAGTATGACTTGTTCTGTGTAGGAAGTGACAGACGAGCTCCTGGAGAAGAACAACTGCACATCTTTGGGATGCTAACACACAGCAACACTCGGGGGAACTTATATGAACAATTTGCAAGCTGTATTTATGAATCAGGATGCTCTGTACAAACAGAGCACTTTTAACCACTGAGTGTATGAAGTAAATTGACAGCATTCGGTTTATGTTATCACCTTCATGTGATTGTGTTGCTCTAGTAGTGGACAGGTTGCTATCGTCGTGATACATCATCCATAAGTAGCTGAGGAGGGAGATTTGGCTTGTTAATGCTCAGCCCAACGGTCGCTGCACAGACGTGCACTTGCAGTTGTGAACATGCAGTTGCAGAGACCCAGTTCGATGTGTTGTCACCTGTCAACAAGAGCAACGACACCAGCGGTGGGCTTGCAATGTCACCATCACCATGCACGGACGTCGGCTGTGTTTGCAACATGAACATCTTACACCTGTGCTACCTGCAGAAGGAACGTGTTAACGTCTGCTTGGACTGACAGTGTTGGTGAGTTTGACTTTTTTCTGCTCAAATATTTGAACGCAGAAGTTTTCTTTTTCTTAATTCGCTCAGCCTCAGAAAGTTGACTCGTGTGCTTTTAGTTGTGTGTGTAAAGTTGTTCAAGAGTCGAAAACCCAAGTTGACTTGCAATCACATTTTTGTGTAACAATGATACTTGTTAATTTCCTCCACTAAGGGGGTCGTTTTCAGGAGTGTTGGTTTGTCCATCGGTGTGTGTGTGACCAGGATTGCTCCAAAAGTTTTTATGGATTTTGATGAAATTTGTAACAAGGTAAAGTCAGATTAAGTTTTGGTGGTGATCCCATGATTCAAATATACGAACACATGACCTAAAGCACCACTTGTCAATCTTTTCTGATCTGTGATTCACTTACATTTATTGCAGTGTTTTCCTCAGCATCAGTAGCAGTATGAGCACAGTTACTCTAACAGTTGTAGGCCACATGGGAAATACCTTTAAGCAGTGTTATGTTGACGTACTCAGCCGCAAAGTACTCGGTCGGACACATTTTTCCTTCGGGAACAGTTGGTTGTAAGTTGCCGCATCAGAGTGTCAACAGGAAAATAGTGAGAACAGAGAAAGAGTGTCTTTCCTTTGAACCATTACAGGACACGATGAAAACTTCTTGTCTGGCTCGGTTACAGAGTCTGTGCAACATGATGTGAAGTGTTTGTAATGACAACCATTCGTTTTCATTATTCCTTCCAACGTCACCCAGCAGCGTGACCCAACCTGTCAGTGCACCCTGGGACGGAGGAGAAGGAAGGGCGGCCAAGGAGAGAAAGGCAGGTAGCGACACTCAGCCGTGGCTGCACCAACCTGTGACTGCAAACAAAGACAAGCTGATATCACAGTGACAACGCAGACATAGAAATATCAGCATCACATGTGTGTCCAAGTGGAAGAAACCCAAGAGGGATTGTCAGAAAGGCAGTTCAAGAAAGCGTTAGTTATCCCTCCAAATTTTATACCAAAATTTAAATCAACAGCAACTAATCAAGGTGAAAAGTGTAGAGTAGAAGGTAAATCCTAAGTTTTGACTTGTGATTTGTTTCCAAAGCACCCTGACCTCCTCTCTCAGACATGCATCAGGCTTGAAACTATTCAGTTGTAACCCCGTCACGTTCATAGTGACTCACTCCTTATTGTTCCCATCATAACAAAACGTTTTTTCCTGCAGAGACTTGCTGGAACTTCCCGTTTTTATCCCTGCCTTCACCGTGAGGTCTTCAGCCTGTCGATACAATTTTCAGCAAAGTGTGCTTGTTGCCTCTAAGTATAGTCTGCTCTCACCTATCATCTGTGACCTTTTAGCAAGAGGAGCGGTCGACACTGCGACCCCGTTCACTTGGCACGCACACATTTTAACACGTGCCACAATATAGTCGAGTCTTTGTAAGTGTTGGCAACATTTGCCATGAGAAGCTTCACTAAAAAGGACAGACAGTGCTTTAAGGAAGCACTTCCTACAAGCAGCGCGTTGGTGAGAGACGGAGCGCTGAGCGCGCACACACCAACACACAAACAGGCCAGAATTAGAGACGAGAGAGCAATAGCAAAGCTTATTTTTGACTCCACAGTGAAAGAGTGCAGTTGACCAGGCTATCAGGCTGTAGCGTCTCAGGTGCTGGGAGTCCCAGGGGCGATCATTATTGCACAGATAACCTCAGCAGCCTTCCCCTCCTCTGATGTGACACCAGGTAGGATTATCTCCCCACAGACTGTAACTGTATAATGGCCTGTGCAGGTTTATCTGAGCAGATTACATCCAGTGGAGTGAAGTCCCCATTTGAAAGGATGACTGTGATTCCCTTGTTGATTTTGCTGGGGCCAGGGCTCTGATTACAAAAGCTGCAAAGACCCTGGACAGCACATACGCACCTGTGAAAGCAGCAAAGAGCATTGTGGTACAGGCAGCTTTAGAAAAAACACCATTACTGAGGCTCGAAGCAGCCCAGGAATGTTTGTTGTCGGGCAAAATATGGTCCAACTGAAAACAGTACAGGCTAAAATGAGAAGCACCAGAAGTCTTTGAGCAGGCCCCTGGTCAGTCATCTGAGGGGTTTACAGCAAAGCTTATTAAGGACGTAACCCAGTGTTTTAGCAGACATACAGCTGCACAGTGATTGGTAATGAAAGGTGCTTCTGTTGCATGGGGTTTGATGCAACAACATTTCAGTCGCCTCATGCATTTGTTGGTTCCCTCCTGGCTGTCAGTGTCATGTCCTGTGTCAGATGTCTGCCAGCAGGAAAAGGAAACCTCAGACTGTCTTGGATGTAAATGTTACACTTTGCAATGTCATCTGGCAGGACAGTTTTGGCCTGCGGGCCGTCTGTCTTTAATTGCTCCTCTTTTTTTAGTACTTTGCAACAGCTTCATCCTATTTTAACTTTTGCATTGAGGTTACAGATGGGCACTTCCTGTCAAGTAGGGTCCTATGTGGTTTGCATTAGATGTTCCTGATACACCTTAACTCACCTGAAGCTCAAGGATGTGCCATCATTTAACTTGCAGAAAGCTTGACAACATCCCATCGTGTTGGGATGTTTTGAACCAAGCTTCTATTTACTGCAAAGAAAAGCATTCAAACACCTTCCTATGCCCTTCCAATCATGACACAGGTTGTAGGTCACACTTCATGAGGTGCAGTAAATAAGCTGGAAGAATTGTGATGTTTTTGATGTGTTGACTGGCCCTGTGTGTAATATCTCGAATGTTGAATTCACTTTGAACACAATCTAACGCATGCTAAAATGTTAATTACTGGTTCCTCTGCCCTGAACAGGCTGCCTGTCACAGCTCGCCTGGAGGAGACTCACAAGTCCTGCTTGGTGTGGCATCAGAGGGTGTTGGGACAGAAGTGGTGATAAATCCTGTGTCCTCTCAGAAGGCGCTAATAATTCAAGATGATGTGGCCAAATGTCACAGGACACATTTCCTGTCCCCCGCAAAGACAGAACCACTCAAGGACGTGATGAATGGCCCTGACTTTCATCTTTTCTCACAGAATCTGTATGAAATCTTAAAGCATCATCCTGTTGTTGTTGAGGTGTCACTGCTGCTAGCATCGTTATGAAAAAAGAACTGGCTCCACGGGGCCAGGCAGACAACGCTGTGCCTGCAAACAAATCTCAGGATTCAGTTTAGCCCTTCGTTTTGTTAATCCAGTTTGCAGTGCCAGATGGGAGCGCTTTATCATGTCAGAAGAATTCAGATGATGACAGGCCTCTTGGCACTGAGAACCCACTCTCAGACACTTTTCCTGTGATCATGAGAACCTTCTCACACTGCACTGATAGTATGGCGTAGAGTTAAGGCAGCCCATCTGCTGCATGGATCGCGAAAGCACAATCACACTGATCAAAATGAATATTTGACTCGGGCCACACAGGAGGACAGTGATTGATGCTCTCGCCTCACAGAGTAAAAATGGTCCTGAGTTCAAGTGTGGTGGGGGCCTTTTTCACGGAGGCTGTGAAAGTTCCCTGTGCCTCATCTCAGGGTGGGGGGTGGGGTTCTTCCTCCTGTCCAAAAACATGCAAGTTGATTCATTACTATAAATTGTCGAGGGTGTGTGTGTGTGTGTGTGTGTGTGTGTGTGTGTGTGTGTGTGTGTGTGTGTGTGTGTGTGTGTGTGTGTGT
>JAUESE010000062.1:5474164-5486417 GCA_032274725.1 Malacoctenus triangulatus
ATTGCAATCAGGTGTGTTGAAGCTGGGACACATTGAAAACGTGCAGGGCTGCGGCCCTCCAGGACTGGAGTTGCCCACCCCTGCCGTAGAGTGTCATGTTTGGCAGTTTTCTTTTTCACCTGCCAAAAGTGGCGTTGTTCGACGATAACATCTCGATGGCATTAACGACAGTGAAACAGTTGTACTGTTGTTCAAAGAGCTGAATTAAACGGGGGCTCCGTCCCTCGAGGCGAGCCAGCGAATCCCCTCGCCTCCTTCACCGTAGTGTCGCTGCTGCTCTGATAGACATCGTTACTGACTGACAGAACTTTGATCTTTTGATCTCTGACAAAACATTGTTCTCAGAGTGTTTGTGAACAGAACATGTTGACTCAAACGCAAGTTTACAGACGATCTTCGCATTTTTCCCTTACATTGTGTCTTCATGTCTTGGAGGAGGCTTTGATGGCACAGGCCAAATGTCACAGAGGAACGGCTCAAATGACACATTTACAAATCAGTGCAAAGCCCTCAAATCCAGATGAGATTAAACAAAGACCCTCCGTCTCTGCTGCCTGGATGATAAAAAAAAAATCCCACATTGTGCACTCGCAGCGTGACATTCAGGCATCAGCGTGGTAACCTGGTTTATTTATAGCTACTGTACAACCGAGGCGGCTTTAACACGTGGATACCAGGTTCCACAGAGGAGGAGAGCTCCGTTCTCCTTTAACTTAATAACGTGAAGGAGAGCTCACAGTGATTGTCTGAGCCTTGGCCGGACGGCACCACCTTGAACGGCCTGCTGACCAGATCCAATCACTGCAGATCTGCAGGTCTGTTTGAAGTGTCCGTCACAGACGGGGAGACGTCCACCGTTCCCCGTGTTGAAGAGGGACCTGCCGTCCGACTGCTGCCGCTCCGTCTCAGGTCTCAGCCGTCCTTAGACGAGATCGATCTGAATAGCAAACGCAGCAGCGCCGTTGCGAGACACACTGTGTGAAGTGTCCGGTTCATGGGGGGAGCAGTGGAGGACCCAAACTCTCTGCGTCGATGGACCGCTCGATGGTCCCAGATAAACAAAGCTCCTCCTGTTGTAGGAGTCGCCCTAACCCTACCCCCCACCCTCCGCCCCCGCCCGTAGAGCCGATGTGTGACGCTTCTCCACACCTCAGAGCAGATGGCCTTTCGTAGGAGTGTCTGCGCTTTGACCCTCCACTTCCTAAGACGTGCTGGGATGTCTTATTAGTGGTGTGCTGAACCACAGCCGTCCCAAGACACGCCGCTGTTAATTCTAATCAATGGAGCGTTGCAAAGTGGACGGCGGAGAACACAGCCAGTGGTGTTAAGGAGCTGGGCCCCTCCCTCTTTTCTTTTTTACAACACCCTGCTGGTGTTTGGACGCAAACGAGGACGGTTTCCTTTTCTTCTGCGGTTCAATCGCTTGTGGTAATTTGTGGTGTTGTTTGATGCTGATGGCGTATTGACTCCCGCCGCTGAGTGGAGGTCTCCTTTAGGAGGAATCATTGGGGCCGAGGAGGAAGAGGAGGAAGAGGAGGCGCTCCCTCGTGCCAGAGGTCTCCAGGGTGCTCTCATTCTAACGTTTTTGTATTACTGCTTCTTTCTTAAGCTCATGGTAAGCTGGCCTGAGTGTGCATTCATAGTTTAATGCTCTTCACACTCTGGGATTAGAAGACGTGCACCTGTCATGTCCTTCATTCTCTCACTTGTCTAATCCAGCTCCTGAAAAGAGGGGGGCAATTTGTGGAAATCCCCCAAAGCCTTCATGGTTTTTTACGCCACTTTTCTGGTCTGACTATATACTGAAGATTTTATTCAATTTCGTTTGTTAAAAAGGGGAAATCAAAGTTACTTAGTGAGTAAAATTTCAATAGTTTTACCACACAAAAGGATTTTAGCATATCAGAGTAATCTTGTCCTCATCTAAAGGTCCTTGCTTTTCATTTCTTGGCCCAAAATGGCCACAGATGCTCCGCTGTCACTGTAAACACTCAGTGTTTGAACCTCCGCTAAACTCTGACTTCAATACCAACGTAACACAATGGATTATTCCGCTGGAGGGGAACGTGGCTCAGGTGGTGGAGCGAGCTGCCTTCCGATCCCAAGGTTGCCAGTTCAATTCCCTGTCTGTCATCAGTGCCACCAATCAGAGTGTCCTTGGTCAGGACACTCACGTCCAATAGGAGGCGAGAACATTGTGTTGGAGATGTCACTTCTCGCATGTCAATGAATGTGAAGCATTGAGAAGTTTGAAACTACAAAAAAAACAAGAGGATTTGACAGCTGAGGAATATGAATGGAGCAAGAACACACGACACTGGTTTCCTGTTGGAGGATTTATGACGGAGGTCTTGCTTTGCATGCTGTTTTAATCATGGTGACGAGGAAATGGTGGTAAACTCAGAAACCTGGAATTCAGATTCATTCCGCTTGATATTCGACGTCATATATTGATTAAATTGATTTAACGAGTTTTGTTTACAGTTTTACAGTGTTTGTTCACAGATGAATGCTTCTCTTCACCTTCTTGCCTCAGAAACGTTTTAGGTTTGACTGATGCTTGTTCTGTTTTTGCTACATAAGATTGCATCCCAACATCTGCTCACATATGCACTGGTGGTGCACAGCATTGGTACTCTCAGTCCTCTGAGGGGGTACTCGGATACTTTGCATCATGTGTAGCTTTCTGCCTTGACCGTGCAGTCTGGTTAAAGAGATTACAAAGTACGAACTATATACAGCACAATACACTTTCAGTCATTTCGGTTTGCACATTATATTCACAAGAGCTGCTACACAAGGTTGACTTCCTCCTCCTCCTTCCTCCTCCTCCTCCTCCTCCTCCTCCTCCTCCTCCTCCTCCTCCTCCTGCACACACAGACATACAGCTGGTCTCTGACACGAGCACAAACACACACAAACCTGTTTCTCTCCCGCCAAACACTCATTTCTTTTTATGTTCTTCTTATTTTTTTATTTATTTTTTTTTTGCTTCTTTTATTTGGTTTGATAGAAGATGCCCACACAGTTTCCATAGCAACACTTAAAAAAAATGTCTCTGACTGGGGCGACGCCTGATGGAAGCCAAGACAGAGGAGAGGGGAGAAAGGAGCACAGCACCAGGATTGACTTTTTAAACCCTTCAAATGTGCCGTCTTTGGGCCCGAGCTGTTAAAAACATTAATAAGAAATGAGTCCACGGAGCTGTTGTGCTTTGAAAGAGCATGTGATTAAAGCTGAGTAGGTTTTCATGTCATTTCACTGACCTCTCACACCGAGCTTTGTCCCTCAGGTGTGTCTGAGTGAAGCCGTGATGCTCTCACAGGCTGCGCGCTGTAACTCCACCTGTAACTGTCATCGACCGAGGTCCTCGCAGGCCGGAAGTTTGGCTGATTGTTTTTTACCTGTTTAGGCTCGTACCTGTAACCTTTCTTTGTCCTTCTTGATGTGTTTGTGTGAGACAGTGTGGATGTGCATCCACCTGTGGAACGCTCAAAGGAGAGGCATTAAAAGATTGCATCTGACCCCACTGGGTAATAACTTCTCACTGCACGTCGGGGAGGGGAGCCGGTTTTATCTTTGCCTGACAGTCCTCCTTTTATTCCCTTTCACTCTCATTTTCTTGCGGCTTGTTCGTTTTGCTCCCCCTTTCTGTCGCTGGCTTAAGTCGAGCTCGGCCACACGAGCTCCTCCTCCTCCTCCTCCCCCTCCTCCTCCTCCTCCTCCTCTGCCTCGTCCTCTCTCAGTATGAACACGATGTCCTTCCTCCATTTTACCTGTGGCCTCAGCTCAGTGCAGGAATCCACCAATGTTGACTTGTCTCCATTCGTTCAAAACAGATTCAAACCAATTTTTAAAACCGATTGCCAGTGAAACAGGCACTCGTTGTGCCGTTTTTCAACTCTAATGAAGGTGTGAGATACGCGCACCCTCTAACCTGCTGTAGGCGTCGGTCACACAAAGGAAATCTAATTTATTTGCAAAATGTTAATAGTATGCATTACTGTTTCACCCTGGAGCCCTTCCTTTTTATTATGATGTTGCCAGCTAATAGATTAGTTTAAATCTCACAGAGAGTAAATGTATTTGCATTTGTCCCAATCTAATTCCGGTGTGATAGCAGTGTATTACAGAGGCGTTTTGGTGATGTCTTCAATCGGAGTTTCAGTTGTAGGAGCTTCAATCGATTACTCAGTACTCAGCTCTCAGTGCTGTGATATGGAGTTTTTAGTCCTAAAACTATAGTATTAGCCAATCAGAAGGCTCGTTGTTGCTTTGTGCTGTTGGCCAAGCCTGGAGGCAAGTTTTCAAAGGCTGCGGTGGAATTCATTTAATAGCATCTGTAGCCCGACGCCAGGACAAAGACTTCTTTTATGGAGAAGTAGGTAAAAGTTGAAGAACTGAAGAAGGAACAGGAAACTGTTTGGCCCAATATCTTTGTGGTATCTCTGTTATTATGCTTTTTGGGGGCGCGGCAGTATAAAGGGAATAAACGCCATGCCAGAGGTTTGGTTTGGTCGCTGCGGCTGAGACAAAAGAAGGAGGCGCTCCTGCATCATTGAGAGCGATCATCGGAGCGTGCTGAGGCTTGGTGGGACTCTTCGTCTCCTACGCAAAGAGGATTTCTTGCCGACCAGATAGCCAGCAGTGTGACACATCAGCACAGTATCGGGGCAGTCGCAGTGAGGATAATAAGAGCTATTTGGCCCTGGTGTGTAAATGCCTCTGCAGCACGTCCCCCCCTGCCGTTTAGCACATGTGTAAGTGGCAGGCACACTCGCCGACAAAGAAAAGCGTACAACTCTCTGGATGATTCATGGTAATTCATTGGAGTGAAACAATGGCTGGGCCACCGTCTGCTCTGTGGCCTTCAAGAACAGGCCAAGATTATTCTCACACTGATTCACCTCCATCAGTACTTTATCTTTTATTGATGGAAATGGACATGATGCAACTATGAAGACCAATTTCATGCTTAATGTCATGATGGCACTCTTGATTGTTCTCAGTGTATTTTCAACAGTCACGGTGTTCGACAGCCACCAGATTACCTCCTGTGCTCAACGTGTCGATGTCTCTTTGAACTGCGATGCGACTGTATCAAGCAGTAGTCAAGATTCCCTACTTCATGTGTAAGGTTCGATGTCTGTTGGGACTCAAATTCAAAAAGAATACATGAAACTGACATTGAGATGTTTCTCCCAGGAAGCACCATTAGCCAACCGACAAACCAAGATTGGCACCCAGAGACGGCTTCAGGAGACATAAAAGCTTTTTTACACGCGTTTCCTTAGCAACAAAGGACAGCGTGAAGAGGAGTGCATTAGTACGTCTTTGCTGTGTAATTCAAAGTTTGGTGCGGGAAACAAAAAGTGGTACTGAAGAGGAGCAGCTCAGATGAATACGGGAGTTATTTCATGAGTTTAGGGGTTGAACTCAGTCGTTAGCGCGTCCTAACGGTGGTTTTAATCGCTCAGAAAACCTGGAGCCTTTTGGGCCTCGGTGACCCATCGCTGGGCCTCACTGCACCACGACATCATGCTGCACCTGGATAAATAACAGTTTATGTTCCCGAGCTCGACATCGCACGCTGGCTGATATGTAAGGTCACCCAGGTCAGTCCCGCGCCTGCTCCAGGCTGCACCACATCAGCAATATTAAACAGGCACCAGGCCCGGCCGCTCTTTCTTTTATTTATCATCTGAGCCTTATCATCCATGAAAAGTGCTGAAAATGTGGGGATCTGGGGGGGCTCCCCACAGCAGCGACTCCCCCCCTCCATCCCCACATCCTCCCATAAAGCCTGCTCACTCTATCTCCCCCCCGTTCCCTCTGAACCTGCTGCTGGACCTTAATAGCTGGTGACATTACTGGCACCGGGGAGGAGACAGTTGCCTCTCCGGCCCACCTCGGATGATAGATGGACAATATGAAGCAGATCATATTGTGTGAAGCAGCGATTCTTGAATGCTTGTGTGCAGTTTTTTTTTTTTTCCCTTTTTTATCGGGGTGAGTAGATAGGAGGATGTATTCAGCTGTACTGGAAGGTTAAAGTGTCTTGTCTGGACCTGGAAATGAATCAAGAGTATTGGGTGTTTGAGGTCACAGAGAGCAGCTCAGGCTCCCCTGATAGGGCAGGAAAAACACACACTGTCGTCCTTCTGAAACATTCGATTGGACACAACAGAGATGTTAAGACTGAGGGCAGAATATCATGATTAACATTCGTATTATCATAGTAAATAACAAAGCTGACAGTTGTGGTGCATCACAATTTGTAGGAGACAAAATCTGGGTTCACTGAAAGATTTCCTGGGGAAAATGTGGAGACAACAGTCGACCTCGTCTGCATGTTTAAGGACAGGAGAAGGAAGCTCACGCATAAAGAGATAAAACGCAGCACAGAAAGGCCCCTCGCCGACCAAGAACTGACACCTTCTCATCACGTGCACATACCACGACAGCATGCGCTGAAGTGAAAGTGTAAAGATTGACTGTGACTTTGTTTATCGTTGACTTTTTCTGGAAATAATTCAGTGGGTCTGGTTTTGTCTTCTTTTATAAAATGTCAAGAGTGCGTTGATCTTCCTGTTGCCAAGTTATCACGATGGTTTGTACTGAATCCACAGATTAGCCGTTGTTTTAATCATGAGTGAATTCAGTCTGAGTGTTGTGAAGTGAAGTGAGGCAGCACTTTGACTCACCGTGTGACTGCGCAGTCAGGAAACGCTGGTGTAACTGACTCCAAACAGCTCTTCAGTGAAGGTGGTGATATGCTCGGTGACAGACAGTCACGCCGCAGGACTCGGGACTGAAATATTTTCTCATTAACATCTTACACAAAAGACCGGCACCCTCCACTCTAAACCTAATGAATATGAAGAAGCTGTCGACTCATGGATATTATGGAGGCTGTTTGAACTCCCCAAAGCATGATTTAAAGCTTCTTTGTGTATGTGGCAGTCAACAATGGGCACGTTTTAGTGCTAAATCCATCCTCATAAGAGTGTAAATACTGATGACAGCTTAGTGCTGAAGTATGCACCTTGTTGACTGCCGCTGTGCTCAGAGAGAAGCATAAATTCTGACTTGTGGACATCCTTTTTTCAGTGGTCTTAATTCATCGGAAGGCTTCCTTTTGTAGATGCGGCCAGTGTGTCAGTGTTCCACCGTCTTCACAGGGGGGAGTTGTAACGTTGAAACACCTCGACGCGTGTATTAACTGTGTGTGGCGCCACGGACGCATTACCGCATGTTAACGCTTAACAATTGTTCCATGCGGAGACGACGTTTGGCAGCCGGATCTGGCCGTTAGAAAGACAGATCCTCCAGTTTACGGGGAAGCTTACAGCAATTATTTGATCAGATTGCTGTGTATGTTTGCTGTAAACACGGTGTTTGTCTGAAGGGTTACCGGCAGAATTGTTACCAAGTTTCTCTGATGGCGCTGCTGAGACATGAACGAAGAGGATAATCTGGGTGCCTGCCACCACGTGACGCCTTCCAAGCTTGTTTTGGAGCCCATAACTTTATGGAGGCAGAACAGGGTTGGTTTTTTTTTAGCAGGAACACTCCACGGGCGATCTGTGGGATGGAGGGACTCGCTGAGAATTGAGCCGGTGGTATTTTTTTGAAGGTCACTTGTGGACCCCACAGTCGTTGGCCTTACTTCGAGCTGAAGGAAGAGACCACCGGCGAAACCTGTTACCCAGCAACACAACAAGTGTTCCTGGTGGCACGTTAGGTGCCATGATAGCGCTGCTACCCACGCCACTTCAGAAATATAGATCTCACCAAGCATTCAGAGTCGCACTGTGCTCCAGTGAAGCAATTACACAAAAAAAAATGAAGGGTGAAAAAAAACACACAGATGCAGGACAAATAAAAGCAGGAAAAGTACTTCTCCCCATTAAGGAGGAGGGGGGGGGGTGATAGGCACGCTGATGCATATTAAGCACAACAGTATTGCTGGCATCTAGCGTCACTGGTCTTTATTTGAAAGAGGCTTTAATGGATAATTGATGAGGTCATAAATTAGCACCCCACAAACAGGCAAATCAAAACAGTGAAGACAAGCATTTTTTTCACTCAAGTCGGATGTAGCTGGAAGAGGGGGGGGGGGGGTGAGGGGGGTGGCGGCCCCTGAGGAGGGTGCATGGAGTCGTGATACAGTTTGAGTGTGCAGTAAACGTGGTGTATTTATTCACTGGGTCGTCCCTGTCTGTCTGTTCAGCCATTTTTCTGGCCTTTGTTCAGCTGATAATCAGTTTATTCTGCCTCATTATGTTCAGAAATCCCCCCATTCAGCCTCAGTAATTTCCCCCTTACATATATATCTATATGCCGCTGAAGTTGTTATCAAATTGGCATCGGTTCACCAGGCTCGTCCATGTATCTGCTTTGTCCGTCCTTCCTGTCCTCCACTTTTTCATCCCTCCATCCCTCCACCATCCGTTCATTATCAGTCCCGCCTTTGTCCCACCCATGTAATCCTTTCTGTCCACCGCGTGGTCTTCAGTCTAAATACACGCCTTTTATATACGTGCATGAATAGTCTGTAGAATAGTCAGAGAAATGTGTCAGTCACTCCAGCGGTTCAGTTTCACTCCCTTTACTACCGACTACAGTTTAATGCACTCTCACCCGTCTGTCATTTTTCCTTCACGTTCAATTATTCCTTCACCTCGTCCACACCCGCTGTTTCCTCGAGTTAATCAGTGATAAACAAACCCCAGCTTTACCCCCCCCCTTTATTCTTCCAGTTGTTTATTTTTTCTCAGTTGCTTGTTTTTTTGTCCAGAATCACCAACAAGCGTGACCTTGGAGCACCTCGGCGGCCCTGCCCACGACCCTCCTCCCTGGAGAGAACATTTCAGCTGCAGAAACACAATGGACAGAGCCAGCAGGCATTTGACATTTCTCTGACATTTCCACTGCCCCCCTCCCCATTCTTTGTACATACACCTACTTGTAAACAGTATGATGGCTTTACACAAAGGCTTGGATCTTTTTTTTTGTCCCCCCCAACAATGGCTGACTGGGTAACACATAACCTTTTACAAGGCACAGGGAGCAAAATACAAGACCTCACAGTATCTCATCCTTTTGATCCCACCTCCTCTGTCGCTTCCACTTGTTTTGTGAAAAGAGAAGTTGTTGGGTGTATGAATGTGCATGCTGGACTCGAGAAATGTCTAAGTGTGGACACCTAAAGTGGCCGTTCTCGTCTCCTGCGAGACTAAGACCCTCCTCCGGTATGTTTGTGCATCACACAGGATTCCCCGCGTTGCTAAAGCCGTGCTGGCCTCCTCTGTCACGTACTTCACATAAAACTGTCCTTTTCAACCGAACCAATTTCCTCCTGCTTTACACGGCCAAGGTTACGTCCTTCTGTGACATCCGGTATCAATGGGAAATAAATTAAATTAAGGAGGTAAGACGCCATTTCGATGGGAAATGAGTTACCATTCAGCTTCCGAGCGGCTACAAGTTGTCATTATCTCAGCTGTAATGTGGTGTGAGCGAGGAACGGGATCAGACAACAATGCTGCATTCTGTAAACCGGCTCAGGGAGAGGAGCCTTTCGCTCTTGTCCTTGCGTACGTAAGTCGTCCCGCAGATGAATCTTTCAAACGTCTGACGCATTTCTTCGATTCCTCTTTATTTTTCTTGCCTCGCTGTGATTCAGCCTCAGTGTCACACTGTGACTTCATAGCTGCCTCTGAATGGCATCCACATCCTCAAGATGCTGTGCAGACAAAGCTCCAACACAGACATACTGTGCTTACGTCCCATTCACGACAACAAACCATATACTCACATGCTGTCATTCACTAAGCATACAAATCCCCTGTGAATCATTCCCAAACATGTGGGATTTCTACCACATGCGGCTGCACTGTCGACGTCCAGGCACAGGTTTTATATAGACACTCTGTACACACCTCATTAATTAATCATTGGCCGCAATCTGTACTGCAGCAGTCATAATTATGCCATCATTCACATCGCAGGGCAACAGACTCTGCATGGAGATGGAGCCCGAGCCGCAGCAGCGCCTCGGCAACATTCAAATTGCTGTCTTATACACTCCTTAAAGGTCACCTGAGTGCTCGGCGGCAGTGTGATCAGAGGGGGAGGAGACACGCGAGTTTGTCCTGCCTCGTATTCCAGGCTGCTGCCGCTGCTGCTGCTGCTGGACGACAGTCCTGCCTGCTGCTTTCAATAATGTTCAGATATGGACTCACAGAAAAGGCCGGGCCAGGAAACGTACGGTCATCACGTCAGTCAGTAAATTAAGTTTTTTTGGATTTGAACTCATTCAGCGTCTCGATGCAGGATTCACTGCGTCCCATTCCTATAACATCTCTATAATCGTTGGGCTCTGAATCCACATCAAACTTTACTGTAGTAAATTATTGTTGGTAGTCAACAAGGTTATGCGAAGCTTGTTGGCTTTGATTGTACACTATTAATAATTACTATAACCCAAATCAATAAGCTTTTCCTCTTACCTGCACCGACATGCAGGGGAAATATCGAAAGAATAAGAGCGCTCTGGCCATCTCTACGCAGCCGACCGCAGCAGACGCCCGCCAACACAAATCCATAGCAGTCAAGGACACTGCGTCTGGAGATACAGTAACACATCACTGTGCAAATTAGGAGGATGTCCTAATTGAAGCAGACAGTTGACACTCACCAGAGATTGGCTTCTCCAAGTAACTAGTTACGTTGTGTTTTCAGGAAGTCACAAAATTATCGGTCGCTGTGAGCAACTCCTAAATTTTTTCAGGGTTTTGTGCAACTCTGCCTGGGAAACCCTCCGAGTTTCTGCTTGTGACATGATTTGAGAACAATGTATGTGACTTTGTTCGATTAGCATCTGACCTTTTGATCTACGTCTGGCCTGTTTCTTCACACAGTCAGAGCGACTTTACTTTTTACCGCTGCCCCCTGATTCTCGTGTTTAAATGTCACATCGTTGATGATCTGTGATCACCTTTGCTTCACTACCTTCTCGTCTTCGTCTGTTTTTTCCCTGCTCACCTGAAAGCTCTGGTGAGCTCTCATTTTGAATTTACATATGTGCCACTTCACATGTGTGCCTGTCACAAAGTGTCAGAAGTGTTATGCTGATGAGATCCATTTTTCCCTCTCTGATCTGGCGCGGCTCTCATCATCGCGGCTCTTTCTTGTCACTACTCGCTGCTGCACCAGCGGTTTCCCCCCACAGGGATCATTAAAGCTCCATAACTTCACACAGCGGCGGCGGCACCAAATCGGAGTGGGAATGTTCGAAAAAGTTTCCCCTTCCAGCCCGCCGCACGTCCCCAGGGCCAGCAGGCTCGGAGCGCGTGTGAACCACAATGCCAGTCCACAGTGCAGGTCCTGGCAGCCGCGCTCAACAGTCCCGGCGCGGCGCTGAAGGTTTCTTATGGCTCCGGTTCGCCCCGAGGGAACCGAACGTGTTTCAACACCCACACGGCTAAAATTAAGTTGTAGTTTGTCACAGCAGCTCAGACAGTGTTAAGGGGAGTTTTTAAACACTGAATTAAGACAGCTTGGCTTCTTCCCTCCATCTTTGGCAGGGCGGCGGCGTCGTCATGGTGCTCGACGAGTACGCGCAGCCTGAAAACAGACCGCGTTTCAGGACAGCCGCTTGACGTCACGCGGCGCCGGAATTTCAACAGCGACATTTATACACATAGCATCGTGTGTGTGTGTGCGTGTGTGTGAGTGTGTGTGTTCTTGGATGTAAAATTCATATAGCTTCCTAAAGGGAACAGTGATGTATTAAATCCTAACTAGCAGAGTGTCTCCAACTCAGATCCATCCTCACCGCATTACACAGACTCAACTGTAACACTGGAATAAACTCCAACGTTTGTCCTGCACTGGACGGAGCAGCATGATGGCGATTCCCGAATCCACACTGCTCAACAAACCGTAGCAAATTGTCCTGATTGGCCGACATAGAGAGGAAGTCAGGGCGCTTGGGTTGCTGCCTGATGCGATTTATTGCCCTGCACACAACAAACTAATGGCCCATTGGCTGCAAACAGGGAGCAAAGAGAGGCTGCTGCTGTTAATGAGGACTGCCTGCTAAAGGAATGTGGAGAGGAGAGGGGAGAGCCGAGAGGAGGCAAAGACCCAGCGAGAGCAGGAGAGGAACAGACGAGGAGGGGGGGGGGGGGGGGCGGGCGGGCGGGGGGGCGGGGGTGGCTCACGGCGCGACGGGGGGAGCGCGCGA
>JAUESE010000062.1:5512035-5538633 GCA_032274725.1 Malacoctenus triangulatus
CCCGCCCCCCCCCCCCCACACGACTATCAAGGTAAGTGTAATGAGATCACATCACAGACAGAGGGGGCTAAAACACACAACACTATCACAACCCACTGCGGGAGGTAGACAAGAGAAAGAAAATAAAGTGCAAACGAAGGGAATTGTGAAAACGAAGAAAGGATTAATAAAAATATGATTGCAAAAAAAAAAAAAGTATATGACAACATGCATTGACACATGCGCACATAGAATTAATATTGTGTTTTTGAATGTTGGTGAGTTTCACTTCTTTCTTGCAGAGCCAGGAATAGAAAACAATGTTGAGGTGGAGCAGAAGAATAAAAAGTACACAGACAACAGAAGTTTTAAAGTGTAGAGAAGGTGAAAAAAAGATTTTTCACAACTTCAGATGATGTTCAAAAGTTTATAACCGAGAATGATCATATAAAAACATCGAGGTTCAACACTGGAAGGTGACATCGAGACTAAAATTTTTCACACATGAAAAACCAAAGGAAGGAGCATATCGGTGGTTGATTATGACAATTCTATTGGCGCAACCACACTGTACAATCTTCTACACAAGCCTCTCCGTGACTATTTAAATACATCAGCAGCAGTTCCCCAATTATAAACCATCGCAGACACTGTCGGCTTTCAGTTTAATTGACACCAACTGTCTCTGCATTATGCCAACTTTATCACAAGCTTGGTGGCGAGCCCAAAGGAAGTGGCTTCTACCTCAACAGGCTGGTAAGGAAACAAGGTTTGAAACGGTTGCATCTGCATGCAGCTGATAATTGTCTGAGGTTGACATCAGCATCACTCTGCCACTTTCACTCTTCAATGTGGCCGAGCCAAATGATACTGTGGTTCACTTATGTATTAACTGAGCTATAAACTGTAGGGAAGCTGGATGGTATTTTCAAAATGGAAAAGCAACATGTAAATTAGTTACGATGAACATATTGTGATTTTAGGGGGAAAATTTTAAATCACAAAAGCTGGTGTCTGAGCATAATATTGTATGATTGTTGTGACAGCAAAGTAAGACAAGACAAGCTGTTGTGTCTTGTGTCATATTTTACATCTAATATGTGAAAGTATTCAGTCAAGGTGAGTCTATCCATCATTTCATAGGGTCACAAATTTTAAAAATCTATGTTGGGGACTTTGGAGATCAATTTTGAAAAAGGAACGAGCAAGCTGGACAATGAGGACAATTCAGGGACAGATCAGAGTGTTGGTCAATTGTTTTTTTCATGCTTTCAAAATGTATTCAGAGCAGTTCTGAGTATTGCACAACATTATTTAAAACCAGTTCAAAGCTGTGTATATTGCTATGTCATTTCAGGACATCACCACCCACGCCACTTTCTCCTAAATGTAACATACAAAAAAGTGGCTACCAGGTACGACCTAAACTCACCAGTATCAGTCTTGATACTGCACAGGCAGTTTAATGGAAGGAAAAAAACATGACTCACCAGGACTTGGACTGTCCAAAGTGAAGATAGTTGATGCTGTAGAGGTCCATGTCCTCAGTGTGCCAGGCGAAGGTGGTCTTCCACATTCCAAAATACAAATAGGGGGTGTTGACACCCTCAATAACAATACCACACTCCTGCTCCACCATATCCAGCAGAGTGTTGAGATGGCCGATGTTCCACTCATGAATATCCTGAATGAAAAAAAAAAAACACCTTAATGATCAACCCATAAGCACACACTGCAGGCAAAACAAGTTCTAAGTTTCATCAATGTCCACCAGAGGGCACTGTGGCAAAATAAATAGTGATTAGCTCACTGCTCATTGATCTAATCATTACTAATAAAATGAGTCCATTCTCTGTTAGATCACTCATTTATAAAGCAGTTTATGATGAAAAATAAATTCTACACATACAAAAAATTTATGTGCAACTTTGCCAAAAACTAACTTAAACCTGCTTGAAAGGATGAAGAACACATTGAAATGAATCAACTCCTCTGACTCATAGTAAATTTCATGTTCCTCACAACACACTGAGGAGAAGAAGCATCCGTCTACAACGGTCATCTTCTTGCAAGTCACAGAGCAAAACTTCACCATTAACTGCTTGAAAACCTAATGCTAAAACGAATTCAAACTAGTGACGGACCACTTCCCAAAAGTATTTCTCTTACAACAAGTGACTTTACATAACCAGGAAACAAACTACAAAAGAAAGAAGTCAGTTTGAGGATATTGTCACCACATTTAGGGGGATGTTATTCCATCACTGTCACTTCAGTATTTCCTGCCCTCATCAAGTCTGTAGAAATAAATTGCCGTAGGAGGGCACCTCGAAGCAAGATGGCAACTTGATTTTGTTGGTCTGTCTCTGTTCTGTCCCCCTATTAACTACTAACCAACCAACCAGGAATCCTACATTTCATAACTCTTACCTCATCATAAATGGAGCCACTAACATCAGCACCATAAATGGGTGACACAAATGTCAGGTTCTTCCAGTATTTCCTCTCAAGGTCATCAAAGTCTTTATGACGTGGCGTGCAATACCTGAGAACACACAGACAAGGGGGTTTGTTGAGAACAGCATCACGATTTTAATTTGAATCATAAACATAATTCTCATCTTTAGTTGATTTGCAAGTTAAATGTATGAATACAAAAGTAGTTTTTAATCACTTCCATTTCACCACATTTGGAAACTTTTAAAATGTAGAAATGTCACTGCAGAATTAAAACATTTGCAAACACGAGTGACATTGCTTATAAGCTGATTGTATTTTTTTTTATTTGCTTTCACTTCAATGTTTAATAAATTTATTTGTTCATGTTCAACATATTTAATATCTCCACCAGGCCGTAGGAAATGAGAAGCTGCACAGAATTCAGGTTAAACTTTGCCTAAATATGAATATTTAAATCAAGTAGCTCAGGTAAGTGTTCAAAAACCTTCAAAATAGTGAGTAAATTTCAAACATAACAGTGAAGCAAACTTACTTCTTGCTGTTGGCCAGCTTGCGATATTCACTCACAGTCATTGATTTCTTCTGAATGTTGTACTGGGTGAACAAACCGGACTGACCAGTCACCACCTGCATGATAGGGGCAGGAATCACCATGTCCTCGATGGTGTCGTACGATCGCCGTGGCTTCCAGCCCTCTGGGGGAATCACCTAGAGAGAGAAATAACTCTTAATGCTCAGAAAAAAATCTTGTAAACTTCTACATAATACTACATAATTATATATTACTTCACAAAAGATAAGGACAAGAGACACCAAAAAGTCATTGGTATGATCTAATTTGTACTTTTCACTGAACAACTTCAAACTTATTTAAAATACTGTGAAGCCTCATGGAGAAGTAGCATGCCTCCTGTGTTTGTGTGTTTTGCTGACCTTAGCCAGGCCGGCGCGGTGCGCTCCTTGACTTTCCATGTAGACGATGTACTTGGCAAAGTCTTTGAACTCTTCCATGGTGGGTCGGAAAGTCATGATCTTACAGCTGGGGTTCTTGGCTGTGGCTGGAGGCACAGAAGCCAGTGGGGGACCAGCAGGCAGCTCAGACCCTGCAACGCATTCTGCACCCAAAACCGGGTCCGCAGGCTGAGCTGGGGTGAGGGCTGGAGCTGCATTGTGCTCCGATGTCACCGCTGTGTCGGGGGTTTCAGCTATTGCTGGTTCATTGGTGGGAACCTGGTCCTGGGTTTCACTAAGGCCGGGGGCGGGAGAGGAGGCTTGTGGGGGATCGGGGGGCGAGGCGAGGGTGGAGTGAAGAGCCGACACCACCTCCATGGGCATAACGGAAGTCATCGGGTCGAGAGAGGGTTGCAGGTTAACCTGGAACAGAGCAGACGGGTATTTAGAGGAGCATTATTCAAATTTATTTAAATTGATACCAATGCTTTTCAAATATGTTTTTGCTTGACTTGCCAATCTAGCTATTCAGTGAGTTAACCAAGCTATGGACAGCCCAGTTTCAGTCAAACTGAGGAATCGTTCTGCTTTTTTTGAAGCTGCATGTTAACATACTGATAAACCAAAAACTTCAGACTTAATGTTTGTGTCAAAGAGATAGTATGAACTCCTGGAACCAAAATGACACAAGCAAACTGAAATTATGAACACCACAACTAATGTAAGCAACAAAAAGTTTGAAAATATATTGACATTTGTATCATTTTTTTGGGACACTGGCACAGAGAATAAAAAGTGGCACTCGTCATAGGCAATACATCAATGTTTGCAATATATTCAGGGTTTTTTCAGACGCAATAAGGAATGAGGCAATATAATCCATGAATTATTATACATTAAATTACAAGTAATAAAACTGTTACTATTTCTCCTCTCTGTCTCTAGCATTTTACTTCACCGGTATAAAGTAAAAATTCCTGCTGCAGCCAGACTGTGAAGTCCATAAAGTTTCAAGCCATGAAAACGAGTCGCACTGCAGATCTCCCTCACTTCTGCCGTTTATATGAAGAAAAAAGCCATCAGGAGCAAACCATTATTAATGTTATCATAAGAGTGCTAAAAATATGGACTTCATTGTGACTGTGAAGCAGGCTGGTATTTTTTAGCTGCGACGAGTGTGAAGCCAAAACACCTTCCTGTTGTTCCAGCCACTTTGAACAACATGAATGTATTCCTTTAGCCATAGAGCCTTTTCTATTTTGGAAAAGAAAGACGGCCATTTTTCTGACCTGCTTCCATACACATGCTGACATTTGACCCCGTCAGCAGCAGGGTCAAAGGTTCCAGGCACATTCAGATCAGCATTGAAGGTATGTGGACAGACAGCTTCGATCTATTTTCTACGAATGACAATGAATAAAGTGCATCTACTTGAATACTTTTCTTACAATACTTTTCTTAGAATACTTACAATTTATTCTCAAAAGAAACATTTATGCAAATGCCACTGTTTTCATCATCACAAGACAAACTGTAGCAGTCGTTATTTTGCAACAAACTTTCACTTTCTATGATTTTTAAGAGCAGGTGATAAAAACTGACCTTGTGTTTGATTTGGTAATCATTTGCCAAGTCACATGTATCAATTTCCAAATAGTTGTGCAGCACATAGAAGTTAGTAAAGGAAGAAATATCAGTAGAAGGTTCCCAACTGGCATTCAACTGTTTTGAGTTTTGTTTCTAATTGTTCCTGAGTCCTGCGCATCACTGTTTCCAGATTTATCAACTCTGCTATAAATTTATTTAAGTAGGGGTCAAAAATAGAGTCTTAAACAGTTTTGATGAAACATTGGTACAGTTTGAAGATTAATCTTGGAAGTTTCAACCACGTAAACATCAACCGAACACACAAAACTGACCACATCTCAAAAACTCACCTTTAAACTGCACTTTGTTAGAACTTAATTAACATGAAAAGGCACAGACAGCTTGCGAATTCAACAGTTGTACTATTGAGTCTCAAACACCTTTGAACTTGCACCGACAATGCTTTGTGTTTGCCTGTTTTGAATATAGCCAAATTGTGTCCCGAGCTTAATCAAAAAAGGGGAAGATGGCATAAAAAAAATAAACAGCAACCAAATGTGAATTTCTTTCTGGACGCCTTTTATCATGCAACACAGCAGAGGGCAAAACGTGACTGAAATGATTAATGTGATTGCAACAATCGAAACTGCGCCTGTGAGATAGCTTGATTGGCTGAAGTGAACTCGTGGTATCAATGAACAAACCCGAAATTTACATTTCTCTTTCCATTTGTCGTGTTGATGAGTTACGAGAGTCCCAGACCGGTCCAACTCATCCTGAAACTAGTTTTTCAACAGATACCTTTCAATGCAGAAGGCAACGGCATTACCTGACTTGTGACTTCATAGTCACAACAGGACCCGTACCAAACAGTCGACAGAGGGCCATATGACCCCCCCAGCTGTTTAACCACAACAAAAAGAGGCCTACACAAACCCTTTAACTCCAGCAAGGCCTGGGAACGCCTAATTAAACGTTATACCAAACACCTAGTCACAGCAACATAAATGTTGTCACTCACTGAATACTTTAGCTTGTTCGCTATTGGCTTTGTATCGTTAGCCGAGTGGTAGTAAAACCATGCCTGTCTTCGCTCTTACTGCAGCTGAGTGACAGACAACGGCAACCCTGCACAACTATTAACAACTGTTAGCATATCGTCTCTCATCACAACGAGCAAATTACCGCAGTCCAGGCGACGAGTGATACGGTTATCTCGTATCAAAAACTACAACCTCTTTAAATTGCCGAAGGTCATAAGCCAAGAGATGCACCTACAAAATCCTCGAACTACTCTCAACGTTATGTTCGGCTAACGTTAGGTTAGCATCTCGATACCTACTTCCATATCTGCATTTAGAAAAAACAAAACACCGCGACGACAGAACGACACACATCACAAATAAACCGGAGTGCAAACGATTGCAGACGAATAAAAATAAAACCATGAAGGGTAGTATTACCTCCTGCAGTAGCGTATCGTCCTCTCCCTGTTTTACTCAATCGATTAGCTTCCGTTTGGCAGAAAATTTCCTGCATCGATTTTCTTCTAGCATTAGCAGCTGGGGTTTGCTTGAGGTCACGCCCACTTGACAAATCTTGTTTCGTGATTGGTGGAATGATGTCACGTGTATGGCGTCCATGTGAAACACAATAATATGATTGGTTTATATTGTGATCGTCATGTGGATGAACCAATGAAGAAGACATTGGTTCCCAGCGTCGTCTTGACTTTGATAGTTAATGGACGTGCACGTACACACACGTACACACTGCCGGTTTTGCAAAATGTTTCTTGCCGCCTGTAAAGAAAAACAACATAAAATTACTTAATGCCGAGAAAAACATTTCACACTCACCAACCCGAGCTGATTTCAGTAGCCTGTCCCCTGACATGAAGCCTTTCTACTCTATTCACCGTTGTACTATTACATTTTTAAGTTAACTAGATACAATTCGTGTAAATGTTAAAACATTTAGGCAATCATTGCGGACAAAATATTAGGCTTTGAACATGTGATGTTTTTCCCGGAACATCAGTCTAATCACAAACACCTGGCTCTCTAAAGAACAGCTCCGTTTTTGTCTTGTTTTTTTATTTTATTGAATAGCACAGAACATGTATTGACACAATTTTGCACCAAACGTGTGCAAAGAATTCTAAAACTACATATCAAAACTAAAATGAACCAGAAATTGTACAATTTCAGAAAATATACATTTCCCATTCTATGCAAACACTTGTGTCTCCATCAAAACTTGAAGCGCTCACACATTGCTGCTGGAATTCAACACTAAATATCATTCATAAAAAAAGGAAAGGCAACAGCAGAAGTAGTAAATACATTTAGTTCTTTGTTGAACTGCAATAAATTCAAGAAGCAACATGTGGAATTCTCTTAACAGTTAATGGAGCAATCCTCTGCAGTCGGGTATCACAGGCGACCACTGGAGACACAGAAGGGAGACTGAACCCCCACACACACACACACAAAAACGGAAGTAATAGATTACAAAAAGTTAGAAAAATTACACATTTTAGCTTTATCAAAAATATCAAGCCAAGTTTCAAGACTCAAAATTTGAATGGGGCATCTAGATGACTAGACAAATGGGAGCTCTACATAACATTTTTAGGCTGATTTAACACACTTGGCTTTTCTTTGGACTTCAATATTGTGAGTCCTTTTAAAAGTGAATTCAAAGGACTACCGAATAAAAAATGCCTTTGCAATCCATCTAACTCCACCTTTAGGGTTTTCGCAAATCGATGACAACGTTCACAAACGACATGTTCACTTGTGAATTTTTTGAGGGAACGAGGTAAGCGAGGGAGTCCAACGTTGATGACACCGTTCCCTTGCAAGACACTTTGTGTGCGACTGCTCAGTGCAAGACCACCCCTTCCTTCACGAGAGTAAACACGAGTGCATCTTCAATCTTCCCATTACACCAGGACAAACATGAATCCAATCAGCATGCAGATGCATGATTAGATTCCTTTTAAAATTACTCCAACAATTAAGGCCAACAACCAAAATAACGGCACTGCATCTGAGGTCCAAATTGTATTAAAACGTGTACAAAAAGGATCTCTAAACATTTTCGGGAGGGGTGGGGGTCAGTTTAACCGCAATTGACTTAATCTGTTAACAAGAGCTAAACACAGACTTTCGGTTAAAAGTGACAGCATTTTAAAAATATAGATAGCATTAGGATTGGTTAATTGAGGAGGAAAAAACACTGGGAGTAAAATCAAAGTCAAGGATATTAATGGAGTAACGGTACAGTTATAGAGAAGAGTTTATCAATAACACCACAATATGGCAGTTTCCGGGAAAAGTGGCATCATTGAAGTCCACAAATATTGTAGTTTTATAATCATAGAAAATATATTAAGACAAACTGATTCTTTATTGCCTCGACTGAACGGACAGCTTGCTTCCTGTTTGCTTAAATGCCGAGCAGGCAGAATCAATGATCATCGCCCATTGCTGTACCCAGGGAAAAACTGAGTTAAAATGTCTTGCAGAGCTTTGTTGACAGACATGGAGTAGTTTTTGCCCAGGTCGTGTCGGCAGGCTGGACAGGTGTAGACCTCGGCTTTGAAGGACCGCTGGAGGCATTCCTGGAGGGAAGACAGAAGGAGGCAGCTGTCAAAATGAAACCTTTTTGTGCCTCACTGCAAACCAACTTAGCCTCTTTTCAATGAAAAGACAATTTAATACATCTGTTCACTATAATTCACGGATGTATCCGTGGGCTGAAAGTAGCTGCTGTCACATGTCTAATCACTTTCCCCACTGTCGGCCAAGTGTGCCATTGCGACGGCCTCTTACCCTGCAGACGTTGTGTTGGCACTCTGTGGTGATGGGCTGATACACCACCTCTTGGCAGCAAATGCAAAGGAAAACCTCCTCAACTTTGCTCAGGAATTTCTGCAGAAAAAACAAGAATTTTATCAGACATTCAGCCGCTTGTGCCTCCAACAGTGACGTTATTGTGATCCTTCTGACACCGGTTTTAAATCATGTTTAATTCGTGAAGCAGACATGGAGGGCAAATATTCAACTCGACTACATTCCATCTTGTGATACAACAAATACCAAAGCCCCAATGTTAAATTACAGACAATCTGTGGAAACAGTTTTGACACCAACAGACACGACAGTTACTCAAAATGTCTCCTAGCAGAAGCTGCAGAATAAGAGATGTGATCAAATGGAGAACGGTTCTTACCGGTCCAAGTGACAGTGACTCCATGGCTTCACCCCACAGCTTTTTGTTTGCGCTATCATTCTTTATGAGAGCTTTCTGCTCCTCAGAAAGCTTGTACACCTCCATCTTGATCTTCTTGGGAGTCTTGCCTGATGGTGAGGATTTGGCAGAATCTGGGGCAGAGAAAGAGAAAAAATATTCATTTAGGACCAAAAGCTTTTGCTGCGAGTGCAGAGCAGAAATTTGAAGAAAGAAAATCACCACTAATTCAAACAAAACTCACCGCTGCCCTGAGATTTTCTCTTTCTCTTTGCCTTGCTGGGTGTCGCTTCTTGCTCCTCGACTTCATTTTTATTCTCTTTTTCTTTCTGATAGCCGGCCGGATACTGGAACAGCCAAAGTACAATCATCTCAGTATGCTGATCAAAGTCAACCATTAAGGATGTTCCCAATGACGTATTGCCACGATGGGCCTTTCTGAACCACACACGGTTCATCATCAGATCACTTTAACACCTAAAAAAACATGTCACAATTATTCAGTCCTACCTGCATGGTGAGTCCAAGTTTTTTGATTCGCTCCTTGCCATCTCTGGTCCACGGTGCTGGTTCGTCATCATCCCTCTTCAGTAAGTACCGCCACACCAAGAAGCCAGACTTACCTTTGTCTGGCCAGTACTTCACCACCTGCAGGAAACAGCTGGTTAGAAAATAGGGCTCCAAACTCGATTGTGACGAGTAAACTATATGGTTGGTTTAACAATCATTTAAGTAGAGTACTAACATGCATATATTTTCTTCAATTTACAATTAAGTCACAGCTCAAGTGTGAATATCGGAACTCTCAGTCCAGTGTGCTCTCGTACCTTATAGATCCCATCGTATCGGTTCCCTTCCTCAGGACAGTATTTACTGTGTTTGCGGCCTTTGCAGCTGCGGACAACTCGAACAGATTTGCCCTGTTTCCAGTTCTTGGACTCGGCTCCATTCTTCTCATTGATGGGGACGTTGCAGTTGAGAGCCAGCGCTCTGGGCAAACCCAAGAAAAACACATAAAATAGGTGAAAACGGGATAAACGAAACACAGACAACATCTTGTGATCTTGTTTCTTATTGTGTCTCACCGGTTCATGTGGGTAAGAGTCTGGTCACATGATTGCTCCGCAGTTCTCTTGTTTCCAGACAGATCTCGCCCTCCAGAACCAGTGTAGGTGAACTCGTTTCCATCATCCTACAGTTAGAGGCACCGCAAAACACACACACACACGACAGTTTGCATCGATTAAAATTACAAAACAGCAAAATTAGGAAAGCACACAAAACTCAATAAAAGCTGATACTGGAAACTGGCAATGAGCTCTGAATTACCAGATCTCTGTTATGAATTCCACAACCATTGAAATCAACATTAAACAGCATACCACATCATCCTCGTAGCCTCCTGCCAAAACCAGGGAGTAAGCACCATCATTGCTCCTTCCATGAATGCCGGCCACATGAGGTCTGTGGACACCAGATTCACTGACCTAAAAAAGACAAACAAAAAAAACCAATGACAATAAAAACTTATGTCGACCACCAAATAAATTATGACCAAGATAATTAATGCCTGTGTTACAAGAAGCTCTCATTTCCATAGGTAACAAACATTCTACCATCTATGGATGTTTAGCAGATTATAGTAAAACAGGCTAGTAGAACTGACCTGAACTCTGAACTTCCACAGCGAGCCCACTGGAACTCCAGGAATGGGGCCGTAGTGGTTGGATGGCACAATGGTACATTGCTTAGTTCGACCAACGCAGGCCATTCCCTGAAGAGGAAGATAGACATGCATCAGAAGACTGGTGTTTACAATTGACTGGGTCATAGTAATACATTGTCTTCAAGGACATTGAGCAGAAAAATTGTAAAATATATAAGTATTAAAAAATGGAAGTCCAGCGTCTTGCAGTGCTCACCTTGCCCCAGTCCCGCTGGCTGGAGGAGCTGGCAGAGGCCATCTTTGCCTTCTTCTTACTCTCCTTCAGTTTCTCTCCGGCTCGCACAACCTCACTGGTGTCATTACGACAACCTGGGCAGTACCTGAGACCACGAGACAAAGAAAGTACAAAGGTTAAAGCAGGAGATCGCAAGAAAAATAAATACATCAAGAACCCTTCAGTAACACAGGTGTAATAATCGAAGGAAGACCATGCATAAACTGTTAAAAACAGCAAACAACTAGTCTAAATAACAAAACAGTAAGCACTGATAGGTAAAAAAATTTAAGAATGAAAGGTCAAAATATTCAGTTGAATAAAAAACTTTGATGATACTGAGGAAGTGAAGGAGATCAGAAACTACTGACCAGTCCTCATCTTCAGGAATAGTGGTGAGTGGAGGATTCAGGCAGTAGGTGTGATAGGCCATGTCACATTCATCACACAGCAACTGTTTATCAGGGTCCTGCTTGATGCCACACACTTTGCAGTTGCACAAGTGACAGTTTTTTTGGGGATCATCTTTACAGTGTTTGCACTCAGGTCCATTTGATCCTGTAGAAAGCAGCCAAGCCAAAATATAGCACGTTAGTGCGAGTCGGTTACAGGCATTTATTTTAGCAAATCAGAGGATCAACAGGTTAAAATCTCAATCATTTGTACACAGGTTGAATTTTACTCTTCCTCCTACTTTTTAGCGGACTCTCAGTTCCAGCTGGGGCGTCGGCAAGAGATCCAGGCTGCTCGATTTTGTAGATTTCAGTCAGAAACATGATCTTGCAGTCATTAAGAGAGTCACCAGCATCACTGTGGACACCAAACAACAGGGACAGTTAAGTTAGAGGGACAACTTCTAAGGTTATTTTCAGAAATGCACTCTGTGATGCCACGACAGAAAATATGTCTTTAACCACACTCTGCTCCAACATGCAGACCCCCTTGAATTCAGCAAAATCAACAAAGCAATCAATTGAAAGCTATACAATTCCACTGCAAAAGCAATAATTTCCTTACCCGAGAATAATTTTGGCGTAAATCTCTCTCAAGGTACGCGTCTCTCTCCTCTTCTGGATCTCGGCGTCGTACCAGTAGCCACGTTCTTTGGGGTCATCTGGATTGTAGTTGACCATGACGACCATTCCTGGCTCCAGCTGATGCCACTGGTAAACTGTTCGAGCCCGCGGGCGGACATCCTTCGCCAGCAGCTGAATCACCCCGTTTTCTGAGTAACTGTTGCAAGAAGCGAGATATAAAATTATCAAGCGGATCGGAGCAAAGCCACAAACCACCACAGGTGCTTCCCATAATTGTGGCATGTTTGAGTGTTGGTGAAAATGGAGAGAAACAGAGTGACAATCAACAGTGGATACAGCAGGTTTGAACGGCTGCACCAACCCAATCTAAATTTGGACAGAACGTCACACACTTCCCAACAGAAAAACCCTCTTTATGCAGGGCAAAGCTTGACGAAAAAAATTAACAAAAAAATAAATAACGGTTCCATGGTAAGCTGCATCAAGGGTCAAATATTTTCGTCACATCATAAAAATTGAAAATTTGTAGTAGAAAACAGTAAAGTGAAATATTACAGTTTCACGTGTCTAGTTGGCATCTTTAGACTCACATTGAATCCATTTTTATGACAAATAAGAAAGGTTCGATAAGGATTGGTCTAGGGGGAAAAAGGCACCAACATTAGATTCTGCTGTTCATTCAGAGCAGGTTAGCAGAGTAGCTCGTGGTGTTTTCTTTGTGTGAGAAACTAAACCACCAACAATAAAGTAGCACCTTAAAGATTTTGTGTTTCACAGGCATTTTGTCACTGAAGCTCTGAAAGACTAGAAAAAGGGAGTTTGGAAACCAAAAGATTTAAAAATATTAAAAAAATTCAAATCTGTTCTTCGTAAGAGAATGTTCAACAGTCGCCTCAAGTCTCAACAATAATTTAAACAAGGCCAAGCGTGTTCAGACTTGACATTTGAATTCCCTTGTTGAACATTTGTTTTAGGTTTCGAGTTTCAAATAAATCCCAAAAACAAAGGACTGCTTAAAAAAAGTAAAAATATTTTTGTTTGTACGATAATAATGCCAAAAATGTCTGTATCTCAACAGGTTAAAAAAAAGACCACTAATCCTGCAAACTTCCCAAGCAGTGGAACAAATCTTAGAAACAACAACAAGATGAAGTCTTACTCTTCATATTTAACGTGGTAGAGTATCTCTTCTTCATCTGGCTCGGCCTCTGCAGCTTCTTCTTTGGGCGTCTTAGTGGCCTTGGTCACATTCACAATCTGGGCCTCAAACCACGCCCCCATGTTTAGATCTCTGGCGTCCACAAGCTCATTGATCTTCACACACAAAAAAGGAAAAAAAAAGCGTTTGATACTATTTCATTATAAATCCACTCAGTTTTTTTCTAAAATTACTCAATATCTATATACTTTTAAGAATTTATTGTTTAAAAAAATGCCATTCTTTTTATTCATTGCATCATAGGAGCAATAGTGTGAAAACACAACAATATTTGAAACAAAAAATTACCTTATAGAATCCAAAGCCAGGATCAATAAGCTCTGGGGTGTTTGTATTTGCAGAGGTGTCATTTGTCTGGGCTGAGGTTCCAGCGGTCTGACCCTCAACCTCACCGTGGGTGGAGCTCTTGTCAGACTCGCTCTGGGTTGAACCACAACCAGAATCAGAGTCGGAGAGCTCCGCCTCTTTGTCCTTGCTCTTGACAACATCAGCAGTGGGCACGTTCTGCCTAACAAGCAGCTGGACGATGTCATTCAGGCCCACGTTATAGTCAAATATGGTGTGGCCATCCTCCATCTGAAAAATGAATTCAAAACAATAAGTCAGCACAACATTGTATCATGTCAACAAATATAAGGTTGCGTTCCAACTTTTGCAGCTTCAGCGATTCATAATGATAAAATTTGTTCACAGACCGAAAACAGCTTTTTGTTCTTTCTCTGGCATGTTCTTCAGAGAAAACTTTAAACAAATCTCCCCCGTTGTTTCCTCACCTGTTTGCCTCGGTAGAAGAGCCTCTGCCTCTCAGGCTCCACCTTGAAGAGCTCACTGATCTTGAGACGCAGCTCATCCACCTTCGTGAGTTTGGACAGCGAGTCCACCCGGTGGGTTTCCTTCCCATCCATTGTACGCACTTGAATCCACATTGCAGCTGCCCTGTGTCAACAGTCACACACCGACCCTATTACACTTGCATTTGTCTTCACTTGTTGTAATGAGCACAATATGAATTAATAATCTTCACTTGTTGATACAATCACTCACGTTCACAGCAGAAGAAAACCACTGACAATAAGCTGAAGTGCTTAAAAAATTTTCTTTCACAAATGCTCTTGTTATCAAACTTGGCGATAACAAGCTTGCAAAAATATTCAAAATATGTAATTTAACCAGAAAAATCTTCTGGTTTGAATTTCAACCTCTACAACATTGAAGTTTGACTGACAAAACAGGGTCATAAAATCTCATAAATGCACGACTGATTATGAAAATTTAGTGAGCGTAAAGAATGAATTAAATATTCCTTTTACAGCAGAAAATGTCAGTTACAGTCCCTGGTCACTGTATTGTGCAGCTGTCAGTACTGGGCTGTCACTTGAACAGAGGATGAGAAAGGGAGGGAACAGGCTGATTTGAATACAGTGCGGGAAACTGAGCTGCAAGCCACTCCCAGTTCTTTTAAAAGCACATCCGGACGCGAGGGAGCGCTAGCAAACAATGTGCCCCTTCGTTCTCTCACAATAAAACACACCGAGATACCACTTTAAATGTATTTCTGCGTCGATGATTTCAAAAATAAAAGCCGTCTTTTCCGTGCGCACGTCGTGCGCTGCTTATGTGGAGCGGTAGACGGTAAACCCGACGACTGCTTCGCTTTTACTTTGACGCTTCCAGCTGAGGTCTTGTTCACACTGCTGCCTCGAAATAATCCAGCAGCACTGAACAAAACATAAGCAGCAACACGGAAAACAAACCTGTAGTACAACTCGAACAAGCCTCACTTTTCCAGCATTGTTCACGTATCAATACGCGGATGCACACCACAGGGGACCAATCGAAAAAAAATAGGAATTTACAGGTTAGCGTTATTTGTTTTTACAGGAGAAATCTTAAAAGGGCACCGATAGCTGAAAATCCACCATGTGTTTCAGAAGATATCACAACACTTCAAGTACAAAACATTAAATAATCGTCCGCAGAGCTTAAGTTCATTGCCCATCCATATCTTTGCTTACAAGCAAACCACGTTACATTTTACAACTGCAGAGCTTTCCAGTAACGTGTGACTCATAGGAAGTCGGAAGGTAATTAGAAAACACCAAAAGTGTCCCGGTAAAGAAAACACTTGACTTAGTTTCCATTTCATTTCTGTCGATCTACAAAACTTGCATTAGTGAACTGAAAGGAAACGAGGCAGGACTTTTGCAAGTTAGCTAACCTTTGTAAGCTAGCAACTCAAAGATATCAACGAGTTCAATTCCAAAAGTTGCCAAAAAAAATAGACTTTACCTGTTTGTTTGACCGAGTGAACCGAGAATTTGGCGTTAACGGAATAACGGCCTCGTTTTCCACGAAAATAACTTCTAAACAGGGTTGGCACGACCAACTCAATGCCTTGTTGGAGACCGATCAATGAGTTATTCTTCAAGACTTCGATATCCCGCCTGTCCGGGAAATCCAGCCTCGCTGTTGGTTTCTCGCCTGTAACTAAGGGACGATCATTGGGCCGCGGAGCTGTCAGTCATAAAGGGGACTGGAGCTTAGCCTCAGCGCGCGAAACTGCACTCTCGTGGGTGCAACTCGCCTCCAGTCCCGAGGTATCGCGAGACTTCAGAGCGCTCCATTAAACTGGTGACCCACAGAGGCAGATGGTGGATTCTGGTAAACAAGCTCAATGATAAGACTCATCTTTCACGCCTCTGGTGTGACTCCTTCGCTGTTTGCATTCACGATGAGTGTCCTTCCTCACATGTTATCATCTAAACACGTTTAACTTGGACGCGCAGCACCCGTGATGGATTCAGTAATGATGTTTAATTATTAATGTGTAATTACCTCCCTCTCAGTTTGGCGGGAGCTGAAAGTTAATGAGGCCAACGCAGTTCACATCTGAGCTCAGAAGGAGACGGTTTGCCAGACGGTTCTGTCGTGAGGTACAAGGGAGAGACTGTGTATGTTTTTTTGGGAATACTAAAGGGACACTCAGCCACAGCAAAATACTGCCCTGCTCACTTGTTTATGTATATGCCTTTGTTTGTTCAAATAATTTAATTGAAATACCTCCTTTTGAAAAAAAGCATCCCAAGAGTGTGAGTGTTCTTTATTACAGATAAAAGTTAATGTGTACATGTAAAACTCTTATAAAACAAAAAAAAAACTGTAAATGATTCAATGCAGAGTTGTGAGCTCATACTCAGTAAAAAACAAATGTGCTTAGTGAAGTCGTCCTTAATGTGTTGAGTATGCAGAATTGGAGGTTGAACAAGTGTTACAACAGCAACATGTCTATTTAAAAGTTCATACAAATTTGAAAAGCAAAAGATTTAGACAAAGATACAAATTAGTTGCTTGTCCTAACAAGACAAGATAAAGTTTTGGGTTTTTTTTCCAAAATAAAATGTTATTGTAATGAAAAACAGAAAGGTTTGATTTTTTTTTAACATTGGTATAAACAACATCACAGAACTTAGATACAATCATCACTATACCATTTGTTACTGACCGAAAATTGTCATGAGGTCAAAGTAGATCACCGAAATGACAGAACACAATCAAAAACATGAGCAATATGAAAAAGGCAAACTGAGACAGAATTTCTGAAAACAAAATCATCCCTTTGCTTCAAGGGTAATAAAACAATTTGTTCAGTGTCTTTTGGGAACATTCAGCCATGTGAATGTTGTGTGAAACAAAATGAGAAAAGAAAAAGATTCAGTAATTTACAGTAATAAAATATTTCAACAGCATTAGTAGCTGTTTTCTTTAAATGCCTCTTTATAGTACAAAGTCAGCTATCACACACGGGAAGTATTTCTCCTTCATTATAGCAGATGGTACATGAACGCTACATTACAATCCTGTTGGTAACTGAGGCAACTGCTGACGATCCCGTGGATGTTGCTGAAACCTTTTGAGGCCCACCCTGTTCTGTCAAAAGCAGCTGGTTTCAGTTATATTCCCCCAACAAAATACTATTTATGAGCAGGGAACGCTCAAATAAAGCTCTGTCAGGCTTTTCTGTGATTAACACAATAAGCTTTGCTACAGTGTGTTCGCAGTCTGTTGCTAATTGTTTCTATACTGTGCTCTGATTATTTACAGCTGTTTCCTTGGTACAACTTAATAACTTTATTGTGACTCATTTGACATTTACTTTTGGTCGATGAGGTATCTTCTGAGTATTTACTTTTATAAGCAGAGGTTTTCAGGGTTTCTTTTCGCAATTCACGTTTATCCTTTGCTCCAACGCCCCCCCCCTCCCCTGTGGGGATTCCCCTCATTCGTGCTGCTCATAAGAGCACTGTAGCTGCAACACTCAGTCGTGAATGTGTTAAACTGTATGAGTGAGTCACACAGCGTTACAACCAGATCCAAAAGTCCTTCTTGGCAAGAAATAAGTTTGTACCACCGAGTGAGACCAATCAGCTGTAAGGCATCTCTGGGGTGGTGGACCCGGGACAGAGCTGCCTCGCAGGCACTGAGCAGCACTCGGAGCTCAGGGAGGATGACAGGAAGTGGACACGACAGGCCAAGTCATCCAGGAAATCCTTCTGGAGCTTTGTAATTCCTTGAGAAAGCACAGCGGGCAGCGACTGCACACTGAGCAGGAGGGAGTCCAGTTTCTCCTCCAAAGCCTCGATCCTTCGGTCCAGCTCGCCGCTTCGATGCTGCAGCTCCGAGACCAGATCGTACATCATGTTCTGAGTCTGCAACACGGAAAGAGTTCACTGAAACATGCTGCCATCATGTCCAAGAAACGTGACATCAAGTAACATCCCCATCTTCAAAATCATTCTGGACTGAGACAGAACAGTAGGACAATTTTTGTGTTTTGGATGGTCTCATTAACAGTTAAGTTTTCATTATGTAGCCAAACAACATCATGGATGTACAATTTTTTGATTCCATGTTTCAATTCACTTCATCTCATAGAAACACAAACAGCTTGACAGCTTGATGATGAAATCCGTCACCAAGTTGAAAATAATCACAATCATTGTTTACCAGAATAAAAGGAAATTGGGAAATTCTAAATAATCATGTTCAGTCTTTTAGTATTGATAGTTTTTATTTGTGGTCAACTAAAGACTTCCCTCTAATGTCGGTCAATACTTTTTCAGTCCAAGACATAAAAGAAAAATACAGTAATATACAAACCTTTGCCAGGTCAGCAATTGTATTGGCTTGGTCTGTTAATTTTCTCTGTTCCAGTTTAACTTCTCGCAGTCTAAAAACCATTAAAAAACACAGTCACAGTTGAAGTCATTGTTTAGACAAGAAAAAAATAAGAAAACATCCTGTCAGAAACTTTAGTTTGCCAACAACTTATGGTACCTACTGGTGGATGGCTTGCAGGAATTTACGCTGGTGGTGTCGTACTCTGGCGTGGTCAATCTTCTTCACCAGTTTGGTGTTTTTGTAAATGAGCCACGTCTCTCTCAGCACATTTGCAGCTGTGTTTTTTATCTAAAGAGGTATGATTGAAAAAAAATCCTATTGATTCTTGTCACCGGATTTCTTCTGTAAACGTCCAAAACTCTAAAAAAAAAGATTTTTCTGTGTTTGAACTGACCTTTTTGTAGAGCTGAGTATCCATCATGAAGTTATGGACGTGTTTCTCTGCCCTGGTGAGCTCTGACTTCCTGGCAACAACAGCAACCACTAAAGCTGTGCAACCGGCACCCTGAAAAGGAGAGGAAGAGCAGAGGTCAGTCTTTGGAGACTGAAATATATGATGGTGCATTGTAGCCACTCTAGCCATTCTAATTTTATACACAGCAACATGAATCATGTCAGAATAAATCTCACCATAATTCCTGTTAATAAGCAAACTCCCTTTCCACAGTAGGTGTGAGGGACCATGTCTCCGTATCCAATGGACAGGAAGGTGATGGAGATCAGCCACATCGCACCAAGAAAGGTGCTGGTTACTTCTTCTGCATCGTGATACCTGTTGACACAAACAAGAGCTTTAAGCGAGGACAAACATCAGCCTGTGTTCATACTAAAAATAATCAGCTCTATCAAATGAAAGGAAAAATTCACAACAGCTGGCAGACACCAGCTAGTTTACGTTCCTTTTTCTTTTGTAAGATCAAGCAAAGATAAATAGAAATGTGAGGTTTTGAGTGAATACCTCTCACACACACGCACAGTCCACGCAGCAATGATCCAGCAGGACACACTGAAGACAAGCAGGACTGTGCCGGGGCAGATGGTCATCAGCGTCTTCATGACAAAACGGGTGTCAAAGTTAATCTTGTTGAGCGCCCCGATGCTGCGGGACGACGCATCTGTGAACAGCTTGCTGTGAAGCAGCATCACCCGCCCAATCAGGTAGAGGCGCAGGAACATCGGCACCGAGAGGACGATGTCGACGTCGGCATCTGCCACGGAGGCCGTGTAGCTGAAGGCGAGTCGAGCTGTCCAGATGAAGACGTACTGACCCGGGATGGGGTGGACGGCGCAGACCAGGAGCTCCAACACGACGAAGAGGATCCGCTTCAAAGTCATGGCGATCCGCCAGTCGTCTGCGCCGTTATCCACCATGAAGAGCTGTGGGGAGTTGAGTCACCAAATCACTGAGCCGACTGGACACAAACCGTCTAAAGATCCTCACTTGTTGGGTTTGTAAAACACAGACAATACATTTATAACAAATGAAGTTTCAGAGCCACCAAGAGTTAACAAGTAACGTTTGATAAAATGATAAAACCTTTGAGAAATACTCAGTTGTTGACCAAATAGTTGATTCATTTCCTTGATATCTGTTACAGATGTTGAGAACAAGCCTCATTAACCAGGTAAATAACATTTAGCTTGAATCACTTTGCCACAGTTGTACCTGGATTTCCCTTGCGTGGTACATCACAATAAGTACCAGGAGGATGGCCGTGGAGAGGCTGATCAGGCCCTTCAGGATATATGAATACAAAGACTCCTGTGCACAGTGGAAAAAAACACAAAAAAGACTCATTAGAGGCCGCTGAAAAAGTAGATTGGAAAAGTATTACAAACAAGCTGTGCAACAGTGAACCATCTTCACTAGAAAAGTCAGGAATTGACAGATTGTTATTCGAAAAATAGAGAATTCAGTAAATAAATATATAGTTTATTTATTTTTGCTAAACAAAGCAGTGGGGCTTGACATTTTTCTACTTGATAAATGGAGCCTCACACATTCAAGCAGAACTACGGTACCTTGCTGTAAAATCCACACGACAGTTCCGTTTCAATCACCATGACGATGATGCCGAACATCCCGCAGACCAGCGCGTAGTAGCTGAGCAGCTTGCGCTTTCCAAACAGAGCTTTCCTCTGACCCAGGCGGTAGCTGAAGTCTTTGGTCTTCTTCTGTGGCACGCTGCCCTGGTCCCTGGTCAGGTTCCCGCTGTTGGCCTTGCTGGAGTCTTCTCTGATGACTTTGGAGAAGGCGTCCTCCAGGATGGCGCTGTGGAGGAGCTCCAGGGGCTGCTGGCCCGAGTGGAGCTCGGTAAGGCTGGACCTGAGGGTGCCATGGCTGCTCAGCTGTCGCACTGCGTCGCTGGTGAGGATCTCGCTGGTTTCCAAGGTGTCAGAGAGCGGTGGGCTGTGTTTGTGAAGAGAGGGCTTTGATCCACCGAGGGCCTGAGAAAAAGGCAAGGAGAGAAAGACACAATGCCGTAGTGGCAAACGCAGCAGACCCTCATTAAAGGATGACAGCAAGAACATGGCTTTGTCTCCCAGAAGTAGAAACACAAGAGCTCCTTGAAGAGCTGCTGAGGAGAGGAAGCTGGTGTGTTCAAAATGAACCGAATGGACAAACAAAAGATAAGTTTAGCTAAGTTGGTGTAAAGACTGCTGGAAAAGACAACAGCACACAGAAATGTTTGCGGAGTTATTTTCCACGCCACGGTGCATGTGAACTTTAGTTGCTGTGAGAACAGTGCATGGATTTAAGTTTCTGCATTAGAAATCAATAGTTTTCTGTTGAAATGAGTCTATCACTGGACACACAAGAAAAGACTCCAGAAGAAAAACACATGAACCTGTCATGATGTGAAATGTAATTTCAATTCACAAAAAATCAAGTCCTATCCAAACTTGGAACACAATGTGAAGAAAAAAAAAATTTAATGGGTTCAGTCAAAAAAACTTTGAAGAATCTGCCCCCTTCAAAATAAAGCCAAAACTTAGGAAGAAGCACTTATATCATTGTTAGAGCAGTAAAAATGGTAGAGCTACCTGACTTCGTCGCTGCCTCGCTCTCTCCTCCACTAAATCGTGGTTCTCGAGTGAACTAAAAAGGCTGTTGGAGAGAGACCTGACATTTCTGTTACTGACGGGCGTTGAGCACCTCTTCCCCCATGGATTGCTGCTCTGGGGTTTGAAAGGTAGATGTTGACTCTTGAGGACGATACATGGGTCTCCCGCCGACTTGCAGGGCTGATCGGTAGCCATCGAGCCGTGGGACTCCTGCTGCTGCTGCTGAACTAAAAGTGGTTCTTTACCAAAAATCTCCCTCCAGTTGACGCCGTTCCCTGCAGCGGGCGGAGACTGATTTGGAAGCTTCTGTCTGGATTTGGAGTAATCAATGGAGTTCGGAGGAATATTGAATAAGTTTGGACTGCTTGCTCGTCCATTGTCCTTGAGTTTGGGAGGATTACAAGACAGTTCCTTGAGGACATCTTGGGCTTGAGATATAAAATTGGTATTTGGATAGTTTGTTGCCGGACTCCAAGGATGTTTTTGGTTTGTTTGTTGCAGTAAAACCTGGGAAGTGGTGGAGCTTTGGCCAACTTGAGAGAACGACTGGGTGACTCCCGAAGATAAACTGCTTCTCTTATTTGTAAAGCAGTCTTGGACTGCCCGGTGTTTAAAACTCGGCTGGTGAGCATCAGGACAGGGACAAGCACACCTGTCACTGTGGTTTGGATGTCCCACACTGGTCCCAGCCCCTTCAGCCGAGGGGGACTCTTGTCCTACGCTGCTTACCTGGTCACACAGCAGCAGCCAGTCCTGATCACTCAGCTGAGAGAGGGTGAGGTTGGGGCTTTTCAGGGGGGACATTGGAGCCGAACCTCTCAGAGGACTGATCCCGTTGGACTTTTCATGTGGGGCGGACACGCAGCACAGACTCCTCTCGTGTGGGGACAGAGGCGCGTCGACGGAGTTCACAGAGTAAGGCTTCCCTTCGTGTGTCTTCGCCAGAGAGGACGGACCCCCTGCGACGCAGCGCTCGTGGCCTTCATCTCGGAAAACTTCCCCGGTTGAGTCAAGACGGCGAGTGGCGTTGGTGGGTTTGACCAGGATCAGCCTCATGGTGCATCACTGCACAGCTGAAACGACGTAACAACACCGGCAACAGTGACTCTTAAATAAAAAGTGACACTTTTCCCTCAGTTGCAGATGCTTTCTTTTTCTTTTTTTTGTTGAAATAAATAAACCCAATTTTTGATGGGTCTGACAGTGATGCAGTTTAAACATCAACTTTAAATAAATGCAGTTAAACAGACACTGAGTCCTCTGCTGCAGGTATCACATTCAGTAATTCAATCAGATGAAATAACAAATCCGAGGAATCAAAACACATAATTAGAGACTCCTTTTAGAAATGCTGTATTTTCGCACGACTTTGTTGTATCACAGCTTTAGTGATTGAGGTCACAACTTCATCAAGATAATTTAAATCTTTTGTGTCTTCAGTATTCATCCTGATGTTGCAAAGTAAACTGTAACAGTAATTATAACAAAACTGTTTTGGAAGATGTACTTTTCAAGCAGTCTTTTTTTTTCTCTGAATTGGTCTTTTGTCAAACTAGTTAACAAATATATTTCTTCTGCATGTAGAATTTTTAGTAAAGTTGGAAATCATTATTTAAATCAAACTGTTACTTTAAACAAATAATCCCTCACAGATTACATTATGATTGCTGTATCGATGTTGCCTTTTCAGTACCACAAATCTTAAAATGCTGGTTAGATTTGCCTCACTTTGCACTTAGTTCTTGAATTGAATTGGCTAATCACATTTAAATCAAAAGTTTTTATAGTAAATGACATCAAATATGAACAAGTTTCATTTTTGCCAGGTGACTTACCTTCTTTTATTTACGAATTATATTGTCCAAACTTGAAGGAGCAAATAGAAAGTCCACCCAATTTGCAGAACACAGGCGTTAAGAGGAGGACGAGGAGCCTGAGTGGGTGTTGGTCAGCCGCTTGCCTCCTCCCAGGACCAACACTTGATAAAAGAGCTTTAGAGACGCTCGCCTTTGAAAGTAATGATTAGAATTCAACATGAAGAAAGAAAAGGGCAGCAGCAGCTGGCCTGGTAAAGGGCTGACATGCAAATGGACGGGGAGTGGGAGGGTTCAGCAACACGTTGGCACCAAGAGAAAACATCAGTGGAACATCACAAACAGGAGCTCAAAGACAAACGCACGAACAGAGCGAGGACTCGTAGGCTGAATGGGGCGGAAAAAGGGGAATAAATAGCTTTCAATTACGAATGGAAAAAAGAGATCACTTAAAGTGCTCATTTAAGCTGTGTGATTCAAAGGCCTTCACACCGTCTCTTATCTGCTGTGCCACAAAAGCCTGCAGACAAATGGATGTTTTTTTATCCCGCTGCCGAATAAATCAACCTGTGAGGAAAACGTCTGAGCAGAACACCTGGAAACAATCTTAAATTGATGATAAAGATTGAGAGAAATTTGAAATATATTCAAATTGCTGTGTAATAAAAAAAATCAAACGAATAGAAAGAAAACTATAACAGTAAATCACATTAAAAAACAAGCACTGCCTGGAAACAACAGAGCAGACAGGAGAAGAAAAGCAGGCACCAAAACAAGAAGTTGCCAGAAAAAAGTGCCCGACCACTTCCTGTTTACATGTCACACAAAACAACACTGTGTAGCTGAACTGTGGATCGTGTTTTCAGGTGGACCAGAGTTTAGATGGCGTGTATCCCAAACTCACATGTACCCCAAACGAAGTGGCTGGTTTGGGGAAAAACGCACCGAAACAAGATTCTGCAAAGATGGAAACATTTTCAGGAAAATTTCAGACAAATGGGACAAATTCACCTAAATATCCTTCAGCCTTCCTCACTGAGTTTTCTGAAGGAGTGAAATCTCACAAAGTGTAACTAAAAGATCGCTCATCAATAAGCAGCTTGAATGTTTTTCTGTGAATGTGCACCTGCTGTCTTTCCTCTTTGCATCAAACAAACATACAAAGGCTGCAGGCAGCTTGCTGCCTCAGCAGCTCGAAGCGTGAATGTTGCTGCGCAGGAGAAAAGCATTGTGACCAGTCACACCACCACACACACAAATGATTACCGATTTTAAACCACCAGTTTACAATAGTTGTACAAGCATATTTTGAATAATGTTAAGAAAATTGTGTTGTTTCTGTCTTTG
Organism: Malacoctenus triangulatus; assembly: GCA_032274725.1. Lineage (NCBI taxonomy): Eukaryota > Metazoa > Chordata > Actinopteri > Blenniiformes > Labrisomidae > Malacoctenus > Malacoctenus triangulatus. The sequence continues at coordinate 5,536,871 of JAUESE010000062.1, forward strand.
TACTTCATCTCTGAGAGACATTTCTTACACGCTGTTTTTTTTTTTTTTACCAAAACAAAGGCACATTCATGCACACACACACACACACACATAAAACTGGAGTGTTTCAGCAGCAGCATGGCTATAAATTAGTTTAACTGTTTTCGGACGTCAACTTTATCTTTTTGTGAAAAGAAAACTGGCTTGGGGCCAGCCAGTCTGGTGGAGGAGATAAGGAAGGTCAAATTCAGCGCCTGTTTGAACTCTGGTGTTGGATTTCGAAAGACGGAAAAGAGAAAAATTCTTATATTTAAATAACTACAAACATGAATTGTAATGTCCTGTTATGAACAAATAATTAGTGAGATGATTTTGGAGGCGGAGAAAATTTCCCCATCAGGCAACGAATAAAGCGGATTTCTCAGAAATGACTTTCAGCTTGTAAAAAAACAAATGTAGGGTAAGAAAATAATTTAACATTTTAGAAGGAAGTATTTTGCTGTCTTTAGGGATGTCTGAAGCCGATGAAGCCTGATGATGTCATTCTCATATCAACAATTGAATCTTTTTGAACTTAACAATAACTTAATTTTACTTCTCTTAAGCAGTTGATCAGTGATGCCTGTGTGAACATTATATATATATATATATATATATATATATAAATAAAACGTTCACAGAGGCCACACATATATATATATATATAAAATAAATATATACGTGTGTGTGTGTGTGTTTGTATCTGTATATATACATGTACATTGATTCTTCATACTTCTCTTATCCAAAAATGAAGAAAAGCATATTATGTCATGAGATAAGTTGCATACTTTCTTGAATACTTGACAGAATGAACTGATTCTCATCACTAAACACAATGACGCTGCGGCAGAAGACGACTATTTCCTCATTTGTAAAAGCAATCAGACGTGTTCATGTCGAGCAGTCAACTTTAATAAGTTACTCTCAAAGCTTCTGGCTTTGCAAATCACCAGAAAAGCTTTAAAAAAAAAAAAAGTGATTTCTTAGATGTTCGGACGTCTCATCAGAGACCACGTGCACACACATGAAATCAGGTGTTACTTTGATTGGTGAAAAATGACCCTGCCCTTGCTAGTGAAGAAGCCAAGTCCTCGAGTGCAGCAGAGACTGCAGCTTCTGGGTGTGTTTTGCTAAAGCTCTCATTAGCGACACTCATCATTTTAAATGACATGATTTAATCTTCGAATGAAAGTCTTTGTGTGCATCAGCCAACAGTTTTCTCTTGGAGTTACGAGGAGTGGAGTCGTTCACTTGGAGTTGAAGGCGGCGAAGCGTTGGTTCAGGGGGTTTTCCGGCGCCTTCGTCCACTCCTTCTTCAGTTGCTGCTTCAGCTGTGACAATCTCATGTTGGGGTTCTCCTTCTTCAGACGGGGCATGTTCACCTCCTCGTAGGCAGTGAATGCTGCTTTCATCCTCCGCTCTGGGTGGCGGTCCAGGTCCTCGGGACCAGTGCTACCAGACAAGAAGACCGGGTCACTGATGATGAATTGCTTGGAAGAAATCACGGGATGCCGTATTCAATCAGTACCTGAGCACAGCGATGGCATCTTCTATTGTCCTGGCCTCCACAGTTCCTTCTTCAGGGACGATTCTGTTCACATTCTCCTCCAACGGAGTTTCCAAATGGCTCTTTTCTGTATGAAGATCATATTAATCATAACACTGCTGATTCTAATGATACTTCATGTTCTCGATGCCTCAAACAGTCACAGTTTTGTTTGATCAATAAACAGCTCTTTTTC
>JAUESE010000062.1:5723907-5738355 GCA_032274725.1 Malacoctenus triangulatus
TCTTCTCGTCCTCTTTCAGGGAACGCTGGAAGTCCTTGAAGAAAATCTTCTGAGCTTCTTCAACTCTCAACCTCGCTCTGTTTACACAACCAACCTCACTAGCAGGTAGAGAAAGGGCCAACCAGCGTATCTGTTCACCTGCAAAATAAACATACAACAAAACAACACTTCCTTTAAAAGATCCAGTTATTTCGGAAATATGTAAAATGATAGAGATAGAATTGACAGAGACTGATTATGTTTTTTCCCACCTGGAAAAACGGTTTTTATTCGATGGCATGATCCACGTCCAGAAGTCAAGTGACTGCATGAGCAGGAAACAACACAGTTTTGAACAGACACAATCAGGATGGGAGTCGATGGTTAGAGGTTGTAAATGATTGGACTGAGGTGTAGAGAAGACTGGAGTCACTTTTCTATTGTTTGTGTTTGTCTTTTTTGACTCAGCTTTGAGAGACTGCTGCTTCACGCCATCTGCCAGTACATGGACCTCGTCTCTGCAAGTGAGTTCAAGTAATACACATCAGAAAATGATGTTTGATGAGGTTTTTTTAATCTCTTTATGTTAATATTGTCCATTTTGTGCCTGCAGTAAGTCAGTCAGTTTAAACTTTTCTGTTTAAAAAAAGTCATAATTCTTCAATCTGATAGGGTTAGATAGGGTTAAATTTTAAAACCGATTCTTTTAAAATCTGAAGTGAAAATACTTCTCATGAATGCTTAACGTGTTTGTGTTTCATGAAAGTGGTCAAAGTTCATCGTACTGTTTGTCGCCCCCCCCCTCAGGCTCCGACTTCAACGGGTCCCGCCAGACTGATGTGGTGAACAAACAGGATGAATTTCTACCTCCTGGACTTCTGCTTTCTGCCTACCTGGAGCAGATGAGCTGAGACCATCAAACCTGTTTACAGATTCCTGCATCCAGCTCTGGATTGTAGAGACGTAAGCACACGGTCGGTACTTAATGTCTGTAATGTCACCAAGCTCAGCGAGAGGAGCTGGAAACGGGCCTGCTTCTGGTTCCCGCAGTAAATTTTCCATTCGTTTTTCTACACTCATGCATCAGTTCAGGCCAGCGGTCGGCAACCCAAAATGTTGAAAGAGCCATATTGGACCAAAAAACAAAAAACAAATATGTCTGGAGCCGCAAAAAATTAAAAGCCTTATATAGGCCTTATAATGAAGGCAACACATGCTGTCTGTATCTATATTATCTATATTAGCCTACCATCAAAATGACTAAGTTGGTTACAAATACATAATGAGCCTTCATGATTAAACGTTTATTTATCACAGAAGTGTTGAAATTTAATATTTATTCTACACATTTTTACAGCATTGGAAAACATTAACAATGTTTGTGTCATGTTTTTCCTCCTACAGAAACCATATTAAAAAAATATATATATTTCCCTCCCCCTTCTTTTTCCATTTTCAAACATTTTTGAAAAAGCGCCAGGGAGCCACCCGGCAGGACTAAAGAGCCGCAGGTTGCCGACCCCCGGTTTAGGCCCTCCAGTTGGAAACACCTGCTGAAAGTCGCACGTCAGCTCGCACGATGCTTCTTCCGTTGCAGTCTGCATGCAGCTCAAAGCACCAAGACCGACAGAGAAACTCAAACAGCCCAGAAATAGCAGGCGAAGCCTCACTGGGTCGTAACCTGACCTCCAGTGTCACACCAACCGCAGGCAAAAGCTCCCATTTTCTAACTCGCTGCTGAAGATCTGAAGGCAGCAGAGGCGATTATACAGTCTTTTATTCCTTCAACAGTGTTTTCTGGTCATAAGATGAGAAAACAGCTTTGTTGCTTGTTTTTATTGAACCACTTACAATTAAAGTTACATTTGCAAGTCTGATACGAGTCAGGTTCAATTCTCAGTCATCTAAAACAAATGTTAGCACTTTTGTTTGAGCCACTTTGTGTTGTCACTGACATTTTAACAACAAACTTTTACTGTGAATATTCAGCACTAAATTGAATCCAACAGAACATATGTTGGACTGTTCACGTCTCACAGAGCTGAAATATCACCAACAGCTTGTAAAATACATGAGAGAGTAAAGAGACGCTGCAGAAGATCCTTCATTGTACCAGCCAGTAATGACCTGCTGCATCTAAAGCAGAGGTGTTTGGTCCGTGCTGCGTTCAGCTCACACTGAAACTGAACCAGAGTTGGTTCAGAAGCAGGCTGAGACCTGCTTTTATACCAGCTTTGGTCAGAAGAACAGCAGCATTCACACGTCCACCATCATGCAATCGCACTTTTTTTTTACTTCAGTCAAACCAAACCTGACGAGTCAGAACACACACTCAGATGACGTCACTGTCTGAGAAGCGTGACATGCTGAGAGCTTCTCTAAAATACACTGTGAGTCAGTTCACATCCACTTCTTATGAAAAGCACATAAATCCAAATTGAGTCATGCATACGTTGCTTCAGGGCTTGAAGGAAAGTGAATAGGGGGCACACCTAGAGCACACACCTCCACCAAGATGCTGATCAACCTTTCAACATCTTGCACACCGCCCTGTTAAAATAACTTAATTTATTAAACTGATCCTTCGTGAGCAGCCTATCACTGAAGCTCAAGATTAAGCACCAATCGAGCCCATTTTGCAGTCCTGAAGTGTTTCCCATAAACTGTGCGTCTCGTTTCTGTTGCACATCCTGGAATGAATCTTCTCTGAGTGGATTAACTCCAGTATGTTCACTTCACTGCAGCTCTGACTCTCCTCATGAATGAGCTATTTGCCTCTAAAGCCTAAACTAACGATGGGAAATTTACTGCGTGTTCTCAGAGCTCCATGTTTTTCGGCTGTAAGAAGCTCCTGATGAAATGACGGCGTGTAATGGTGCTCCTCTGTAACAAATCACTGCCTGAACAACTCGCCTGTAGGATTTACTGAAGTAGTAGGAAACAAAGCATGAATATTAGTCGTCTCTCTCAATGCACAGACTCTCAGCAAAAGCAAACATCCTTTTTGTCGTCCCTGGGGAAAAATGATTTATTTTATGACAATTACCTGTTGTTATAAACGTGTTCTTTAGAGATTATTTCAGGTCCGCTTTGAGGATTTCTTTGTTTGTTCCTGATGCACCAGCATCCTGCTCACACCGCTGTACTGTTGTCTCTGAACAAATAACACACTGACAGCAAAACAGACACAAAACCAGTTGAACGGAGATCTGATTTGCATTTTAGAGAAAAATCTTCTGGTGTTTATTTTTAATGGCGTCGGTGTCAAAGACTCCAGTCACTGCGCCTTCCGAGGAAAACACTCGAATTGCATGAGCTAATTTGTCATTTCATGGTTCCCTGCACTGGTCGCAGCAGTTTCCATCAGGACAATGAGACTGGTGTCAAATTTCAAGCTCTCTGTGCTGCAACTTTTCAGCCAGACCTGCAAATTTCTTTGGAATTTGTCAAGAAACTAACTTAAGCATCCCACTAACAGACCGACAGAGAAACGAACCAACGCTCCCCTAAACTTAAACTCTCTGGCTGAAAGAAAACTTGCTGCCATGAGTGATTTACCAGACACACCAAAAAGTCTTCAGCAAGTCTGTTTCACACGCTGAGAGTTCACAGCAGTGATCAGCTTCTGTGTGTCGGCAGGGTGTTGGTGCTTCATCAGCACAGCTAATAGTCAGACATTAGGAACTATATAATTGTTGAAAAGCAGCAGATGTCTCTGTATATTTAGGGTTTATTATTTTTTCTACATCCACAGTGCTTTCTTGGTCGCTTTATAAATCAAATGGTTCGAAGTCGACTGTATGTACATCAGGTGCGTTAAAACCGCAGAAAAATCACCACATTTAAGGTTTATTTCTGGTAAGATTGAGCTGTTGAGTTTGGAGTATCAGGAGTCTCATCATGTCATCATTCATAATCCAGGAAAAGGACCGCCGCCTTCTCGTGTCTGTACATAAGTTTCTACGTTTGTACTCGACTGGATTTTGGAGACTTGCTTCCAGATTTATTTGAAGACAATACTTTGTCGCCAGTTTGTTTTTTTCACTGAATTCGGCAGTGAGACCAAACTTGACCTGTTGGTGCATTTTGTCAACAACCAAAGTTTGTGCGTTGGTTACTTGGAAATCCAACTTCTCAGGTGTTCAACGTGTCACTCTGAATGTCATGTAGTCATTTTCTGTGTATTGTGTCTGCTCTGTCGAGACTAACTCGTTGATTGATGTTGGCCCTGAAACACCAGGGGGCGCTGCCAACGTGCTATTACCTTGACTTCGTCGTGTTGTAAATAGGAAGCTAATTTGTGCCAATGTTTGGATCTGAAAATGCCTAAAAAGTCTGAGAGCTTTATACACTTACCTTAAACATCTCTGTGTGTATATGATGTGTGCATATTTATAATGATCTCTGCATCTATTCAAAGGTTTTAAGATATGTTCTCCTCTTTTATTGTTTAACTGTCAACTTGAAAGCCATGTATGAGGAGCAGATTTTATTAAATCTTAATTCAGCAAATTGAATTGTGTGTTTTTTTCTGGTCTTTAATCGGTTCAGTCTTGAGGTTTCAGGCTCACTTTCATTTCATGGATAAAAATTAAAGCGTGTTGTGAACATGTTTTCATTGCAAGCAAAGATCCCACTTTTTGTTTGTTGCTTACTTTTTTGAAGCAGGTTCAGAAGCGATGTGTCTTAAAACTTGCAGGAAAAGCAGGATGTGAATTTTGGTTTCGCTCCTGGATCTTCCACCAGGTGGCGGCATTGTACAAATAAACAAACAACCACACGTGTCCAAAAGTATCAAAGTTTTAGGGTCATGCCCTTCAAGACTAATTAGGCGCTATAAAAGTTTAATAATCACTATCAGCAGAGACATAAATTGCAATCGAATATGTGCAATAAAAGTATATGGAGTAATCTTGGCAAGTAAAATGAGTACAATTTTATAATGTGTATTAGTACTGTAATTACAAGCTAATCTCACTCCAGGTTCCAATGCGGACAGATGACTTTAGTGAGCTGCAGCTCTGTGCCACAGCAGGATGAGCCAGTAAAGAAGACGGAAATGTTTTCCTGAACAGTGTGCAAAAAATTTTTGAATTTTTTTTTCTTTTTCATTCATTAAAATTTCTGACGGTTTGCCGCCTCACATTGTTTCTCGTCGAGCTCATGATACAATCAGATATTGGTAAACTTAATGGTAAACCAACATGACTTTGACTTATAAAGTCGTCAGTTACATTGAAAACGAGCTTCAGATAAGAAATCACCTTTCAGTTTGTGTTCTTTTCTTTGTAAGCAGTTTAAAGCTGTGAACTTACAGGGACTGGGCTCTCCACTGAAACACAGGTAGCTATCAGTGCATCAGGACTGCAGGACAAACAGAAACTTCAGAGGAAACACTGTAAATCTGTTCCAGGACTTGCATGAGAACTGAACGATGTTTTACATAAAATGAAGAAAACAAAGCTGTTAATCTTGTGTCTTCAAACAGAAACCTTAAGCAAAGCTTCATCTCCCCCCCCCCTCCCCCACTGCTTCGTCATCTCTATCGTGAGCCCAAGTTTCGCCCGCTGTTTTAATCATCAACACTTTTTAATTGCTGTGTTTATGATCGCCGCATCATTGCAGTCATGTTTGCAGTTATTTCCTGTGTCGGCTTTTCCCTGCCAGGAGAACATGTAAGCTGAAACGCATCAGTCATCTTCAATTATTTTGGTATCAAGTGTTAAATTATTGCTGTCACCACGGCCACCGAGCAGCATTTGATTTTAATTTCATCTGTTACTGTGTGGAGGGCAACGAGCGCACTGCTGCCCCGGATCCTGTTTCATCTGATGAGGCAGATGGAGGCTCAGTTTTCTCTTTTAAATATCTCAGGCTCTTTACATTAGTTAACAGCTGCAACAAGCTACCAAGCAGTCAGCACCCACATGTGTTTGTTTTTTTTCCTTTCTCTTCCAAGAGTAAGATCATACTCAGGAACACATGAGGTGACAGGTGGCCTTGGAAAGCTGACGGCAATCTGAAACGAGGACCGAAGTACCTTTTCTCGTGGTTCATTTAATTTGTTCTCTGTATAAAAAAAAGCTGATTTTAAAGCTTGGTTCATAGGGTGGTTTATCATTTCCACTCACGTTTACAATTACTCATTTCTACTTACGTTTTTTTTTTTTTTTTACATGCAACATAAACTTTCACCTCTAAATTTCTTACAGGTGTCATTTCTTTTTCAATTTGAAAAAAAAGTTACAAATGCTTTCTATGTCAATCAACTCCAAGCCAATAAGAAAGGGGAAGTAGCAGTAATAGTTCATGTTATTTTAAGCGTTTCCTATCAAAGCAGCTGAAGGGTGATTAAGACAAATGCTGAAACAAATTACAGAAGTCTCTTTGATCAATATCAATGAGATCTCACCTCTGTTGGTGTTTGCTCTCATTTTATCTGAGTCTCACACATTCACTCATTTGCTGGCAGAGCTTTACGACTTCTGAGAAGTGATAAGCTCATCAAAGGTCAATTTAACCTCTTCACCACCTCCATCATTTCTAAATGTTCGGCTCTGTGGAAAGAAATGTCACTTAAACTTTTTGACAAATTTACTGTGATATTTTACAACAGCAGCAGAAGCAGCATGTCTTCTTCTCTTCCACTTAGGGACCGTCACTAAAAATCAACAGTTTGACCAACTGAACCTGGTGCAAAAAAAGTCCAATTGACCAAAAGATCTATTTTTCTATTTATTTCACCTCAAAACAAATTTAAAAACTTTCTTTTTAAAACACATTATTCCTTCACATGTGTTGTTTGTGTTGCATTTACTCCATTTTCTTCATTTTATTCTGCATATCTGTCACTATTTAGTTGTATCTTTTTTCATCCATTGTTTTTTTTTTTTTAGTTTTTGACCAGTGTTTGACATTTAGTGACTCATTTCAGTGGCTTCATATTTTTTGTAATCATTTTGTAATCTATTCTGAGGCTCGTTACAAATTGGTGAATATTTTGCATCCATTTGTGGACATTTTTATCTTTATGAATGCTTATTGATTGTTTTCTTTTTTGTGTCCTGTATCGCTCGTCTATTTCTGGGGTTTCTTCTGTCTTCTTTCACTTTGTTTTGTGTCACTTTTCTTGGCGTTCACTCGCGTCATTCCGGCATCCGTTTGCATTTTCTTACGTTTGGATTTGTTTGTTTTGTTTGTCCAGTTATTGTCTCATTTACGTCATGTCGCAAACCCGCCGACTCCCTTCAGGCCTGTCCCTGAAGCGATCAAATAAATCGTTTGAAGTATCAGGTAGTACTTCGGTCCGTGCAGCTTGCGGACCGCAGCAGGGAGGTCAAACTGGGAGGTGTGCCGGGGGTCGTGCATCCATCCCTCGCAGGCGGCCGCCCGGGCCCCCGCGGCCCCCTCCCAGCCCACTTTATAGTTCACACCCTCGCACTTACCGACATCCCCTGCTGCTGCTGCTGCTGCTGCTGCTGCGGGGGGTGGGGGTGTACAGGGGGCTGGCCCCTGCTGATTCAGAGGTTAGGAATTTGCATCTGATTGCTGTTTGTCAACCAATGATGTGAGCGTGCAGACCGGAGAGGCTCTCCACGCCCCCTCCCTCTCTCACTCGCTCCGTGTGTCCGTCTCACTCGCGACTCTCAAAAACTCCGAAAACACGATTACACGCGAGAGCCGAGTGCGTGGATATCATGCAGTCACATGAAACCACTTTATTCCTAGGCGATACACACACGAACCACCGCTCCCTCGGCTCATTTCGGTGCGTTTTCCTCTGCGTGTGAACGGCGGGGGGAGAGAGGAGGAGGAGGAGAAGATCGGGATTCAGGGACGAGGAAAACTGGAATGTCTCTTCCGGCTCCAAAGAGTGTGAAAAGCGAACGGAAGCCGATGTGGTAAGTTTACATATGTCTATTTCCTCCCGTTCTATACTTCAACCTACCGAGTGTTCTCGATGATATTCGTGTCTTTCTTCTCCAACATCTTCTCCTCCGTCTGTTTGACTCGAATATTTACTTGTTTTAAATCGATGTGACATTATCAAATCGCCTGATCAATAGCTTATTAAAGAGGTAACGGATGGACGCAGCTGCCGTTTCTCACCCCGCAAATGTATGCGCCGTGCGCGGACTGGCACTATTTAATGTAAAGAATTTCTACAAAACCGGCACTTTATGCTAATTGTTTTCGAAATTTGTTGGCATTTGATCGAAATATACATTGAAATCATCTGTGATGAACTTAGTGTAAACTGACACGGTGAATATTTGATGTCACCTATAAAGCCGTCAGATTAGTAACGGCTCACGTCCGTCTGTGTGTTTGCCCGCTGTTCCAACAGAAACAGTCTCACAAATGTCAAAAATTTGGGCAAAAGAATACTAATATTGTGTAGTTTCGTGCTGTGGCCTCACGATAGAAACAGTAGCTTTACTAGTGAGTTTTTTTTTAAAGGTAAATTTCGTAAACTCCAGCGTTTTTTTCGGACGCTATCGCCCGTGGCGGAGTGGCGCCCTGTACAAATTGAGCCCACCCTTTAACACCGCCATTAAACATCCACTATATATGATTGTGCAACGTATAAAACGCCTGGCTCATGTGACTGCATCTACAGCAGGGCCCGGCCTGAAAAAGTTTGGTCCGTCGAAGTGTCACATTGTGGAGGTCACAGCACAGACTGAAGGGGGGAAGGGGGGGGGAGGGGGGCTTCATGGGTGACACTGAGGCTGGCCGGTGGGTTAATAGTTAATAAATGCTCCGTTGCCCATTAAAATATCCCAATGTTACACCAGGTCTGCAGACTGGAGTCATGCTCAGGAGTTCATGAGTAGTGGTTATTCAAAGTACTTCATTACAGGCTCTCTGTGAAGGCCTCTCACAGGTAAAATCCTCCTTTAATTGTAGGTGTCTGTGGAAAAACAAAGGTCGGTGGTTAAAAGAAACAGTCAGCATCTTATAACGTCTGAGAGCCCCACCAGCCGAGTCAAAACATCCAGGGGGGTGGGGGGGGGGGCGTCCAGCATGTCAGGAGAGCGACGTGGACACAATGAGATGCCTTAAGTAGTACAAGTACAGCAGACGGGTGGGAAAATCCACTGTCTGTAAGACATCTGTCGTGATGTCAGCAACATGAAAAGAAGCTGTATGGGTTTTTCTTTTTTCATTGGAGAAGAAACTGTGGAGGGTTTTTGTTTGGCCCGGCGAGGCTCTTTGGTTGTGTGAAACTGATAAACCTGGCAGCCACAACCAAAAACTGACTGGCATTTGGTTTGTGGTCCGTGTCAAAGTTTCTCACCAAGTAGTGAGGGTGGGGGAGAACAGACACAGGAAGCAGGCTTGATGTTTAAGCCACCTCGACTATGTCGTGCTCCAAAACACACACACACAGCATGTCCTCAAAACTCTCATTAAGACGGGCCTCCAGTTTTCTTTCACGTCTTCTCATCTCACTGTTGTTTCAAAAGTTGTTTGTTATTTTTTTCCCTTTTTGGTCTGGCTCACCATTCTTCAGTTGCACTTGATAAATAACAAGAACGTAGTTGTGAAACGCTCGTTGCGTGATTTGAGTTGATTTGCCAGAAAGTGCCCTCCCATTTATTTGTCACGTCAAATAGATGAGAACAGGAGACGTTGTAGCCTGAGAATATGAATTCTGAGACAAGACGATATCTTTTTGTCATATATATACTGCTAATTAACCTTTGAACACTCTTTTCTAATGAATAATTGTGGGTCGCTGAGTTTCCCTCACGTGCAAAGCTTCCCCTTTTCAGTGTAAACGCTCAAAATCTTCTCTGAGGTTGTGGTTCGCAAAGAGAGTGGGAGATGCTTTGCTTGCAGAGCTCGGGGACCACCGTGGGAGGGACTTTTCGGGGGCCTGGATCCCACCCGCGGCCCCCTCCCTCCGTGCTTTAGTCACCCTGAGAAAGAAATCGCCATGCTAATCTGTTTGGCCCAATCTGGCATATGTTGTCCTGTGATCAGGGCACTGACTCGCTGCACCAAGGTCTCCAGAGGAGAGAAATACTGCTGCTGCAAGAAGGTGGGGGGTGGGACAGGTCGAGTGTGTGCGCCGCGTGCGACCCTGTGTATGTGTGTGTGTGTGTGTAGGGGGGGCGGCATTAACATTACGATTGGCCCATTGTGGATTAGAAACGTATGGCCAGGCAATCAAATTCAGGTCTTAAAGGGTCTCTGCTTGCCTCTGCATACGGGCCCCAGCTAACAAGTTCAGTTGCTGTTATGAAACGCATCTCAGGAAAAGACACTTGTTGCTCTCTGTTTGGAGGACAGACGGTTGGAGTGTCTTTCGAGACATTTCTGCCACGTCCCATTTTAATAAAAAAAAAACCCACACATGTTGAAATAGATGTAATTAAATCTCAATCATAAAATTTCCAGTCCTGCTGGATTCCAGGGTGTCGGTGACGTCTGACATCCTGCAGCTTGCGCTCGATGAAGACGTTTCAGCTGAATCACTGGTGGAGCGCTTCACTCTTGGCACGCCGTGGCAGCGGTTTTATGATCATAAAGAAACTCTTTGGCTGTCCTCCAGTTCCTTTTTATGATAAGAGTAATTGTACCTTCTGTACTTGCCTGCAGAACAGTGACAAGTATGGCTTTATTTCATGAACAACTGAGCCTCATTGTTGTATAGAAACTGAAGAACTGAAGAAAGGAGGTTTAATGTAGTTTGGACTTGATATGTAAGACTCGGAGGACTTCATATCACCACACTTTTTCTGGATAATCCCCTCCACATTTTCAATATTTTGAATTTAATTTTTTTTATGGTTTTATCACAAAAAGCTGAAAGTGACGCCGCAGTATTTGATTTCTTCCTACTCCACCGCTCTTGCTACCTTGCAAGCGAGCATCGTAGTTGCAGCCGCGTTAGCTTGTCAATATTGACAGTTTTAGACTGTTGTTGGCTAAGCTGATGTAAATGTAGATCTGTCAATACTTTTAAGTTGTGCTGCCTCAAAAAATGCCTCTGGAGAAGCCTGTTTATGTAACAGATAGGTGACGAACAAGCTGAAGGGATAGAATGGCTCTTATATTTCAACCTGTAGTCATTCTGTGTAGCAGTGGATTAACAGATCACCTGAAAGTGTCTAAACGCTGATGCTTTCATGTCAGGACAAAATTTGCTTCTGGCATCTGCTTCTCACTTGAGAATAACCAGGCTACTGAACCTGATTTAAAGGAAATAAAAACTTCTAAGACATCACTTTAAAGCGTAAAGTTCCAAATCAAAAGCAACATTTTTTTCCCTGAAACTGTGGATTCTTTTTTTTTTTTTCTTACAACCTTCCTGCCGTTGCTTATTGAGATTCTCTTTTGTTTCTCTCAAACTGTCAACAGGAAATTGTCAGTAAATCTGTGGGTGACAACAATGTCACAGTGTGTTAGCCATTCACTTTGTTAAAACGTCACTTTTTTTAGTCATCAAACCTGTACGGGGTTGTAAGGCACAAGGGTCTGTTTGTTCCATTTTCTTACATTTGGAGTATCAAAACCATGTGAATATTGTTATGAGGTGACCTTTCTGTGTTCTTCCTCCACACGTGTTCTCTCATAGTATTTGGTACTACATCCACCTCTTGTTTTGTTGATATTTCATGGTTTTTTTTTGCCTCCGTCTCTTCTCATGTGACATTCAAACTTTAGTTTTGTGTCTTCTCCCGCTGAATCCATGATGTGACCTGCATTCGAGCTGACTCAAGAATCTCTGGAAGACCTTGTACTTCTCATTACGTTCATGCCATGCGTAGTTCTGTGTCTGGTCTGCTTGCTGTTTCTGTTGATCCAAACCTTCTCACCGTCTTTCAGTTTGCTTAATGCTCGCACGAGATCGGTCACGTCGTCCTTCACGGATCCACTCGGCACCGAGCCGCAGCGGGTGCCTGATCTCGTGCCGTGCTGTTGAGGATTCTTTGGAAGAAGTAACTTTAATATTCACATTGCCTGCTGAGTTTCTCCCTTCAGGTATCACGGCTGAGCGAGCGTCAGTCTCTGGCAGTTGGCCACTGAACTGGTTCGTGGTTGTGAATTAATGACTGACAAACATGCGCCAACAAGATAGACAGGTCCGTCCCCTGTTTGTTTTTCTTATAATCAACCCGTAATCCTTTTTAGGGCTGTAAAGGCTGCTTTTTTTATGTTGTCATTGTAAATCTCCCTCGGAGGCTTAAGGGTGTGGGCTTTTTCAACAGTACATTGCGCTACTTGAATGTTTCAGTAATAACCCACCTGTAAATATGAGCCCGTATTGTCTCATGGTGATTGCGAGTGCTGTCTGCACACCACAAGGTTTCCTGCCAATAAAGCGGTGGGAAGGCAGCATGGCTTGGCCAGCTTTCAGCTGTTCTTGTGCCAAAAGCTACTTTTCCGGAGGCTCTGTACGACACGTGCGGCTCTAACTCTGTTATCCAAGCCAAAAAATGTGGGAGAAAAAAAAAAAAACCAAGTCACTTCATTCCTTGGGTTGGAGCCCTGCCGGGGGAATCCCAGCAGGGCTCGCAGTGACGCAGGCGAAAAGGAAGGGTCTGAGGTATCGGGATGCCCTGCAGTTCCTGAACCAGGCGGCCGGGACAGTTGTTGGCTTTGTGTACTCAGCCAGCGACTGACACTGAGTTCAGTGCCAGCCAGCGTGATCCGTCGGCCGCGCTGCCTGTCTGCCTGGATACCAGCACACAGCTGCAACATGCTGACACGTCCGTCAACCCCCGGAGCATTTGTGTTTTATATTTGCGTCAGCTGGCCCCGGCAGCCTACTAATCACAAACTAATTTAATCAGATCTCTATCCCTCATGTGCAGATAAAGCTGTGAGTTTATTCTCGGCACAGCGCCTGCTCAGGACACTTTAATCCATTTCTAACCGAGGAGGGTGATTGTTTTATTTTTTATGTTTATTTTGTTCTTGTCACTTCCATGTACGAAGCAACTCTCTTAGATTTCCGTTCATCGGTTGCTTCTATAGAGACAAAAGGCTTGATTGTTCAAGATCACAATGCAGTTATGTGACCACACAGTCACCATAAAAACCAACGAGTTAATCCAGTTTTCATGCCACTCAATGAAAAATGCCGCACCCCCCCCCCCCTTCCCCTTTACTCCACCTCTCGTGCAGTAGACCAGCTATCATCAAGCCAGTCGTCTCGAATTACAATAGCAGTGCTCTGAACTCTGCGAGCTGCAACATGCAGATCGGCTCCTGGATCCCACATTTTCGTGGCAAAGCCCGTTTTCGTGCAGGAATCTGACTTTGTCCCTCGCTTCCGCAACAACAATGAAAACGGCAGAAAATCTCTCCATTATTGAGGCCTTTTACGTCGGCCGTGTGGCGTCACAGATTCTGCATTCACCATTCAAGTCAGCTTGATAGTAACGTGCAAAGAAACAAGCTGTGAATGAACAGAACAAAAGCGGTTGTAAACTAATGCAGTGGAGTGCAGTCTTCTCCCCGTCTATTGTTTCAGAAGCCTTTTTTTTTTTTTTTAAGATGCTGAAATATGAGAGAAAAACAATGAAAAAAGGCCCAGAAACCAGTTTGACCAGCAGAGATATTGCCGCCGAGGCCGGACGGAGTCGAACGTGAGGGGAACCGATGTGGCCGTGTTGTTTCCACCACAGTAAGTGAGTGCTGCGCGAGGGGCCTGCGCCTCCCCACCGGAGCCGTCATCACATGCGATTTATGTTTGCTCCCATAATACAGCAACCTCCATGTGAAGCTGTACTCGGGCTTGTAACATGGCAAGGTCAATATCCACCCGCGTAGCAGGAAGCCGACGTTTCGGCCGTGTCAGCAGTGAGGGTTTTTTTTTCAGAAGATGGCGACTTTTTTCTGGCAGGTTGGAAAGGTGCAGGTTCAAGGCTTTTTCTCTACATTTTTCCTGGCGGGCTGTTGTGCCTCGCTGCAGCACGACTCAAACGTATATGGCTTCATAAATTGTTAACAGGCTCGGGAACGTATTGCTCCACTTGTGCTCTTTGACCCTTTTGACTCAAGTAAATATTTACAATGGAGTGTTTTTCGACTGGGTATTTCTTTACTTAAGCTATACATTAAATCCTGTCTTAAACTCATACCAAATAATGAATTAATATTTTTTTCTTTTTAAATCTCAATCTTGTTCATCAAAAGTTAAAAAAAAAAAAAAAACATGTCACACTGGTGATAAGGCAAAGTCCCTTGAAAAAAGCTTTTTTTTTCCTTTTTCAAAGTCTGTTTGTCTCATTTTGAAGGTAACGTTTCACTTGTTTCATTGGGGTTTTTTTATGCACATATTTTAAATACAAAACATATTTTATATCGCAAAGATTTCTTGAAACAAGCAGAAAAATCTGCCAGTGAAACAAGTAAAAATTTACTCTTGTCATAAAACAAATTGACCTTGAAATAAGCAACGAATTAAAGTTCACTTTTTATGTGATTATGTCTTATTTTAGGTGTGATAAG
>JAUESE010000062.1:5752712-5767645 GCA_032274725.1 Malacoctenus triangulatus
CTGCATGGAGCTGATGTCAGAAAGTGTACAGCCATGGGGATTCTGGAAATTGGCAGGCTTTCAATATGGAGGAGGGGGGGGGGCGGCTGGGGGGGGAGCAGGAATGTAAACAAAGATTGTGTAAAGGCTGAGGTTAGCTGTTTCATCCTGCCATTTTCTTTGACTGCTGCACTTTGTTCGACAATACAAATATTATTTTGTAGGTTTCCTCAATGACTCGTTCCTTCCTCGAGCAACGTTTGTGACTTCAGGGGTTAAATATGAATTGAGGAAACTCTTACTTCGAATCAGAGGGATGCTCACGAATATGTCGCACATCTTTCACTGCTATTGTGTTTGAATCCTACGATTCAGTTCACTGCTCAGCCCGAAGTGTGTGTGTGTGTTTGCATGGGTGGGTGTGTTTGTGTATGTGTGCGCTTCTTCATCTCATTCTCTTTTTTTGCCCTCTATGAGAAACTCTTGACTCTCTGTCTTGGAGCTGAAATAGATCCGCTTTGAGCTGTGCATGTTGTCAACAAACAAAAGCCTAAACGACATCTTTTCATATGAGAAGCCAGTCGGTATGAAAAGGCAGCATTTCAAACAAAAGCCATGTATTTTGCACTTTTGCCTCGATGAAAAGATCGCATGTGTTTCAAAGCGCTCATTCTTGGAGGAATCAATTAGGGAGCGGGTCGAACATAGATAAGGATACTTAGTCGCACGTTTTCAAGGTCTGACTTGCTCTTTGTCCCAGTGTGAAATAGATGTGAACTGAAAAGCATTGGAAACTAGACCTGCCTGTTTTGGAATGTTTCTGTAATAGTCTGCGTGGTCAATAGGTCAGACAGGGTGCAGAGAAGGAGCCTGCTTTTCTAACACTTCACCATAAAGGCCTTTGTTGGTGCTGTGATCCATAATCATCACATTTTGCCCTTGTGACTCTCTTGCTGCCCTGTCTTGCTGCTGCAACGTTTATTATCTATGTGCGCATGGAAAAAAGAAGTTTCCATTCACACTACGGATACAAATAGCATCTTTCAATTAACATTTTTACACCACTGCGAACTGCTAATGGATAGTTTTCTCTGCAGATCTGTCTGCATGTCAGAACAACAGTACCGTGTGGTGTCCTCCCATGTAGAAATACCAGTTACAGGTGGTGTTGTACACGTTGATGTGCTTGGATAAACTGAGCCATTGTTGTAGCTGGCAGGGCAGCTCAGATTGTACAGTGATACATGCATTATTCACCGAGTTTGTGGTTGCTGGTGTTCTTGGGAGCATCACAGAAGCTGCTCCCGGCGACTGGCGAGCACATCGCATTGTGTCTTTGTCAACACAGGCGTGTCAGTCGGTTTCAGCAGCCTAAACAGTTACGAGTGTTAAAACTGCCAAAGTCAACATGCGATAAATAGCCGCAGCCCATTTACTCTCTGTTCGTGAGTCAAAGCTGCTGTGAAGAGGAGCTGTGAAAAGCTTAATCAGACTCTATGTCAAGGCTTTAAGTTTACTGTCGATGGTGCTTTGTGCATTTTACAGTATTCAAGTTCGGCTTTGGCAGTTTAACAATATTTTGTTTTGTGTGCAAGTTATAATAGGCTTGACTTTTATTCTCGTATTGTTCTACAGTTGGTATGTCAAATGGGACTCGTCGGCCCAAACTTGTCTGGCACAGAGTTGAATTTCGCTCCCTGGGATGAATTTGAAAAGTGCAATACCAAATGTTTCCACTTGTATGAAATCTGTAATTATTATTTTGTACTGGCAGACAGAACTGTACACTTGTACAAACACTTGTTTGTATACTGAAGCAGTTTCTATCAGCTTGACTGTGAGATCAAAAAAGTAAAGTACAAACTTTTTCGTGCCATGTGTTCTTGAGCTCTTCGGCAGTACAAGAGCGTTTCTCGGTAAAGGAAGCAAAGCCAAACGCGCTTTGTGAATCGCTCATGATCTTGGTGTCGCACAGTTCTCCGTATGTGTTGTAAAAGGGGGAGGGACTTTTCGTTTTCAGTTGGAGCTGGCCAATCAGGAAACCCACTTTTCTTCTTCGTCACACAACTCGCACATCGTAAGTCCTTTGCCACGAGCAGCAGCGCCCTCTACTGTTGTGAAGGAGTGACACCGCAGTTTGGTCGGCTCTCAAAAAGGGCTGCTTGTCTGCAGACTCACAAAAAACAAAACAAAGGTGTGAAAATGCTTTGAATTCCTCACCCTCGAGTCCCCGAACTTTCCTGGTGTCAAGTAAGTAATAAGTGTCGTTATTTTCTACGCCTGAATATTGTCTGCATGCACCACCTACAAGTACGGTCGGTGGTGCATGTGTGTTTTTCAGTGGAAGTAAAAATCCTGGTCTGTCTTCACTGGAACAGATGTGTTTGTGTCCATGTGGATGGAGCCTGAGACTGGCAGCCATTGTGAATCCCAGCTGTGCTGCTTTCAATGCTTCAAAGGTTACAAACGTTAAGTGTAGGAAGTTGTCTTATTTTGTTGTTAGATTTTACATATTGACATTTTGTTAAATATATGAGGTCTAAAAAAAGAAAAGGCAACTTCATGTGGATTAAAAAAAGATTAAGGGGTTGATTCAGCTTGAACTGTTGCCAATCCTCAAAGCGACCGGTCAGCTCTCTTCTTTCCAATGGGTGGGCCCGATATGTTTTTAAGGCCACCGTCGGTCACCATTAAACTCATTGCCCTTCCCATCCATCACTCCTCAGGACAGGCCTGGGGGACTCAGCCATGTGTCCCCCCCTCTTCACAGCAAGGTGCTTCCTACTGAGAAGTCGCAGCACAGCCGGACGCTTGTTTTTCATCCTCTCAGGCCAGATTAAGTGTCTTACCTTATTCGGATATGGGCGGAAGACCATTTCAGACCTTCCTGTGGAACTCCAGTCCCACTTTTATCTCCGTCTCCATCTTTCTGTGTTCAGACGTGATCGTCGTGATAACATCTGCTCCGGCACGCAATCACTTGTTTCACTTGTCACGCAGAAGCGTCATAAAATGATGATCTAAGTCAGCCTTCTGTCATTCTTTTTTCCGAAAGGCTTTCAAACAAAGTATGAAACTATGTGGTGTCACTTGTTAAGTTGCCCTCTTTCAGCGCACCACTTTATGATGTTAAATTACTGCTGCACCCTCTTCCACTGCTTCCCTCATTTGAGCGTCCGTCATCACGATCCTTCTCATTAACATTGCGGTTAGAGCAGCACATCAGACCTGGGCGAGCTGCCTGCTGCTTCTGAATCCAGGCCAAAGCTCCGGGCCTTGGCGGACCCCATGGCAGCAGGAGCCAAGAGTGGATGGATGTAATCGGGGAAAAGCGCACACTCTGGTATCACTTCCTGGCTCCCACAACTGTTTTTTTCTCATGTCAGCACGAGATGCTGTACATCCAGTTATAACCAACAGACGCCTTACGTAGAAGTCCTGGGATGGCCCCGCGGACTGAGATGTACTTACTAGCTCTCACTCCATTAGGACACCGTGTCCTGGGGGATCATTGGATTTTTTGGCACATCACTAAATGTTACATTAAACGTCACTCACTCATCTTCTCCAGCGCTCAGTCGTTTAGGAGTCACAGAGATCGCTGGAGCCGGTCCGAGCTGACATTGGCTGAAGGCAGGGTACATCCACGACAGGTCGCCTTTCCATCACTGGACAAACACAGCGAGACAGAAGAGCACGCACGCATTCACACCTATAGACGGTTGAGAGTTGCCAATTGACCTCATTTATGTGAGAGGAAAGTGGAGCACCGAGAGGAAACCCACGCATGAACTGGATGGACACGCAAATGGTCAACGAAAAGTATAATTTGGGTTCAAATCAGGGATCTTTGCACCTTTTTAAGTAAAAAAAACACTTTGAACCAGCTGGTCTTAAAAAAAAACCCAAAAGATTTGTCAATAAACCAAATGGAAATTCACAAAAACCTTTTAAATTAGGAGGAAAATGCTCAATTTTTAGGTGATTATATCCTAACTATAAGTGTGATGAGATGATTTGGACTTGGAAAAAAGAGGAAACAACTCGGTAAGATTGAGCTTTTTCTTGCAAAGTTTCGTTTTTTCTTCCCCGCTTTTGTTCTTTTACTTGCTTATCGGTGTTTGTAGTTTTGGAGCCAAATGTGACTGGTGCAGATAACGCGACATCAGTTGCAGTCCACCACAAAGATGTTGTGCGGGCTGTCGTTTCATCATCCCCAGTCGATAGGTTTGAATTTACAAGTTGGGGCTGGTCAGTGAGGATTATGATGTGTTTGATCCTGCCTGTCAATAAAACAGGAGGGCATCAGCAGCAGGGCGGCTCCATTGTTGCTGTTAATTGTGTGTTTGTGGGGGGATGGGAAGGCAACGGGTAGAGCGGTGGACGCACCTTTAATAGATCAATGTCCTTCTGTGTGTAGGCAGAGAGACATTGATCCAACGAAGATGTGGGTTCATGGAGACACCGTCCCTTGCAGCTTTCTGTCACATTGCTGCCAGACCCGTCACCTGTCTGGGTTTAGCTTTTCACCCGATGAGCTTAAGATATACAGAAGGGCAATTTAATATCAGGCGAAAGGACTGGTCGGAGGCCAGGTTCAACTTCATTTGCACCTTTCAGTAGACGTACAGGAATGAAGAAGGTTCTGAGAGGATGTGGAATTTGCTTCTGTGTTTGTGTGTATTTTTCCTTTTTTCCTCTTTTGAAAAAAAAAAAACATTCTTGCTAACTTCCTCTGAAAAACAATCATCGCTTTTTGTCTAAATTTACAATGTCCTATTGTTTTGTGATTTTTCACTCCTCTGCGTGGATTTTTTATGCATCTGAACTGATTTGATTATGAATTGACAAACATTTCGATTGGACGTTAATCAAATATTTTTCGATTCTTTCCTAATAAGCAGCCAACTAGAACAGAAAGATGGAACTTGATTAGCGCGTCACTTTCACACCTTTCTGGCCTCTCCTTCATCAAATTTAAAAATCGTCAGGTTAAGAAAATGGAAAGTGACTGTAGATATGTTTCACTGACAAAAGTTGTCAGAGGTTTTACAAAGGGTTCATGAGTTGCTCTTTGATAGAAGAAGCCGTCAGCTGGTTATCTGGAATACAATAAAGTAAATGTGACGATTCAGAGGAGAACAAATGAAAATCTCGCCTCTTCTTTTTATCTTGTTTTCATGTTCGTCTTGGAAACCAGGCCTGCATGTCTGATAAATAAAAAGAACATCGACAGCCTGATAAGATGCAGCAGGATCCCGGCCTCATAACTCCTCCTTTTGTGATGCTAATGTAACATTAATCAGATAAGGACTTCAGTAGTAGGAGGTTTGCCTTCAGTGCTGTAAAGCTTGCACGTAAGCCCCATATGGGGAAATTCTTTGTGTGTACAGAAGAAGCTTTGTTTGGTACCGAGGCAGTGCTTGACTCACAGAGAAAAGTTTTAAAGTTTGCCAGAACTCTCTTTGACGGAGAGTCCATGCACACAGAACAAACGGACCGCACAGGATATCAGACGGCTTGATGACAGGAGGAGACTAAACCGTTTGTATTAAACAAAACGGACACAAGTTCCAGCCTAAATCTTGTTACGCTGGATGTAGTAAAGTCATGAAAGAATGTGCCTTCAGGTCTAAAAGGTGCTACAATGCGTCCCTTGTTCAGTTATTATTTCGTTGTATTAAACAATAACGCCTGTCCAGTTATGCTGTTATGAGAAGTCGATTAGGGCTGATTATAGGAATTATTCTCGATGAATCACTCATCGTTTGGCTTCACCTTCCTCATGTTTCGTTTGCGGAAACAAAGACAGAGGACTAAAACTTTATGCATGCCGCGTTTCCATCAGGAACTTTCCAGTTCTGCTGGTTTTGTTTACTTTGGTACATTAATGAGTCTTGCAAAGAGCTTAGGCCTGAAACAATGCGGCGTTTGAATGTGGTCGATCATGTGTTCACATGTGCGAGCCTCTCGACCTCCTCTGCGCTCGGCGTGTCACCGAGTTGACTTCATGGGAGCTGATTGCGTGGATGCAGTTGCGTTGCAACCTCGTTGACCTCATGAGGCGGCCGCCTCACTTCTTTCTTGTTCAAGTCAGGTAGAACGCTTCCAACAGAGTACGTTGGAGATAATAATAACCCTCGTGAGAGAAAAATTCAACTGAAGGAACTTCTTTTATTCTGACCCTGTGAAACCGCTTCGTCAACATGAGGTTAAAGGGGAATTACTGACATTGTAAACTGGCTCCTGCAGTCTAGAGCTACAGAAACTAGCATGACTGCCTTTGCGTTCTTTGCCCTCCAACGTCAGCAAAGGCACGACACTCAGACTTATATCTGAAGTGACATATACATATGATAAAGACTGCTTTACTGGAATACAATGGCATGTCTTTACATTAATCCTTTTTCACATACTCAACCTGTTGTATGTGGGTTTTCGCAGACAATGTGCTTTTGAGTCGCGGTTCCAGTGGTACGAGTTTGTGCAGAGCAGCAACTTTCAGTCCAGATACTCAGCAGAAACTTTAAATGTTATCATCTTATTCAAGCGTGCGCGCGTGTTTTGTGTGTGTGTATGTTTGTGTGCGTGTCTTCTTCACCTTGAGGTGATTAGGTTGATTGGCAGGTGTAAAGGAGCATGTCAATGATACCTCAATCTTCCCTCAGTTTTGGTTTTCAGTTGCAGAGCCTCTATTATGTGCTATGTGACACTTGTGTGTGTCGGCCCAACTGGCGGCCATTTGTGTTACCAGCGCAGTGACACCGACCCCCTCCTCAAGCACGCGAACATCCAATCAGTCCACCCCTGTTACTGTGTGTGCGTGCGTGTGCGTGTGCGTGTGTGTTTGTTAACATTGACTGGATTAACTGCAAACTTGGTAGCAGCATTTAGAGAGGGAAGCGGTTAGATTTTGCAAAATCCAGCAAAATATATGACAATATGCCCTTTAATAAAAAAAAACAAACACATCTTCATAGATGATTAAAAAATGCATATGTTTGTAAAATCCTGTTATATAGGAAAGAACCTCATATGGTAATATATTGATGCATTTATGGAAAAAAGAAATGTTCCTGCAAAGACAAACAAAGGATTTACAGTACATTGATATTTTTATTGAAATACTCAATTAATTTCTCATTCATGACTTACTGCGTTACTTTACCGAAAATCAAACAGATTTAGAAGCGATTGTATTTTTTTTTTTAGTCCATGAAAACCTGCAGGTCTTTATGTATTTCTCAAAGTGAAATTATATCACAATCACTTATTATTAAGAGAATCGTATCCACACGTTCTGAAGATAAAAAGATCTCTAGTCTCACTGATTAACACAAAAAGTTTGTGTCTCCAGGAGCAATATTAACTTCATCAATGAATTACAAACAAATTGAACTCTTTATCTGCTTTGAAAGAATTCCAGTTGTCTGAACTCAGCGCTCAGAAAATAGGGACTGTCTGCTGTTATTTCAACGGTGTCTTTTTTTTGCGTTCCAGAGGATTTGGGCAAAGGGGCGTGGACCCTGCGTTACCAGTTGGCCCAGTTTCGAGTCATTTATCTAGTTTCTTATTGTTTATCTGAGTAACAGAGCTTTAATCCAGGAGGGGCCCCTGCCCCAACACACATACTTTGGACGTGAAAAACTATATAAGCTTAAAACAGCCGCACCCACCCCAGCCTGATAAAGCCTGTATGTGTGTGTATGTGTGTGTGTGGGGGAAGGCGGTTGGTCCTTGTGGCAGGGGAGTTGTAATGTATACAAAGGCCACATCCATGGAAATCAGAGAGTGCACGAGACAAACAGAATGAGATTGAGGCTGATAGAAGGTGTGAGACACTCGGAGAGGGATGAAGAGGAGACGCATGAAAGGCAGCAGGAAAGAAAAACAGGCGCAGAGAGGAGAGAGGCAACGTATAGAACAACATCTATCTGACGCCTATAAATGGCTCTGGTCTTGCCGGTTAGACTGAACCCTGATTGGCCGCTTCCGATCAGGTGTCCCTCTGTGAATGCAGCAGTTACTGGGGACTGAAGCCTCCAGGCCCACAAATGTTTCCAGCTACTTCTCTGCCTAATGGAGCACCATTATCAGCCTCGCTCCCTGCTGCTGATTAACGCGAGTGAAATTATACATTTTAGGAAAGGCGATGGAAACGTGCGCACTGAGTCCAGTTGACTGGAATTCTTTTTATCACTGAAAAGGCAGCTCGAGTTTTAATTTCCCAAAAACAAAAGTTTGCCCACGACTGATGTTTATCGTGTTGGGACTTGCAACGTGAACTGAAAGGAAATGAAATCAAGATCGCACAATTAAAAAGGACATGTTCGTTCTTTGCCTTTGATAGAAGACAATGATACATGTGAGTTCATTCAGACAGGAAGATAAGGATGATGACTGTCTGCTTGTATGATTAAAGAATACCGTGTCAGATGTAAATAACCAGTATTTTGCGATACCTGTAGCACACGTGAACAACAGCTTTGTGTTATTTTTGGTGTTGTAAATGAGATTGTTGATGCTGTTTTCGAACCATTGAACATGAAGTCTGCGGCGCGCTCTTGTGAAAGCTGTCAGTGGGCCGTCTGTTCTCTCCACAGAAACGGAGACCACAGGTTGAAACGTCTGCAAGAACTTAGATTACTGTCACATGCTCATTGATACAAAGCAGAGCTGCAGTTTCATTGTGACTGGCGAACACTGCGTGAGACGCGACACTGGATATGCACCGCAAGAAGCAGCCTAGTTAAACGCTGCAATAGGCCACCAGCTCCCGCTGTCGGCAGGAGGAAATGTCAGTTTGTTCAACACCGTTTGTTCAACTACAATCTCAGTTTGATTAATCCGTGATAATGCAGTTTTACTAACAGAATCTGAGCTGTTTTGTTTTCAATAAGCAGGATGTTTAAAAATCTGTGATCCCCACCAGCTTTCTTTGTCATCACATCTCAGGGACTGGAGGGAGCGGGATCCGAGTGGTCCTGCCAGCCCACTAGGGAAATATTTATTGGTGTGATTAGGAGCAAGAGAGCAAGAGAGCAGATGAGGGATGGAGAGCAAATAAAGCAACATGGGAAGGGGGGATGGGCGCTGGATAGGGGGTAATTTCTGAGATTTATGGCGCGGCACTTCACAAAATGCATGCATCCTGTAATTAAAACTCCCCCCTCGCCTCCAGCAGGCGTGTACATTAGCTGGCATCCCCCCATCACCCTCCCTCCTCTGTCCAGCAACCCCTCACCCTTTTGTCCCCCCTCCCACCCACGAGATAATAAGATCTTACGGCAGCTCGGAGTCACTAATGAGGGCTGAATGCCACATTGAGGGACGGTCTTGTTAGTGGTAAGAGGCCACTCCTGACGCCATGGCATGACGGACCTTTTCATTTTCCTCCCCCCCGAGTCGCTGCCTAAATGGAGCAGAGAAACCAGCAGTGCACATTCGGTTTGTTAGTCTCAAGCTCCTTAATATACCGACGATTACCGATGGGGTGACAAAATTGCTTTGGGTTAACGCTTGAGTAAAAAACGACCAATTTTGAGATGAAAGTGAGTGCACCATTGTTTTGCGACTTTGGTGTATTTTTTGTGTGTGTGAGCCGCAGCTCAAACGCCAGCAACAGTTGTTAAAAACAGGCTGGTGGTTAAATTGGTTTCTGTCGCGAGTTCCTGAAACGTTGCTTAGTGCGACGTGAGGGCCAGCAGTGGCCCGGTCGCTGGAGGAGTTGTCGTGATCCGCTGCCTCGCGTCTACTCTCTGTGGTTTGGTGTTGTTGTGCTCGGATGTAGCTTGTATTTCACAAATTGGCAAATTGAAAAGCATATGATGAAACCCCGTCACGTGTGTGGTGCGAGGTGCAGTTCTGTGTGCTTTGGTGCTTCAGTCAGAGTAACTCTGCTCGCTGCAGAGACGCTGACGCTGCGCTGATGCACACTGACATGTCAGAGTAAATATTTTGGGTTAAACATGCGACAAATAAACAGAAAAGTTATTTCGGTGTCACACGAAGCTGAAAAAAAAAAAAGAAACAACAACCACAGGCTCAATGGCCTCACTGTACTCCCCCGAGTAGGCGCCTCACTTTTACTGCTAACTTTCACTGAACTTTCCGGAGCCCGGGGCCCCGCTAGCAGCTGGAGCCACATCAGGTTCTCATCAAGCCCCGCCGCTCCACAGCTCCTCGCTGTTTTTCTTCTCCTCATATGATCAGAAGGCCACTGATCAGCCTGGATCACTGTCCATGTCGCATTAAAGAACTCTTTTGTTTTGTCCAGAAGCTGTTGTCGTGTCACAGACACAATTTATAGTGCTGGTTGTCTTGGCAACAGAGCCGCCATTGAGGTTATTTTCCATGAGCTTTGTAACCTGTCTTTTTGTACTGACATTGATTTTGCTGGGGGAACATGCACATTCTTATCTTGCATACTTGTGCTGTTTGTCTTCATCCAACGGAGAGAATTTCTTGTATCTTCATCGATCTGATCTCTCTCTCTCTCTCTCTCTCTCTCTCTCTCTCTCTCTCTCTCTCTCCTTTTTCTTCTCCACAGCTCTATGAACTGGATGGAGATCCGAAGAGAAAAGAGTTTCTGGACGACCTCTTCAGCTTCATGCAGAAACGAGGTATGTAGCTTCATGTGTGGCTGCTTTCGAACCATCGACGGTGCTTCAAAGTACACCCTATCTTTTCAGTTCCCTCCCCGGTCATATTGTATCGCCTCGCTTTATGCACACCCGGTGTCATGAGCTGCTCCTAAGAGTTGGATGTAGAGAGGATGATCACCAACCCCCCTTCTCTCTCTGCCATATGACACAACACTGTCTTCTCGTCTTTCACTCATATGGGTGGGGTCTTTATTCATTTTAGAGACGATTGCTTTATGGTCACACAGCCCCTCGTCTTTCCCAGGCTATAACTAGAAGGGACATGTTGTATCAATACCAGAGGATGGATCAGTTTACCATCCCCATCCTGCCGCTCGTCCAACACCGCACGCTCTGACGCCACGAGTTCCCGTTGCTCCTCGTCTGCACGACTCCTTAATGCTCGCAGACAGTTGTAGATTGTTTGCTTGATGTTAGGTAAACAAAGGCTGAACTGGCAAAGCTCCTCGTGAAGTGTTCACTTGTTGGGTTCGCTGCTGATTTGATCAATTCAGTGAGCCGGAGACTGACATGGGGGATAACAGACATGCGTTTGTAACTGAAAAAACAGTCCGAGATGTTTACAGTGTGAGAGCTGGTGGGCGGGTCTGACGCACCGAGTCTGAGGATCTGAGAGCGCCCTCTACAGGTCAAAGTCTGCAGTGAGGAGCCGCTCCTCGGTGCGTGGATCAAGGATTCATGAGAAAACTTTGAGGGCAGAGGTGGATGGAGTATCCAAAACATTGTAATCAAGTAACAGTATTTTTGCCTTACTTAAATATTACTCAGATTACCCATAAATCAACTCCACAAGAGATCAGTGATCAGTAACTGTAACTTGCTCCTGTGAGCAGCGTGTTCATGTCAGTCAGACATGACCGAAGTGTGTGTGCGTGTGTGTGCATGTGTGTGGTGTGTGCGTGCGTGTGTTCTCCCGTCATGTGAAACTGCATCATTAAATCCCACCGTTTATGATGCAGCTACAGCAGCGTTTATTTTCAGTCCAAAACACATTTAAACTCGCTGTGTGTTTTCCTCTGCACAGCGATGTCAGAGCAACAAAGTTTTGCCTGCAATCGTGCGTCGTCACGTTTCGTTTCAAGTGTTTTGAATTTCAGTAACAAAAGTCTGGCGTGATACGACAGTGGGAAGACAAACAACTTGTCTGTTGTGTTTCCTCACTGTGTTTTGTGTGTTTACCTGGTTTCGTGTAACTTCTCACCTTTCCATCTTTTTCTGTCGTCGCCGCGCCGCCTCAGGAACCCCAGTGAATCGTATCCCCATCATGGCCAAGCAGGTCCTGGACCTGTACATGCTCTACAGGCTGGTGACGGAGAAGGGCGGCCTGGTGGAGGTCATCAACAAGAAGCTGTGGCGAGAGATCACCAAGGGACTCAACCTGCCTACCTCAATCACCAGTGCAGCCTTCACCCTCCGCACACAGTCAGTACACGTGGACGTTCTTGCATGATCACTCTGGTGTCTATTTTAGGTCTGAACTTTATTGTGTTTGGTTTGGATTCACAACCTCGGGCCTCGCGGTTATTGAGGTGGAGAAAGGGGGCTTGTCTCCAGCCCACTCACCACCAAGGCGAGGCCCTTAACCCCTGACCGCTCCCCTGGCGCCTCGCCGCCGCAGCACACTGCTACTGCTCCTTGTATGTGTAGCTAAGGTTAACTATGAATGGGAGGGGTTAACTGCACCCAACGAACCTCCCCAAGTTGTCCAACGTAAGACTGTTTAAATGAAAAACCCTCCACTGAAACGTCTGCTTTCCATTTCAGATACATGAAGTATCTGTATCCATATGAATGTGATAAGAGGGGTCTGAGCAACCCCAACGAGCTCCAGGCCGCCATCGACAGCAATCGGAGGGAGGGCCGACGGCAGAGTTTCGGCAGCTCCCTCTTCACCTACTCCCCCAACGGGACGCCCACCATGCTGTCCTCGCCCAAGCTCCCCTCCACCACCATGGGCCTGACGGTGGGCACCAACGGGGCGTCGCTGACCCCCATCCAGAAGATCAAGAAAGGTGAGATCTGTTTATGATCCTGCGCGACTGTCTGAAAGAAAGAACTGATGAGTCTGACTGCTGAAAAACGTAAGAGAGCAATTTCAAATAATGTCTGTGATTCTCAATTAAAGCTATTTTCTTTGGTTAAAGCAACATAAATTACAGCTTTCATGATGTTATTTTCCTCATTTATCAAGCATGTGACAACAATAAAGTAACATATACACATCATAACAAAGAAATTAGGCTTTCTTTGAGTAAAATGTTACTTTTTAAAGCTGAAGGAGTGCGTAAGACTTGATGTTTAATTATTGTATCGATTTTTTAGTGTAGAAAAAATGACCCTCAAAAGATTCTGCTGATCACATGAATATCAGATCTGCTAAACTGTTTTTTTTCCCCCTAATCTTACAAACTTCTGTTTTCAACGAACAGCCTCTTTTCTCTCTCTTTGTGCTGTTCGGCCAGAAGAGGAGGGAGGCCAGCCGCTGCCGGGGGTCGGCGTGGCCCGTCTGCCGGTCGGCGCCTTGGCCGGTCATTCTGTGGCCGCCGTGCAGGCCGCGGCAGCGCAGGCGGCCATGGCGGCGCAGGTGGCCGCTCTGGAGCAGCTGAGGGACAAACTGGAGGCCGGCGAGCCGCCAGAGAAGAAGATGGCCCTGCCGGCCGAGGAGCAGCACCGGCTGCTGCAGAGAGCGCTGCAACACAACCTGCTGGCCATGACCGCTCAGCTCCCGATGAACATCCGCATCAACAACCAAGGTAGACGCCGCGGTGTGGCGAGCGTGACGGGTTCAGCTGAGCGGACGACCGAAGCGAGCCAGGCTCCGTCGTCACCTTCCTGTTTTAGACAATACGGAGAAAACTCCTCTTCAATCTAATTAGCGTGAGATATAAATTATCGGCCGGCTACTGTGAAGCTGTTTGGATTTTGAAGATGGAACAGAATGGAAATTCATTTTAATGAACATTGATTTCTTTGCTTCCTTTTAAATCTAAGTCGGTTATTATGAGTCAATTTATTTTTAGCGGAGTGACCCGGCGAAACAGGAAGGAGCCGGGTCAATTGATTGAGTAAACGTCAATACATGAAACACCCGAGTTCCCTCAGTGTGGCAGGGGGG
This sequence comes from Malacoctenus triangulatus, assembly GCA_032274725.1. Taxonomy (NCBI): domain Eukaryota; kingdom Metazoa; phylum Chordata; class Actinopteri; order Blenniiformes; family Labrisomidae; genus Malacoctenus; species Malacoctenus triangulatus. The sequence goes on from JAUESE010000062.1 coordinate 5,766,471, forward strand.
CGAAAATACAGTCAAGGGGGAGTGCAGAGCGCTAAACTCTGTCCAGTTATGTCTCATTTAGGTGAGTGCTTTTAAAATCACTCGTCGTTGCGTTGAATGGATCAGCCCCCGACGAATGATTCATTCACCTTCACAGTAACTCATTATGACAATGTAGTTTCTGTGGGCAAACTTTGCTTATGATTGTCGACTCTGTGATCTGGTAGCGACACGTTTTCTCCCCTCGTGACAGTTGCAGCTCAATGCATTTTGTTATCTTGCCACAAACCACAGCAGCCAACAGTGAGGAAGTAACCCACCGTGGGCCTATAAGTCAGCCTGTTTAGCTTATAGAAGCAGCATATATATATGTGTGCGTTTGTCGAGGTGGGGAATCCCCTCTGCCAGCAAACACTTTGAACTTATAGCAGCATTTGTATTGTTTATGCTCTATAGGATGGAGCACGCAAACGGTTTCCCAGTATGTGACGATACATGTGGTTTCAGAGAAACGTGCAGTTGGATGTCGTTTCTTCTGCCTCGACTTTGCGCTGAAAATAAAAACAGGAAAATAAAATGAAAGCTGTTTGTCTTCCTTTGCAGATGGCAGGCAAGACTCGGCCCTGAACCTCACCACCAATGGCACAAGCAGCATCAGCATGTCAGTGGAGCTCAATGGAGTCGTTTACACTGGTGAGGGTGGCTGCAGTGCATCCCGTCATGATGTCCTTTTATCAGATGCCGTCCGCTCATTCAGAGGAGTCAGACTCATTTTACCTCAGGCGGCCACAAACAGCCCTGTTAGCTTGCATAATAACAGTTGAACACCAACAACTCCTTCAATCTCTCAGCTTCAGAGCAGAGAAGTTGAAGTTCTATAAAATGTTCATAATATCTCACTGCAACAGTGTGAAGTCTGCTACCAAAAATAGTGCGACCACTAGTGGACAAAATGGGAACAGCTCAGTTTCTCACTCAGAACTTTCCTTTGTAAAAAGGCTTCTGTGGTTTTCATTCAACTCGCTGAATTAGAGCTCCTATTTGGCTGATTGTTTGAGGAGCTGGAGGAAGAGTTGTGGAGGTCAGAGACGTCTGTCCCTCTCTTGCTCCCCAATTGCTGCCACAACCTAATGCGGACGAAGAAGGAAAGGAAATAGATGGAAGACGATAAAATAAAGTTGCCAAAGTGAAAAAAA
>JAUESE010000062.1:5779734-5790462 GCA_032274725.1 Malacoctenus triangulatus
GATTGTGCCTGCGTTCTGGGCCACTACGTCAAAGATCTCAGCATCCTCGGGAGGGACCTCAGCAAGACGGTGGTCCTGGACAACGCACCGCACACCTATCCGTATCACGTGAGTTCTTCAGAGCACAGTTCGGGCTCATCTCTGCCGATGCTGCGATGAGCTCCAGAAATGTGTTATTTCACTGTGGATGTCGAGATCTACGCTGGATTCAGAAGGTGTTAAAAGTCCTGCAGATGCACAATTTGAGAAAAAAAGATCACGGGTGTTTTTTGTGTCTTTGCAGCTGATGAATACAATTCCCATCAAGAGCTGGAGCGGAGAGGCGGAGGACCGAGAGCTGCAGAAGCTTATTCCCTACATGGAGAAACTGTCTGCAGCTGTAAGTCTGTCAACAGAGGGAGTTTTCTGTCGTGCAACCTCGACCAATAAGAACAGTCGCATCTTATCGGGACAAAATGTTTTTCATGCAGCTTTGCACAAAATCAGTGTTCAAACCGTCACTGTTTCTCATCAGTTTACTGTCATGCTACAGTGAGCATTCACCTAAAGATGCTTGAGTGAGTTTTAGTTTGATTCAGGCATCAGAATGTGTAGTTATTTTTGATTCTGTTAAAGTTCCAAAGAAAAATTGTAATTTGCACTTCGACAATGTTTAAAGGTGCAGAATGTAAATTTTGAGTGATGCCACTTTTTGTGCACTGAGTGGCAGTAGAGAGTCAGTGTGAAGTCCTGGTGACACCATATGCTCAAAGTTTCATCACTTTCTTGTGTTTATTCAGGGTTTTTATCTTTGTTTTGTTTTTTCAGACACTCATTTTTTCTCTTTTTGTTGACCTTAAATGTGTTAAACTCTGAATTGCTGATGGGGAAACTTTCAGTCTGGTCTTTTAATGTGCAGTTTCACACAGTCGGACCCCTGAAGTGCTTTTTAATTGGTCCGTTCTGATGTTCCGTTGGTTTTTCCAGTTGTGAATGAACCGTGTGGTTATCTCTCTGGAACACAACTTTCCTCTTCTGGTTTTGCTGTTTGAAAAAATGTGTGCTGTGTTTTTTCAGGAGGACTCTCAGGAGATGCTGAAAAAGAGGAAGGATCACTTCCACAGGCTGCTGTCGGAGGACTGACGGGCCGCTGCAGCACGCTCTCACCACTTCACATGACTCTCACGGCTTCTGTTTGCTTCCTCTCCGATTTGACTTCAAAATAACGACGTACCAGTTGGACCTCTTCAGCCTGCAGGCTGCTGGCCGTCCTCCTCCTCCTCCGTCCTCCTGACCTGGTTCACGCAGGGCGGATTGGTACATCATCCGCTGCTGGTCGGGCGTTCAGCGTCGCATCATTCCACAGGCAATGAAATGCTCAGCAGTCCATGTATATATTTGCCAAACATTAAAAATGTTGTGTATAGTAATTTTTTTTTTAATTTATTGCTCATAAACTGTTCTCTGTATATTTTAGAAATTGTTTTGTATGTACAATAAAATGACCCTCATAATAAATGAGGAAAATATAACCCCAAAAAACTGCTTGGCTTTACTTTATTAGGCAGAGTAATCCCACATCGTAAAGGCAGAAATCACATTTTTCATGAAGATGTTGGATATTGACAAAATGTGGCACAACTGTGAAGATTTCTTTAGAGGCAGAGTCGGTGAAGGGCAGGTTAAACATTTCTCAAAGATGTGTGATTTTACCTCACTGAGATTACAAAACTATTAAATAGTGTGAATTATTTTACCTGATTCAATTATAATCAATCTCCGAGTTAATTCTATCAACTCCTCCTCTGGTTGAGAGGAAAAATCGTCCTTTCACACTTTCCTCTTTGCTTTTTTCTCCAGCGTCACGTGAAAACGTCTCGTTTTGATTCACCGACACATTAACGGAAAAAAAATGTTCCTGCTGCTTAAACAAAGCTCATCGTTTCCTGCTCAGCAGGAAACTGAAGGTTCACAGGAGCACGTGGAAAAGATCTGTGACACGGAAACTTGTCACCTATATAGAATTCAACGTCCTCGTTTAGAAATCAGAGAACCACTCTCGCCAGCTCCTGCACGTGGCGCAAACTTCACAAACGAGAAAAAAGTTTCCGTTCACTAGTGGACAGAAGCTGTTTTATTCCCACTTTGGGATGTTTAGAATGCAGAGCAATTGTTTATTAGTACATTAAATGCTGAAGGAAATGAAGACCGAGTTTTAGGTTCGGAGTGTTTTGGATCGATATTGTTTGAAAGGTTCCCAGGAGCTGAACCCGGCGGCCTCAAAGCAGGAGGCGGAGCTCACTGCTGGACTGGTTGGACGAGTATTTTAAGTGAAAGAGATTTAAATCTTGAGCTGCTTGCTCCAGCACCAACATGTGTTCATGGGAAAGAAAGTCTGCAATCTACAATCAACTCTGTACACAAACACAAAGGTCTGAAGCATGTTGCCTTCTCACAGTCCTCCACAGTGATGCTGCAGCAGCATGAGGCGAGCAGCCTACAGGAGTTTGGTCTCAGTGTAAATGTTTAGCCTCCTGTTTAGATAAACTTGTGTTTGTGATGGATGAGATGGGTGATGTTGAATTTGGAGGTAAACTGAAAGTAAGTGCCTCCTCCTTCTCCCCCTCCCTCCTCCTCCCCCTCCTCCTCCTGCTGCTCCTCTGGCTTTATTTGCTCCATATGGTGTTTGACATGGTACCCAGGAAGGGGGGAAAAAAACCTGTGTGGGCGGAGGAAAAGCCTCGTATTTTGTCCGTCCTGAAATTTGATTCAGAAGTTCAGGATCCTGGAAGACAAAAAGCAAACGGAGGGGGAGGGAAGAAAGGCAGAGAAGGACGGAGGGACTTTTTTTTTTTTGAACTGCGAGAGGAGTAAACTGACTCAAAAACTCTGCGACCTCCGACCAAAGTAAGTTCATTTAAACTGCAAATCTTTATGATTCATTTAAACGCGCACAAAGACTCTGAATGGAGCCTCTTTTAGTGGACCTTTCCCTTTGTTGTTCCAACAGTTACCTGGTTTAAACTGCGGCTTGATGATCACAAAAGTCACAGACGTCTGACTGACTCGTGTCCTTTACGCACAGCTCCGCTCCGCGTGCGTTTGGTGCTCATTTGATTTATTTATCAATAAACGCGGTATTTCCTGCAGCCCCCCCTGCAGCCACACGCACGGGACTGGACTTTACTTGCTCCGTGGAGGAGGAATCGTGTAAAAGTTTTGTGTTGAGGAGAAACGTTGCTCAGCAGCGGGGGGAGAGTTATTTTTCAGCGGGGAGCAGGAGCACATCGGCCCCCCTACGCGCGCCTTTCCTCATCCCCGCCAGCTCCGATGACCGCAGAGATTTATTCCCCCTCCGGCCCGAAACTCCGGCGGCTCCAAATTGCGCTCTATACATGGTAAAGTCCGTATTTGTTTGGGGGGTGGATGAAGAAGGCGGCCGCGGGGCTTTGCGTGCGGGACCCTGCGCCACATCTGAATGTGCGCCAAAAGCACTTAGAGGAAAATGCTCCAAATTCACTCGGCAGATGTTAATGAAGCGTCTGAAAGGGTTTCGGAGCGCAGCAGAAAAGAGCGCGGCCGGTGTTACTTTACGATCAGCAGCCAGACGCTTTGTTTTCGGGAGGTATTACCGAAATTAATGTTAAGACAGTGTCCACAAATACAACAGTTGTTTACATTTATTCCTATTTTATTTCATCTTTTCAATTTTTAGTGCAACATGTTGATAGGATTGCGGATTTTACAGTTTTATTGGTATTAAACTTCTTCATTGGGTTCAAATTTCATCAATTCAATGCAGAATAACCTGAATAATCCCCAATTTAAATGCTGGCCTACTTGTACTTTCTGTAACTTTGAGTTTCGTTACTGACCTGCAGAGTACTCCTGTGTTGCTCTTTGCACATTTGGATGTTGAGCATAGTTTTCTCTCCGTCTCCTCTGCAAATGTCAGACGTTTCTTTGTTTATGCTTTGTAATGTGAACTGAAACAATGCACACTGAGCCCCCCCAGAAACCCCTTTACAAAAACTCTGCCCGCCAACCATCACGGCTGTAACACCGGAAGTACAGGAGGACTGCAGCAGTGTCCTCATCTTCATCAGGAGGGAAGAATGCAACAGTTGTTTAACAATATTGGATCCGTTTACACAAAAATCTTCTTTCTGTTGAGAGTGAAATGAAAAAAAAAAGTGAAACAGCTTCATATAATTAGCTGCATATTAGCTTAGTTTACCTGTGACACGGAATAATAAAAGTCACAGACAATGAAATGAGATGAGATTAGCTTAGTTTAGCATATTTACTAGAAAAGACCACAGACTTGTAAAGTGTTCACTTCCCTTAAATTTAATTTACTAAGTGTTTACAATTATTCATTTAATAGCATAAAACGAATGTGTGGTTTGTTTGTGGTTTGTTTTCAAGCTTTATGTTAAGCTAGGCTAAGCTATGCTAGCAGCCTGTTAGCAAAAGATATTGTTGACCATCACTTTCGAGGGTGAATTCAAACACTTCGGTTCCTCAGGCGTTGGTCCTGGTTTGATCCAGCCGTTGGTTTCCTGCACCTCCCTCATCCATCCTGCACTTTGTGTGTGTTGAACTTTTGGACTTTTCCTGCTAACAGGCCGAGGAACCAAAGCTCCTGAAACCTCCATGATGGAGGTGAAGACAAAAGAGATGTCAAATCCTCCATTTCTGTCAGTTGTTTTCAATGTCCAAAATGAGAAAATGTCACATTTTATTGGCCAAAAATGTCTCACTTTTAGTGTTTTATAGACCCACACTGGAAGAATGTCCTTTTGGTTTTCACCAAGAGAGAAATATTTGTTATTTTAATGTCAAATAGTTAAAAAAGAAGAGAAAAGGGAATAAATGTTGACTCATTAAAGACAATTAAACATCAGTGCCACTGACAACAGATGTTTCTTGTCTTCAGCTTAGTTCGGATGCTAAATGTCATTCGGCTTTTCTTTACTTGGGTGTGGAGTGAGAACGTGGTCTGACGGTGTTTTTGCTGTTCAGGCTTCACATGATCGCAGCATTTCAACGTGTTGCCTCTGTGAGAAACGGAGTTTACCAGCTGAAAGCTGCTGAGGCAGCATCACTTCTCAGGGGGAGATAAACTCTGACATCCTGTCAGGGATGATTTTGTGCATAAACTCGTAACATTAAAATCCTTTCGCTCCACAAAACGTCCATTCTCCCCACTAGATGTTTTTTCACTCAGTATTGATCTGCGTGAAGTCCTGTTAAAGTTGCATCTTGAGCATTTTTACCTCTTTGACTTTGAATGTCCATCAGTGCAATGACTGGACAGAGAAAAGACAACCTGCAAAGTGAAGGAAACAAGTAAACCAATACTTTCTTTTTTTAAATGTCTTTCCTGCTGGATTTTGATGAGAATTTCAGATCTGCTCGTGGTTTCTCTGAGTCCCACCTGGTGTGTGTGTGTGTGTGTGTGTCCCCTGCTGTCTCTCAGGCTGTGTGACTATGAGCACCTCGGGGCTTCAGGCCACTAACCGGCAGAACGTGAAGGAGCTCGACAGCATGAAGGAGTCCATCAGCGACATCATCAACCAGCTGCAGGACATCGACCCGGCCAGGCTCTCCTTCTCCCCCTTCCTGGACCTGGACACTCAGATCTCCTTGGCTCCGGTGTCGGACAGCCCCGAGTCCTCGGTGGAGGAGCTGCACTCGTCCTCCCACTCTGTCTCCGGCTCCCAGCGCTCGCTGGAACCGCCACCAGCCGCCGACCAGCCAAGGAGTGAGTTATTGCTGCTGCTGCTGCTTTTCGCTGTCTGCTAACTTGCTCCGGGCTCCCTTCCGACAGGCCCGAGGCTGACAGAGAGTTTGAGTCCAGATCGGACTCGAAGGGAGTCAGTGCAGAGTCGGGACTGATTAAAGCAGAACAACAGCAAATCAGAGAGCGCAGCTTTTAAACTGGGCTCCTTTTTCCTTCACCTGCAGCATCTGTGGTGCACTCACCATCAAGACCATCAGCGTGTGCACGTTTTAGGACCCTTTAAAGCTTTTAATCCCCCACCTTCTTTTTAAATATCCTTTTTAGAAGTGGTTTGTGGTGCAGGGAAAGACACATAAAAACAGTGTGAGGTGAGGGGAAAAAACATTGTTTGTTTCGGTGGGAATGAGAAGCCCCCTCTTTGGAGCAGATATTCCCGGTGACTCCTGGTGTTTAATGGATGTTGTAACAACGGCCTGCAGCAATAGAAGGTCTGGATATTCTCACATTCTGGCTCAATCCGTTTTTCTACCGCAGGATTCTTATGCTGTGACTTTCTCTGCTGATCACACTGGATCATTTCTGCACTTGTTACCCTGTTAAAACATTTAATTATGATAAATTCAACAAATGTGTTGTCAAATTCGAGGATACACCTAAAGAAATATCATCTGACATAAAAACAACAGTATTATGACCCATTTGTTGGAGTCTGCAGTGAAACTAAGAAAAGTAAAAACATAAATCTTTCATTTTTATCTTCAAAAGCTGAACAGTTCCTTTATCAGCTGCTCTATGTGGACTTCAGCAGTCAACAGGACTTCTCTTTGGGACTGTTTTCTCAGCTGAGGATGAATGCACTCTGATGAACCACAGAGTCCTTGTTCACGCTAATGAAGGCAAAACAAACTGTAAAAGCGGCACTCACAAAACAGCGTTCCTCTATTTGTTGTGGGTAAAATGTAAAAGATGTTTTCGTTATAAGCAGAAGTGTGTGCACACTCTCCTCTGAGGTCAAAGTTCACGTAGTTAAAGCGGAGGTGTCAAACTCAATCTAGTTCAGGGGCCAGAAACAGATAAATTTGGTATCAAGCCGGCCGAATTGTTACCGCGAAATCACCCTCAATTCACGACTTTATCAAAATTGTCCCTTCGTGTGACAGATTGGGAACAGAAGGAAGATTTTTGGATTTTTGGACAATGTCAATCGTCTCTAATTTTATAAAGCAGTTGCCCCACGAGTCCAGTGAGACCCTCGGGTGGGCCGGACGTGCACTCGTCCCCTCAGTACTTTTCCTCCAAGATAATCTGTTTTTGAATGGTGAAGGTTTGTTTCACATAGCAGCCGTCCTCTGGTGTTATGTGACATGAGGAGCTGTTCAGCAGACGCAGTTCGCAGTAAATATACATACATTTATACTCTGTGTACGGGGTCTCTAAGCTGCGCAGCCCCTCCCCTGCTCCCCCCTCTGTGTAGTGACAGGAGTCACCGTAGCAACCAGTGTGGCCGTTATAGCAGCTGTCTGTCTAATTGAGGAGCCTCCGTCTCAATATATAACGTCCACGGAGGCATCTTTATTGTCTGCCATTTTTAGGGTGATATATTAAACAGCAGCAGCTGCATCGGCACGCCGGAAATTTCCTCAGATATTTTTTTAAGTGTTAAAGTCCCCCTGGACGTGAATGGCAGGCACAGTCCCGCACGACCACACGCAAAGGAATGAACTTCTCACGCCCGTTTTGCCCACCAAATACAGAAAAGTAGGGTGGTTGTTTTGGTGAGAGAGTGCAGAAGTCAAAAAGTTTTGAGTAAAACTAAAAACCGGAGAAATAAAACGAATCCTGGATGCAGTTTATGGATCGTTGAGAGGAGGTCAGCTCCTCTGAGGGAGAAAGTGGTCTTGGTTGAGTCTCTTTGGTGTTCAGCTGAGTTTGGGACCCACAGGTGGGTCGCATGAGGTCTGGTTTGAGCCACCAAATGATAGATACACTGTCCATTTTTAGGATTCATGTAAGTTCTGAGCAGCATGCTTGAAGATTTTTTTCATGACGTACATCTTTCAAAACAATCACAGGATGTTCACTCTGTCTGAATTTATCAATCAGGTTTTATTCGTAAGAGTTTAGCATGTGTAAGAAAGCAAAATTTTGTATAAATGTTGTTTTAGTCTTTAAAATTGTCTCGATTTGAGTGATGTGAAATTGGCACTAAAATATGAGCAGAAAAGATCAGAAAATTTGGACGACAGCGAATGATGAAATCTACATTGAGCTTTTCCAAACAGAAGCTGCTGCTGATCTGAACCAGCTCACTGACTGATGGTCGATGGCACCAGACTGAGATCGCTCGCTCGTTTCTATGACGATTAAAAACCACTCGGGGTTCTGTTTTGTCCTCTGCTCGTATGGACGTGACGAATGACTGAAGTCGGCCTGCAACTGATGCCGTTCGGTGTCTGGTTCTTTGGTTTGCTGATGAAGTGTGCTCTGGTTTGCACAGGCTCCGCTCCCTGCCACCAGCAGCCCAGCGCCGGCCTCCCGGAGGAGCCCCGAGCGGCCCCGGCGGAGGAGGGGGAGCTGGATCACACTCTTTCCAGTCCCATCATCGCAGCGCACCACTTGGACGCCGCCACGGAAAACTGCATCGGCCCCCCGACGCCGGCCTCTCAGGGGGACCTTCCCAACGGCACAGACGCGCCGCGATGGAGCCCAGGATCCACCAATCTGGACAGTACTCTTGACGAGGGCCGGCCCCTGATAGGCCCGCCGCCAGAGAGCGTGGAACTGGCCGTGTGGAGCTCGGAGGGGCGGGGAGAGACTTGCGCGGCCGCGGAGGGGGCTTCGGACCGGGGGGGCCGCTGCTGCCGCTGCTGCCAGTGTCGATGCTGTCAGAGCGGCCGAGTTCCCGCTTTCCTCTCGGCGCTGGCCGCTCTCCTCTGCGCGGCCGCCCTCCTCTATGCACTCTATTTCTACGTCCCCATCAGACCCCCGGACTGCCCCGATGTGAGCAGCCGCGTCGTTTTCGCCCTCTGCTGCTGCGTGGTGGCCAGCGTCCCCGTCTTGCTCGGTAGGCTTCAAACACCTGCACGCTGAGGTTAAAAGCAAACAGCCGCGCGAGCCTTCGAATGAAAGATAAAGATTAGGAGAGGATTTGGTTTGTCTGGCTGCTTCGTCTCGGAATGCTTCAGCGTCTCCTGTCCCCTTTAATTTCATACGCCTTCAACCTCAGCGCAACAGACGTCTCCCTGGGCCTCTGGAGAGCAGCATAATTTCCCTCTCCGTCACATAGCTGGAAATGGAAACTACAATAAGAGGCTGGCTGCGTCTCCCTTCTCCCAGGCCGTGGCCTAATTGTTTCAGGACATTTTAATCACTTCCCAACCTGGGTGACTGGGAACCAGCAGGCAGGTGGCAAAAACATCCAGACCGAACCCGGCGCGGGCCGTTTTTTCCTCCCGACTATTTGTCAAGCAGATGACAGGGAGGAGTATTTGCATGTGGCCCGTCGAGCCGGCGGTTGCCGTATTCAAATGAAAGGAGCTATAAAAACAAAGCGCGCTGTCAGACGGGCTCGCCTGAAGCCGAGAGCGGCTGGTGGAAACATGGCCCAGATTCAAGATGCTCGCTGACTTATTGCTCTCTTATCCCTCCCAGGGATGCTGGTGGGCGCAACGTGCCAGTTCTGCTCCGGCTCCTTCAGCCTGCAGGAGCCGTCTCGAGGAAGGTGGGCCGTGCAGCAGCGTTTCGTCACGGCGTCCTCGCAGCAGTTAGTCCTTTACGTCCTCAACCTGGTCGTCATGGCCGCCTTACTGCCGCAAGACCAGCTGAAGCTGGTGCCCATACTGGTCGGCATGTTCGTCTTTGGAAGGTAAGGCTGGAAAGTGAACCAGAGCAGTTTTATTTTGAACGGGTGGCCTCGTAAAAACGACTAATGAGATCAAGCAGAGTCTGGCCTGGTTCAGTAACGACCCCTCCAGGACCTGGAGCCCAGATCATAAAGAGTCACAGGCTGAAGTTAGACTGGCACAACACTGATGGAGGCAAGGAGACACACACACACCACCTCACCCAGCAGTACGGTTCACTCTATAATAAGGTCCCAGTAAAGGAAAAGGAACAAGGCGCTTAAAATTGTTCAGGTTGTTGTACAATGAAACTTGGAAAAAGTTCTTCTTCCAGTTTTTATTGTGGTTCATTTATTTTTCATAATGGAAAACATTTATCAGTCATATTGTGCTGCTCCATTATCAGTGTTATCTGAACTAATTTCAGGCTTCAGGTGTCACTGTCAAAACCTGCATTTTTTTCTTGTCAATTCTGTGCGAAAAATTAACTTACTAACACTGTTTTTTATCTCTCACTGATGAGATTGAGCAGTTCACTTTTATTTTCAGTCTTTTGTTATTTGCCGCGATTCAGTCTATCAACTTTCAATCCTAAACTAGCAGTTTAACTCCCAATCGTGTTTCTGCATTAAAGAGATTTGGCCGAAAAGTGAACCTGAGTTTTCTCCCCAAAGTGAGCGAGCAGATCACGTTTGGCTTTGTTGTGTTTTCAGGCTTGTGTGAGTGAAAGTGAAGGATCATGGGAGGTGCACTCAGACAGCTTGAGCACCAAAGTGCACGATAAAAGCAGCGTCTATTTACCGTTTTTACTGACTGTTTCCTGTTAGATTGCCAGAGTCAGCGGCTGACCAACATTATTGCAGTTCATCCTCAGAGAAACGTGAATGTTTGTGTTGAATGTCAAGGTGATTTATTCAGTGATCGATGGGATGTTTCACCGAGTACCACGGATGTCAACCCAGCGTTACAGGCCGAGCACCAAACCTGAACGGATTCTTCTTCTGGGAACTATAAATTCAAGTTCCAAAAAATCCTTCTCTTGGATGTCGACATATTTCATCTAATAGAAGAAACGTTTGACCCGATGATTGCAGTTGATGAATCCTGGTGAAAAAACTCAGCAGAGCTTCTGTTTCGAAGCCTCGCTTGTTATTTCAGCCT